>CM055119.1:165490052-166000052 GCA_029206835.1 Rana muscosa | reverse complement strand
TTCAGTCTAACCAATACTCAAACATACAATACCATCTTCCAGGCTTGAAACCCTGAGGATAACCTTCCAAAGAAAGACACTAGCGGCCTGTCACTCAGGCTTCAGGCATGATTTTTAACACCCTTCTTGTTCACCACTGACAGCATATTGGAATAGGAAGAGTATGTCAACCTCTGGTTTCTATGGAAACACAGATGGGACACTTGACAATGACACTTATCAATGGCAAAGGCCAAGGATCAATTTGGAAGCTACAAAAGCAGGCATAATAGTGCCCAATATATATTAAAATCAGACCTAAACCCTAGACTAAGAATTACCCCACCCCCTTAGAGCTGGGGGGAGGGGAAGAAAAACCAAACACAAGTCATTGTAGATGCACTCATCCTATTATCTCAGCATACATTTTCACATAGGAATGTTCCATTTAAAAACAATATTTCATTGGAGTGGAATAATTTTTCACCATGAAATGAACACACAACTATGGAATACTGTCATGTTTCTCTTAAATCTTGAGTCATTCTTTTATGTCAGTCTGGAGTGGTTTATTTTTCTGTTCCCAACAAGACAACCTCCAAGAAAGTCACTGATGTCAGCCTGGAAATAAAGTTCTGATGTGTGAGGTAGTGCTGGGCCACTAGAAGTGAGAATTGATTTGAATGTATTTATAGCAGAGTTTCCTTCATGTAAGCAGATTCACAGTGAAAGTATAGTGAACGTCAGCCGTGTTCTGGTCCTCGGCTGATACACATTTGATCCTGATAAATGACTCTCAGCAGAGGATCAACTCCTGGAAGTCTGTTCAGGAGCAATTTAAAGGTCTTTTTAAAACATTTATTGGTTAAGAGCATTAGACAAAGCCAACATGTTTGAGGGGTGAAGGCCCCCCCCCCTTCTCCAGGGCTTGAACAATGAATGTTAATAGAATCACAATGAAGTGCATTAGAGGCCCTAAATGAAGGCCCGATAGAGGCCGGCCATTCTTTGCATCATCCATTGCTTAAGCCCTGAAGGAGGGGTGCTTTTCCCCTAAAACACTTTAGACATAGACAAAGGGGGGGAGACCTTTTCCCCTAAACACATTGACTGTATATGAATCTCTTAAAGCGGCGGTCCGCCTAATTATTATTTTTTTTTTTTAAAGACAGCAGCTACAAATACTGCAGCTGCTGACTTTTAAAACATGGAAACTTACCTGTCCCGCGATGTCGGCACCCGAGGCCGACCCGTCCCTCGGATGCTGCCGCCGCCATCTTTGGTAAAGGAATCAGGAAGTGAAGACTTGCAGCTTCACTTCCCGGTTCCCTACTGCGCATGCGCGAGTCGCACTGCGCAATAGAAATGGTCCCTGCTGTCTTCTGGGACCCGTGTGTCTCCCAGAAGACAGACGGGAAGTGGCGTAACTCCTGCGGGGGTCTATGCCCTGGAAGTGGGTACAAATACCTGTATTATACAGGTATTTGCACCCCCTCCCCCCTAAAAGGTGCCAAATGTGCCCCCAGGGGGGGGGGAGGGTTCCGAAAAGCGGAGGTTCCATCTTTGTGTGGACCTCTGCTTTAACCATTAAAGATCTCCAAAAAAATTTTTAGTAATGCAATAATTTGTACAAGGTGCTTCTCCACATACAACTATGACTCAAGTGCTAACGGTAATATAGAAGTTAAAAAGAAAAAATATTAATGTTATTCAATTAGAAAAATTGCGTTTTAACCACTTAAGGACCGGAAGGATTTGTCCCCTTAATGACCAGGCCATTTTCTGCGATATGGCACTGTGTCGTTTTAACTGACAATTGCGCAACGTTGTAGCCAAAAGTGATGTATTTTTTCCCCCACAAATAGAGCTTTCATGGTGGTATTTGATCACCTCTGTGGTTTTTATTTTTTACGCTATAAACAAAAAAAGACTGACAATTTTGAAAAAAATTGCAATGAATATCCCCAAAAAAGTTAAAAAAAAAAATCAGTTTAGGCCAATATGTAGTATTCTACATATTTTTGGAATAAAAAAAAAAAAAAAATTGCAATAAGCGTATATTGATTGGTTTGCGCAAAAATTATAGCGTCTACAAATTAGGAGATAGATTTATGGCATTTTTTTTTTTTTTACTAGTAAATGGCGGTGATCACTGATTTTTAGTGGGACCGCGACATTGGGGCGGTCAGATCGGGCACTTTTGACATATTTTTGGGACCAATGACATTTATACAGCAATCAGAGCTAAAAATAGCCACTGATTACTGTATAAAGGTCACTGGCAGGGAAGGGGTTAACACTAGGGGGTGATAAAGGAGTTAAGTGTTCCCTAGGGAGGTGTTTCTAACTGTTGATCCCAGTTCTGGTTCTCTGAGGAGCGATCGCAGGTGGTCTGCAGACATCGTGGGCGCACGCATTGGCTCCGACGTCGCACCACGCACACGCCCCGGCTCCGACGTCGCACCACGCACACGCCCCTATTGCTCTTAAAGTGACTAATATACACATACGCGATTCGCGCAGGGGAGCCAACCTGCCACAGTATAATGATGACGGTTGGTCATCAAGCAGTTAAACAATGGTATGTGTGATATTTACAATGCTGTTTTTATTTTTCAGTTAGACAATCAAGGGAGAGAGGGGGCCGGGGGCGGTCTCCATGTCTAAATGGATACACGGAGCTCCGACTTGGCTCGGGTGCCCTCAAAGCAAGCTGCTGGTCTATGAGGGCACTCATCAGGAGGGAGGGGCCAGGAGCACCAAAGAGGGACCTGGGTTGGTCTGTGCAAAACCACTGCAACAGAGGAGGCAAGTATAACATGTTTGTTATTTTTTATTTATTTTTTAAAGCGAGACTTTACTATCTTTACAATCACTTTTATCTATAGGGCGGCACAGTGGTGTAGTGGGTGGCACTTTCGCCTAGCAGTAAAAAGGATCGCTGGTTCGAATCCCAACCATGACACTACCTGCCTGGAGTTTGCATGTTCTCCCTGTGCCTGCGTGGGTTTCCTCCGGGTACTCCAATTTCCTCCCACACTCCAAAGACATGCTGGTGAGTTAATTGGCTTCTGTCTAAAAATTGGCCCTAGTATATGAATGTGAGTTGGGGACCTTAGATTGTAAGCTCCTTGATGGTAGGGACCGATCTGAATGTACAATGTATATGTAAAGCGATGTGTAAAATTGACAGCGCTAGACAAGTACCTAAAATAATAATAATAATAATAATAATAATAATAATAATAATAATAATAATAAGAGGTCTTTTAACCTCTGTCTATGGTTCTGCATTAAAATCAGAAGTACTGCCAAAGCTCATTTGGCTTTACTTCTTCTGTGGATCCCAGGAGTGCAGTTCGTTCTTAGCGGACGTCACAGAGCCGGTCCAGGCTGGGGAAAGATTGTGACCATATGGTTCGGGAGCCACCCAGAAGCTTGGATCGGCTCCTGGCTCAGCCCCTCATCAAGCCGCTGAGAGCCTGAGCCGATGTTCCATCAGAATTGGCGACCTATTAGAATAGGTAACAGAAGTGACGTTCTGTCATCACAATGCAACGGCCATCTTGCTGCACCCCTGCACTCGTCTGCAGTAAGCCTGCAGTCAGAAGGCGGCACCGGACATCTTTTTACACCCAGCCAAGTCTTGCAATCCACCTTGAATTATATAGTGAAATACAATATTTTTGAAATCCGTGACACTGTTTTGATGTTGAATTTTATAAGCATCGGCAAGCCTGCTGATCTCAAAGGTTTGCTATTCTGACAGAACACCGTTGCTTTTAAAATTCAACATCAAAAATACTGTATTTCACTATATAAGCTCCGTTTACTGGTAAAAATAATTGTGAAATGGCTGGGTGTAAAAAGATGTCCGCTGCCGCCTTCTGACTGCAGTGCGGGGCGTAGCAAGATGGCAGTCGCGGTCACTTCTGTTACCTATTCTGACGGAACAGCTCCCACCCCCTCAACAGCCGAGCGCTCCAGTGAGCATGAGGGGGACATAGCAGAGAGCCGTGACTGACAATCACCAGCTCTATGCTTATGGAGCTTTGAGAGCCAAGTGATCAGCGGTCGTGATCACTTGGTTCTGTCTTAGAGCCACCACGGGACATCACCTAGGTAAGTATGATTTCCATTATATAAAAAAAAGAAAAAAAGAAAAAACACACACCTTTAAACTTTGTTTATCCGCAGAATTCTTATCTTTTAGAACTCTGAAAAACTAATCCTGGATGACAGATGAAAATTAGGCTGTACATAGGGAAAACATTAAAACACAATTTACAAAAACACAATATACAAAGACAGAAAATAATTTCTAGCAAATAGATCAAGCTTATGACAGTTTCATGGACAGATTTCAGATTTTGCAGAAGGATCCTTCTACTGTGGTCAAAAGCAATCCCATTTGGACATCCTTCAACCACTGTTTTACATCACATGGGGAATGTAAAGGACCAATGTAACATACAGGCTGTTTGACCTCTCAATTTCTATCACCAACTAATTGTAAGGGCTTTATATGAAAATAACCAGATAAAAACAAAGGAGCAATCAGAAGTCAATTGAAGCCTGAAGATTGGTGCGTTTTTTGTAGCAGCCAAGTAGAAACAGATAGCAAAAAATGGATGCAAACGAGAATAGTTTTCTCTACAGGAAAAAATGTCAAAGCTCCAAAATGCTGTACAAAAACACATACAAATGCACGAGTAGTTTAAGTAGTTATGAATAGAGCGGGGATAGGATTAACCGATCCCAACTTCAGCCTATTAAAAAAAAAAAAAAAAAATGCTTTAGTTTAACCTTAGCCGAAACATTTAATAATGCAAGTTAAAAATGCTGAACACAAGTCAGATTTAGTGTTGAGCTGCTGTCGGCAAGTGGATAGAACCTGTATTAAATTGAATACAAATTTTTAACTTGTAAAATGGTTTTGAGACTTTTAAAGTTAAAATCAAAAATCAATTCACTATTAAACAAAAAACAAAACTATAAGACCGGGTTCACACAGGGGTGACTCGTCAGGCGACTCAGCCATTTGACAAGTCGCGTCCTGCTCTGTTCAATGAAACCGTTCTAATAGGAGCGACTCAAGTCGCTCCGACTTAGAAAAAGGTTCCTGTACTACTTTGGGGGCAACCTCGGGGCGACTTGCATTGACTTCAATACAGAAGTCATTTTGCAAGTCACCTCTGAAGTCGTCTTGAGATCGCCTTGCCGAGTCGCCCCCAAAGTCATGCTGCCCCTGTGTGAACCGGGTCTAAGATGACACAAGTAAAAATGATCCAACCTCTACACAAGCGAACAACTGAGCAGTAGACATACTGTATCTTTACCTACATTACTGTGTGCCTTATGATTTTAGTGCTTTCATAGAATGTAGTTCCTATTATGAAAACAGCTCACCAGGGAGCTCTGCAAAATTATACAAATTGTCCACCAAACAGGAAAAGTGCAAATCTTGTGTTCTCTGACCAGACTGGTCTCTTGATTCCAAAGAGACAAAAAAAAAAAAAGTAACACCTCAGCTCTTCTACTTGCTGGGGGAAGCATATTCTGATATCCGGAGGATGCAACTTTGAATAAAAGGAAAAACAAATCATAACCAGCTATCCAGCTGAATGCATATTATCACAGGTATATGTGAGAAAGGATAATGGAGGATCCATCCCAGCTAAACCAGGGCAAATGCATAATTCATACCAGGTCATGAGTGAAAAGGCTTACAAGGCAATCTTACCCACTGAGTAAACGCAGCAACGTGATAAAAAAGTGAATTGAAAGGAACCTTGTAATCCCTCCTAACTGCTATAAAAAGTTAAGTAGGGGGCACAAAAGAAAAAAAAATATATATACATTTCTACCAAGATAAACAAGGGTAGTTAGATAGGCAGGCTAGGACCTTTAGGTAATTTAGAAGAATCCACACATTTATTTATTTTAGAATCAATAAGCATACAGCTCGGAATGATACAGATTCGGCAGCTCTCATTATTAACTATGCCGTGACCTATTTCTTTTTCTGCAACTCCGCAAGTAGTACATACCCACTAAGCAGCCCCGGTCCCTAAAGGCCATATGAGTTTCAGGCCATCAGATGTATTATTGAACAAGCAACTTTGTTTTTCTCAAACAAGTGACGCCAGGGTTTAAGCATTAAACTGATGCAATAATAATACACGCCTGTAAGAAAATGATTCTTTCCATAAAAAAAAAAAAAAAAAAAAAGTCCACATCTCTACGTACACTGGACAAAAAAAAAAAAAAAAAATCTATGGTGATACCTCACTTTCTTCACTTCCATTACTGCACCTTACACTTTCTAAAAGCTTTTGCTCCCTTATCTTCATGTATTTTTCACTGCATCAAAAAATGTTCTCTGCAGCATACAGCTCTTACAACAGGTTTTTTTATTTTCAATGTGCCTCAAAAGTCTATTATAGGTAAACTTTTTACTTAAAAAGAAAAGATTTGGAGATATTTTTTCTGAGCTGCAATTCTTCACTCTTCAATACGACAGGGTAAAGACATTCCTTACTTTGCAACAAATGTGTATCAAAGAATTCTCTGTCAGAAAAAGAGAGCCTAATATTATAGTAAGCCTTTCACAACCATGAGCAATTCAAACCAAGATTATAATGGGAGGAGGGGCCAGGAGCTCCAGCCAGGGACCTGAGAGGAGGAGGATCCGGGCTGCGCTGTGCAAAACCACTGCACGGAGCGGGCAAGTACAGATAATATGGCTGATATCGCAACGCATTCGGTCCAAAGACGTACAGGACCCTTTTTTCTGTTCGGACCAGAATCGGATGGCATGTGTGTTCACACAAATGCGATCCGATTCATGTCCGAACTGTCAGTTCACACTGCGATACGCGAGCTGAAATGGGGGCGTCAATAATATATAAATGACACTTCCCAGCAGTTCCCATATGGCAGTGTGAACTGCTGTGCGTGTCGGGTGCGATGCGAGTGGATTCGCAGTGTTCTCGCATCGCACAAGTGTGAACCGGGCCTTATTGAGGGTTTTTTTTGTTTTGTTTTGTTTTTTAAAAATTCAGCCGATTTTTGATTTTGTTTCACTGCACCAGTAGGAGGTACCATTAGCGTGGGGTGGGGATATAACTACAATTTTATAATTACATTATATCTGTATTTTGGGTTCTGTGTAGCTGCCATGGTTTCCAGAAGTGAAATTTCCCAGAGACGATATTCCCTTTTTCAAATTCTACCAATGTTTCTCTAGGAGTCCTGGTTATGACTGAACCTTTCTACATAAGGCCCCTTTCACACTAGCGGACCGTATGTCCACTTTTTCATCCATCCGTTTACAGATGAAAAAGGGACATACATTGGTCCCTATAAGATAGCGGGTGTCAGCGGATGAACATCCGCTGACACCCGATCTCATCCGTGTCAGCAATCCTCCGATTCTGCAGATGGAGGAAAATCCTATTTTTCAATCCGTCTGCAGAGCGGATCGGATGAACGCAGACAGACGATCCGTGTTCATCCGATCCCCCCATAGGGGAGAGCAGAGATCTAACAGGGCGATCCCTGCACAGTGTGCGGGGACCGCCCTGTCATCTGCCGGCTCAGCAGAGGTTCACGGGGCGGATCATCACGGATCCATCCCATGTGAAAGGGGCCTTACTAAACGTCTCCACTTCTAAGTGTGCAAAAGTGCAAGCAATATGATATCCAGAGCTTCAGAGGGGATCACCACTGTGCTGCCCATTTTATTAAATTCCTCCAAATATCACTAGTCAGTTCAGGTGCTTCTTTCAGGAGGATGATGGGAAAAAGAGTGCTTCCTTATAGCATAAATGCCCTCACATGTACTGTAGGGGACAAAAAAAATAATAATAAAAAGGATACAATCATTTAAAGACCAGGTGTATGTATGTAAATAAATAAATATCTATCCATCTATCGATCTGATTACTTTGTAAAGCCGATGCCTTGTTCGGGTCTCTGATCTAATAACCTGGAAGCGATGTCATGACATCACTTCAGGATTACTGGCATCTTAAAAGGAGCCAGTTTTAAAAAATAGAAAATAATCAAAAAACACTTATCTAGACGTTTTGAATACTTTCAAGTGCAAAGAAGGGGCTTGTGGTCTTATAGGCCCCAGATCCCTTCATAAAGAATACCTGTCACTGCCCATTACTGTCACAAGGGATGTTTACATTCCTTGTGACAGCAATAAAACATTTTTTATTTTTTTTAACCGGTTCCCGACTGGCTCCTGTACATATACGTCAGCAGAATGGCACGGCTGGGCAAAGTAACGTATATATACATCACTTTGAAAAGACGATGTCCGCCGGTGTCCCACGATCGGGTGACAGAGCTGCAGAACGGGGAGAGGCAAGTGTTAAGCATCTCCCCGTTCTGCCTAGTGACACTCTCACTGATCGTCTGTTCCCTCTCATTGGGAACAGCGATCAGTGTACATGTCACTCGTAGCCACGCCCCATAACAGTAAGAATCACTCCCTAGGACACACATAACCCCTTCAGCGCCACCTAGTGGTTAACCCCTTCACTGCCCGTGTCATTTTCACAGTAATCAGTGCATTTTTATAGCACTGATCGCTGAAAAAATGACAATGGTCCCAAAAATGTGTCAAGTGTCCGATGTGTACACCATAAAGTCGCAGCCACAATAAAAAAAAAAAAAAAAAAAAAAATTGCTGATCGCCACCATTACTAGTAAAAAAAAAAAAAATTATATAAATGCCATAAAACTACCCCCTATTTTGTAGACGCTATAACTTTTGCGCAAACCAATCAATATACGCTTATTGCGATTTTGTTTACCAAAAATATGTAGAAGAATACGTGATTTTTTTTACCAAAAATATGTAGAAGAATACGCATCGGCCTAAACTGTGGAAAAATTTCGTTTTTTTATAGTTTTTTTGGGGGATATTTATTATAGCAAAAAGTAAAAAATATTGCATTTTTTTTTAAAATGTCGCTCTATTTTTGTTTATAGCGCAAAGTGTCGTACGGAAAGCTCTATATGTGGGAAAAAAGGGCGTCAATTTTGTTTGGGAGCCACGTCGCACGACCGCGCAATTGTCAGTTAAAGCGACGCAGTGCCGAATCGCAAAAAATGCTCTGGTCTTTTTGGCCAGCCAAATGGTCCGGGGATAAGTGGACAGAGGACAGCGTAAAAATAAAAATGTTAAAATCTACAGAATAGCGGCACCTGATATCAGCTATCAGCCTGAAAGGTAGCTGAAAAAACAGTATCGGTAATGGCCCTGAAAAAACGATATTGGTCGATACCCAATTAAAAATAACAAAAGTAAGGTTAGGAAATAAAAAAAAAAAAAAGCAAAGGACCACTTTGAGCCCAGGTTCACACTGGGCTGCGGGAATGAAGCCGTGGAGTTCAGCTAAACTCACACGATTTCACTCCCGCATGTCAGTCCCAATTTCGGCTGCGATTTCAGAGACATCTGTGCAGGTTTCTGCACAGATGTCAATGTAAATCGTGGACCAAAATCGCAAAAAGTAGTACAGAAACTACTTTTTGAAATCGGTGCAGTGCCGCAGATGCGGCGTCGCAACGATTAGGATGGTGCCATGGACGGCAAATGCCACAGATTTGACATGTCAAAACGCATGTCAAATTGCACCAGTGTGAACCAGGGCTAAAGCTCCAAAAGTTATTAATTGACCATCTGTGCGTCTTATGAAATGCCAGAAAGAACACCACAATACAAATAGTGGATACACAACCAGAAATTGGAGTGAAACAGGTAATCTTTCAGCCTTAAATGAAAAATCACTCCCATCCCCAAACCAGCATCTCATACATACTAAAAAAAACTTGATAAAATATTTACACTATGAGGTGGTCTTTTAACAGGCAAAGCAACAGGAGGATGACATTTTTAGACTTCGAAAATGATAAGCCACTTTATCAGATGTTGCATTTATCCGTGACATTTGTTTGATTGCACAGCACTACTTGGGCAAAACATCTTTGTAATGATAGTGGAGATTTAATTGTCCCTGCTATAAGTAATCAGGCACCTGTCTCTGTTCTCCTCTCTTCCCCTCTCTCAATGTGCTGGTATTTAAAGCACTGTCACACCAGGTTTGAAGAGCCTGATTGTGATGCTCCTCACGTTGAGGCATGCATTCTCTGTCTTCAAAATGTCGTAAACTCATCACAGACCAGCATTAGAGTGTTGGCTCTAAATATCTGAAAGCCACTAACATGGATTGATGATTGGGGGGGAGGGACTGCACCCTGGCTTAGACCTTTAAGAACTATGGCAAAAGCATTAAGCTCAGAAAGAAAGAGTGACTGAAAACAACAAATATCACAATCGTTAAAAAAAAAAAAAAAAAAAAAAAAGCAGGTCTAGTATGCAAAAATTTATTGAGCACAATAGAGAGCAAACCGTTGTTAATGCTATCCGGCAGATGCAGAAACTGTGCAAGTCAGGAATTCCTACTAGATGCATCTTTATCAGAGTTCTCTGTAATGCCAAATATTGCCAGGTATCAAACAAAATCTAACATGTAGAATGGGTGGCTTGGTTTCCAAAATGTAATGCTGTGCAACTCTGTTCAAAGTTGGGCCCCTTTCACACGAGACGGATCCGTGAGGATCCGCCCCGTGAACATCCGCTTGCTCTGCGGGGATCGCTCCGCTGATCCCCGCTGAGCTGACGGATGACAGGGCGGTCCCCGCACACTGTGCAGGGACCGCCCTGTCAGATCTCCGCTCTCCCCTATGGGGGGATCGGATGAACACGGACCGTCTGTCGTGTTCTTCCGATCTGCAGACGGAGAGAAAAATAGGATTTTGCTCCGTCTGCAGAATCGGAGGATTGCGGACCCGGATGAGATCGGGTGTCAGCAGATGGTTATCCGCTGACACCCGCGATCTCATAGGGACCAATGTATGTCCCTTTTTCATCCGTAAACGGATGGATGAAAAAGCGGACATACGGTCCGCTGGTGTGAAAGGAGCCTTAGTGGCTGTAAACCCTCACATACACCCAGTGAAGTGAACAGCCTCAGTTTTACTTGTATATCTGTCTTTCCCTCTCTATAGTCTTTAGAATTCTGATGTGGTGTTAGAATTTTTACTTCCTCATTCAGCAGTAAGTGGATTCTTGGCTTACACTGGGAGACAGCTGATTGGAGGAAAGGCACCCCCCCCCTCGACATAGGCAGAGAAACAAAGATACTTTAAGAGCTGTGCTGTGACAAGACGAGGGAGAGGGAGAGATTACCTCCAGGGAGCTCAGATCAGCAACGCTGAACTGGCGATGGGGATCCTAAACTGTGGATCCTGCCATGTATTGGGGGAATTCAGAGAAGCGAAAGAGGTTCCAGTGAATCCATCTGGACTTATGTTCCTCTGACTTATCTCACAGAGGTCAGATCTTCAATTTGCTCAATGTCCTTCACTCTTGCAAACCATTGGGATTTTATGTGAGAGACCCAAACACTAATGATAAATGGTTTTCAATTTTTTTTACAAATAAATATCTGAAAAGTGCAGCATGCATTTGTATCCAGCCCCCTTTTCTCTAATACCCCCAACTAAAGTCTAGTTGAATCAATTGCCTTCAGAAGTCACCTAATTAGTAAATAGAGTCCCATCTAAAAATGATGGGGTCTCCCTTTGGCTGCCACAACAGCCCTTACATGTCAAGGCATGGATGCCACTAGACCTCTGAAGGTATGCTATGGCAGGGCTTGACAAATTTGCTTGGAATCTAGGAGCCAGCTAAAAATGTTAGGAGCCAGGTTTTTTTTTTTTTTTTTAACGACCGATGCGTGCAGAAGCGAACGCATACGTGAGCAGCGCCCGCATATGAAAGCGGTGTTCAAACCACACATCTGAGGTATCGCCGCGATCGGTAGAGCAAGAGCAATAATTCTAGCCCTAGACATCCTCTGTAACTCAAAACATGCAACCTGTAGAATTTTTTAAATGCTGACTATGGAGCTTTTAAAGGGTATAAGTTTGTCGTCATTCCACGAGCGGACATGTTGGGTATCAATTTACTCGGCGTAACATTATCTTTCACAATATAAAAAAAAATTTGGCTAACTTTACTGTTGTCTTATTTTTTAATAAAAAAAAAAAAAAGTGTATTTTCCTCAAAGTGCGCTTGTAAGACCGCTGCGCAAATACGGTGTGACAGAAAGTATTGCAATGACCGCTATTTTATTCTCTAGGGTGTTAGAATAAAAAATATATATAATGTTTGGGGGTTAACTTCTAAGTAAAGGGAAGGAGATGGGCGGGCAGTGAAACAGGCAAGCATTGCTGGTTGTCTTGTCATACCAACGGCCACCACAAGAGGGCGCCAGATTACAGAATGAATCATAGGCCTGCAGAAGGCCGCGGCCTCAATTACCGGCCAGATCGCACGGGGGGGGGGTCGCATGGAGACACAGGAAACCTCAGGCGCCAGGTCGCTAATTGTAGTCGCATTTGCGACCTGGCGCCCGGGTTTTGTCGAAACCCTGTGCTATGGTATCTGCCACCAAGCCATCAGCAGCAGATCCTTTAGGCTGGGCTCACACTGATGTGAATTGGTCCAATTTGCATGACAGAAGACAGTGTGACCAGCTCTCAATGGAGCCAGTTCACACACCTCTGGGGTGGCTGCAGTGCACATTTGGAAAGGGTCTTGTGCGAATTCAGGCAGAAATTCAGACCCGAGTCAGCGAACTGCTGTGAGCCGCACCCTCAGCAAGTGTAATCCCGGCCTTAGGTCGTGCAAGTTGTAGGGCCTCCATGGATCGCACTTGGATCTGGAGAATTTAGAGGCAAAAGTCAACACCTCAAACTCAAATTCCTCAAACCAGAGGCGTACCGAGTGGGGGGCGTGCCGCCATGGGTACCACCCTCCACGATTGAAGCGGTGGTAGCGCCGCGGGTTTAGGCAGCCCAGCAGCGGCGCAGGGAGAGGCGAGGTGAGCTATAGTGGCAAATCGGCGATGCAAGGGGGAGGGTGTGTGCGGGGGGTGCAGGGTGACACCGCTGCACCTACCATCCCCTCCTCTCGCAGCCGCGGGCTGTCTGCTGCTCGGCTGTACCTGTGTGACATCCGGGGTCGCACAGACAGAGTGAAAATGTGTAAACAGGGGGAGGTGACCTGCTGTGCATGTGCCGCCGCGCTGATCTGAGGTACTGAATGGGGGGGGTCTGCACTGAACGGGGCTACACTGAAGGGGGGGCTACACTGAACGGGGGGTCCAGAGGTGCAGGGTGCTGTGTAATGTAAAGGGGTCCAGAGATTCAGGGTGATGTGTAATGTAAAGGGGCCCAGAGGTGCAGGGTATGGTTTAATGTAAAAAGGGTGCAGGTGCTGTGTAATGTACAGGGGTCCAGAAGGGCAGGGTGCTGTGTAATGCAAAGGGATCCAGAGGTGCAGGGTGCTGTGTAATGTAAAGGGACCCAGAGGTGCAGGGTGCTGTGTAATGTAAAGGGGTGCAGGGGGCTGTGTAATGTAAAGGGTCCAGAGGTGCAGTTGTGGAGAGGGGGTACACAGTAGTGACAAAAAAAGATATTGAAGGATGCAGAGGTATGCAGGGTGCACAGTGGGGTGTTTTTACATTTTAATGTGGGGGGGGGGGGTGGCAGATATAGGATCCGCCCCGGGTGCCAAATGCTCTAGGTACGCCCCTGCCTCAAACCATATTTTCAGTGCGGCAGGGCAAATTATCCTGTTGGAAGGTAAGCGACAAACATCTGGCCATCCACACGATGTACAAATGAAAATGTGATCCATCAGAACAGGCCACCTTCCATTGCTCCGTAATTCAGTTCTGATGCTCACGTGTCCATTGTAGGCACTTTTGACTGTGGACACGGGTCAGCATGGGCACCCTGACCGATCTGTGGCTACACAGCCCCATACACAACAAACTGAGATGCCCATTTTTCTGTTCAACACTTCATTAACTTCATGGGCAACATGTTTACTTGCTGCCCATAATATCCCACCGACTTTCAGATCCCATTGCAACGAGATAAGGTTATTCGCTTTGGCATTTGAGGCTGGGATCACATATGAGCATGCAGGGGCTCACAGCAGGGGTCCGATGCATCCTCTATTACAGTTTCAGCCCGATTTTTTGATTGAATTCGGCCCTGAAACAGACCAAAAGATGCACAGCGTTCCTGTACAAAATCGCACCGGAGCCGCTGCAGAGATATTCTGAACTGGATCCATAGAGAGCTGGTCACAATCTCCTGCTATTGCGAATTCGCACTAGTGACTGAACGCAGCCTCAGGCCTAAAGATTTCTGAAAGCAGAGACCCTGGAGAATAAAATGGCGACAGTTACAATACGTTCGGTCACAGGATATTAGCACAACTTTTTATCTAACCCATATTTTCAGTTAAAAAATAAAATAAAAATGCACTCAAATTAATTTTATACACTAAAACATCTTTAACCAAACAATGGGTAATATATGATTTATAAGGCTGGACATTTTTCTTTTCTTTATTAAAGCGATATTAACCACTTAAGCCCCGGACCATTTTGTAGCTAAAAGGACAAGGCCACTTTTTGCAATTCGGCACATTTTTATTTTTACGCTGTCCTTTGTCCACTTATCCCTGGACCATTTCGCTGGCCAAAGACCAGAGCATTTTTTGCGATTCGGCACTGCGTCGCTTTAACTGACAATTGCGCGGTCGTGCGACGTGGCTTCCAAACAAAATTGGCATCCTTTTTTTCCCACAAATAGAGCTTTCTTTTGGTGGTATTTAATGACCTCTGGTTTTTATTTTTTGCGCTATAAACAAAAATAGAGCGACAATTTTGAAAAAAATGCAATATTTTTTACTTTTTGCTATAATAAATATCCCCACAAAATATATTAAAAAAAAAAAAATTCCCTCAGTTTAGGCCGTTACGTATTCTTCTACATATTTTTGGTAAAAAAAAAAAAAAAAAATCCCAATAAGTGTTTATTGATTGGTTTGCGCAAAAGTTATAGCGTCTACAAAATAGGGGATAGTTTTATGGCATTTTTTTTTTTTTTTTTTTTTTTACTAGTAATGGTGGCGATCAGCGATTTTTATCATGACTGCGACATTATGGCAGACACATCGGGCACTTTTGACACCATTGTCATTTTTACAGCGATCAGTGCTATAAAAATGCACCGATTACTGTGAAAATTACACTGCCAGTAAAGGGGTTAACCTGTAGGGGGCGCTGAAGGGGTTAAGTGTGACCTAATGTGTGATTCTTACTGTGTGGGGGCGTGGCTTGGTGTGGGACATCACTGATCGTTATTCCCTATGACAGGGAACAGGGGAAGGGTTTGTTTACACTTATCTCTCCCCGTTCTTCAGCTCTGTGACCCGATCGCGGGACACCGGCGGCGATCGGGTCAGCGCGCCGGCGGCGGTGGCGTGCGCGACCCGCGGCTGGGCATCTTAAAGAGGACGTACATGTACGTGCTTGTGCACAGCCGTGCCATTCTGCTGACGTATATGTACAGGCGGCGGTCCTTAAAGCAGTTGTATACCCTCGGAATTTTTACATTTTTTTTACCCCTGTAAGGCAAAAAGGCATAATGAGCTAGTATGCACCGCATACTAGCTCATTATGAAATACTTACCTTAGAACGAGGCATCGGTATCTCACCTGGTCCATGCCGAGGTAGCTGACATGTTGCCTCGGCGTGTCTTCCGGGTATCGCGGCTCCAGCGCTCCGAGTGGCTGTAGCCGCGATGTCGTCACTCCCGCGCATGCGCGTGGGAGAATTCTTTCCAGCAAGGTCCGGCGTCTGCCGGGCTTTCAGCTGAGAATCCCCTGTGCGCATGCGCCGCTGCAGTCAGCGACTCATTGTGAGGGTAATACCATACAGGTTTAGCAGATATTTTTTTACCTACAGGTAAGCCTTATTATAGGCTTACCTGTAGGTACAAGTTAAAAAACTGACTATACAACCGCTTTAAGTGGTTAAAGTCTTTTTTTTTCCGTAAAAATAATAAACAGGTCATACTTACCTGCTCTGTGCAGTAGTTTGGCACAGAGCAGCCCAGATCCTACTCTTCTGGGGTCACTCTTCGGTGCTCCTGACCCTTCCCTCCTGTTGAGTGCCCCCACAGTAATCATCTTGCTATGGGGCACCCAAGCTGAGCCGTAGCTACCTGTGTCCATTGAGACACAGAGCCGTGCCCCGACCCTGCTCCCTTTCTCTCCTCATGGGCTCACCGAGTTTGATTGACAGCAGCGGGAGCCAATGGTGCCGCAATTTGTCTCAGCCAATGAGGAGGGGAGTCCCGGACAGCCGAGGCAATATCACTGGATCTAGATGGACCTCAGGTAAGTATTAGAGGGCTGCTGCACATAAAAAGCCTTCTATCTTCATGCATAGATGCACGAAGATAAAAAAAAAAAAAACTTCTGCCTTTACAACCACCTTCATGTATTCTCTGGAGGTGGCCTTTAAAATTACTTCTGCCACTGTAGCAAAAACGCTTGCCTGGAGGCAAATAATAGGTGCTGCAATTACATGATAGGAACAGGGATGCTTTTTCCTGTCGCACACCAACACAACTCCTACATTCTGAGGAGGCGTGTTCACAATTTTTATTCTCTCATGCGTGTCCGACTTGGGAGGTACAAGAACCCAAATAGTTCAGGTGAATTTTTTGTTTTGTTCTAAATTCGGCAGATTTAGAACAAAATGACAGCTTTAGAAACAAATGGCACTTAAAAGAAGCTCTTTAACATTTGATATTTGTGAATGTTAAAAGTTCCATGGATAAAAAACAGAGCTGAAAAGAAGATTCAGGCATTCAAAATTTTCTTCAGCATAGGAAAATGAAGAAATAAAACAACCACAAGTTAGAAAAGATGTGAAGCTGTAAACATGCCACATAAAAGCATGGAGTGCACAGTAATGTACTGTGTTGCTCTAAATTCTAATGTCAGGATAAGTACCCTCTAACCAGCAATATCAGCAGACTGGGGCGGAACATCTTTCTCTAGAGACCCACAAATCATCACATACACACTGTCACAATGGATCATAGTAACCATTTTCCTGTCAACATGAATACTGTGAGTATGTTTTTTCGCTCTCTCTCTGCCATTATATAGTCCATCCATATCCTAAGAGTAAAATTAAAGAGGGAAAAAAGGGGTCTGCTACATGTTGAAAAGGATATGTGGACATTCAACTATTTTGGATTCTTACCGGCTACTGTTTTACAATTGTAACAAACCATATTCCAATGAGATATTGGAACAGGTTTCCAAATTAGGCGGACATTTGACAGTTCACACAAATATATTCCAATGCAGTATGTAATCATTTTTTATTTAATAGCTGAGCAGATTAAAAAATACTCACTCAAATGCCGATATAGGTTCTTAAAAATCAGAATATATATCCCCTGTACAGAAGAGTTCAGTCTGGGAGAAGGAGGGGCTAGTGAGGCGTGTCAAGGAGGAATTTGCTGACAGAAGATAGCAGAGCTCATCAGTCAGTGGCTTCTCCTTCACTGCATAGTCACAGGCTGGGGGAAAAGTTAAGTATCCAGGCAGGCTGTCCAAATCTGGGTCTGACATTTGGAATATCACAGATCATACGGAATTGATCAGGTGTCTTTACTGCCACCTGAGTCACTTCCACTAGAAAGCTCAACGGATAACTGTGAGAACGTAAACAAACTCCTGGTTTTTATAGCAGCTGGGAGTTTGTTTTTTCTCTAATCTAGAATGCTAGCACAGGACAGAAATACAAATCGTCTGGCAGCGAAAAGAGCGCTCATATATGCATCTCATCTTTGCCTGCAGTTCAGCATTCATTTTCCTGCAAAACATATGGCTCTTATCTAATTTAATAAAGTAGCATCACTTAATGCGAATGTCAAAAATCCAGCACATCAGACAGTTCACACACAAGAATGAACTGGCAGCAAAAACTGCCCCACAGCGGGGGGGAGGGGGGGGTGGCAAGACGATGGGGGGGGGGGGGGTCAACATACTTTAATACGGGAAGCAGTCTAAAGCCACTCACCGGGGAAGGTGCAGACTGACTGCACAAAAATTACACAAAATGTATTTCACTTCACGCAGAGGCAAAGCAAGCCATAAGCATTAACTTTTTGCTGGTACACTGATTAATGGACAAAATAGAGCTGCAGCACGAGATTACAGTTTAAGTGAAACACATTAATTTAGAAAAGCTTATGCGATATATGCCTGGAACATTCAACATAAACATGCTGGCAGAACCAGCAGAATGAAGGCACTTTGCTTTATTAACTTTACCATCATTTGAATACTGGCTGCACCTTCTGGAGCTGGTCTGTATGGACTCCAAATTACTCCCACAGACAAGGCATAAAGATATTCTATGTTGCATTTATATTCTGCAACAATCTAGCCGGCAAATAGGAGGTAGTTAAATGCTGCTGCTATGTTAACAAAGTACATAAACAGCAGAAACAAGAACCCTCAGGCTGCATTCACACCCGAGTGTTTTCAGCTCGTAAACCGCCTGAAAAACGCCAACAAGCATAATTCTATTCATTTCAATGACACCTGTTCACATCTGAGCTTTTTGTCACCTAAAGCAAAAACGCCTGAAAAATGCCTTAAGCTCAAAAAAAAAACAAAAAAACCCCATGAGCTTCTTGTGGGGCAGATTGCAGGCGGTTTTCTGCTTTTTACATTGGTGACCTTTTGACCTGTACAAAATCGTGGCAAAGACACAGTAAAAAAAGCGGCAAAAATGCACGACTTTGAAACGCTCAGATATGAATGCAGCCTCAATGACAAATCTATACTACTGGCTACTGGACACTGGTTTGTGATCTACTCTTGAAAAATGTATATATAATAAATTCTATTATCTTGGCATTCAGTACAGGACACGGGCATAATATGGTTACAACAGGGACTATAGCCGTGTACCTTCAGATGACTGGACACTGGCAAAGCTTTAGAGCAGGGATATGCAATTAGCGGACCTCCAGCTGTTGCAGAACTACCAGTCCCATGAAGCATAGCGAGACTGACAGCCACAAGCATGACACCCACAGGCAGAGGCATGATGGGACTTGTAGTTTTGTAACAGCTGGAGGGCCGCTAATTGCATATCCCTGCTTTAGAGGACACATCTCTGTATACCTCCGCTATAACCCTACCCACACTCACCTCCGCTATAACCCTACCCACACTCACCTCCGCTATAACCCTACCCACACTCACCTCCGCTATAACCCTACCCACACTCACCTCCCCTATAACCCTACCCACACTCACCTCCGCTATAACCCTACCCACACTCACCTCCGCTATAACCCTACCCACACTCACCTCAGCTATAACCCTACCCACACTCACCTCCCCTATAACCCTACCCACACTCACCTCCGCTATAACCCTACCCACACTCACCTCCCCTATAACCCTACCCACACTCACCTCCGCTATAACCCTACCCACACTCACCTCCGCTATAACCCTACCCACACTCACCTCCGCTATAACGCTACCCACACTCACCTCCGCTATAACGCTACCCACACTCACCTCCCCTATAACCCTACCCACACTCACCTCCGCTATAACCCTACCCACACTCACCTCCCCTATAACCCTACCCACACTCACCTCCGCTATAACCCTACCCACACTCAAAATATTTTTTTGTAGAACTATAGGCAAAACTTTTTTTTCCCAATTCTGGATAGCGTAAATGAGGGTTATAACCCGTGTGTTTTTTTTTTTGCCATTTATGTCTTATTGGGGATATTTACCTCCACTTCCTGTCTCATAGCCAAAAACAGGAAGTGATGCCATCCTTGCAAGTTAAGGGGCTCCATTGGGGCCTTCCAGGTCACCAGAACTAGTGTCCCCATTGGAGGATTACCCCTTTATTTCTGTTTTGGGAAAAACTCAAGATTTGTGATTTTCTTTTACTTTCAGTTTTGATAGCGGTAAACAGGATAAAGAGAGGGTAGTGAAATTAGAACAGGTGTTCTAATCAATCTTCACTCTATTTTGCCTTTAGTTATACTTTAATTGCACAGTACAGGACACTCATGTCCCCATGCAATGAATATGAAGGTTGGGCAACAACGAGGCAAACAGAACTGTGCCCAACAAGGGTCAAAAGTATAAGATTAGACAAACCTGGCAAAACTTTGAAAAAGTATGAATAGAAGACCAGGTGGCAGCCTTACGCAACTGGGCTACCGAGGCTTGGTGACGAAATGCCCACGAAACACCCACCAATCTCGTGAACTAATGGTACTGCTTCGAAAGAGGTTAGCATTAGGCCTAGAACTCTCATGGAGAATTCCAATGTGGGATGTCTCTTGGATCTCTTCTTTTCTCCGAGAAAGATATTTACTTGGGATGTCTCCGGACCAGATCCAACTATTCCCGGAGAAGCCGAAGGCCTGAAGTAGCTGAAGTGTTTTGTGGACATTTGCTGATGAGCTGCAAGGAAGACAAGTCCTTCATAAGAAGGCTGTCTAGCCTGCGACTTGGATGCTTTAAAAGTGGTTGGAACCCCTTACACCCAAAATAGTCCTATGCAGTCCTTAAAGGGTAAGTTCACCTTTACAGAAAAGTCTCTGCGTGGCAAAAGGGCAGGAGAAAGTACCTTATAAAAGGCTTTTGGCAAAGGTGACGTTAAAGTGTGCAACCAGTGGTGTGATGCAACACCTGGAAACCAGGTGTTAGAGGCAGCAATGTGTTTGATGATCTCGCACTGCAGATATACAGCTGAGGCTACAGGAAGTACTGCCATTTTCAGCAGGAATTCAAGAATACATTTTTCATATGGCATAAAAACTAAATTTCAAGATGCTCCCTATAAAATAACAAAACTTTTACTTTTTGAATTTAGGTCCATGTTAGGTTCAAAGGTATAACTGGGCCCTAATCAAAACATGTTTGGGAGGCATAACTCTGGAAATCAGGCAAAACATTAAACTAGTACATTGTTCAGCTGAGTAAAATATAACTATGGTCACTAGCCATCTAAAAAGCTGCACATAGAAATATTGAGAACATTCCAATTTCCATACTCGGCATAGAACTACAACTATTTGTAAAAGCCTTAGACTTGATTCACACCTATGCATTTTTAGTGCTTTTTGCATTTTGCAGATTTGCACTACAGCCCATTTAACATGGTTTCCTATGGAACACGTTCTGTAGTGCAAATCTGCAAAATGCACTAAAAATGCATAGGTGTGAATCAAGCCTTAAATCATCTCACAGGTGTTAAGAGATCTAAGAGCACTCTATTAAACTTGCTCAAAACAAAAAAAATTCTCTTCATAGAAAGAAATTCTCTAAATAGATGAACGCAGAGTGACTCCTGTTATAAATATTTTAAGTCCATTTCTATGTATTTCTAAGTGTAAGCTGGCATCCTGCAGTGCTGCTCTTGAATAAAATAAGACTCTACCTTCCTAAACCATTATAATAAATTCACAGTTGGGTAACATTACTGCAGACCACTTAGAAGCCCCCAAGGTCTAAAATGCAGTTTTAAGTGCTTTTATTTTCATTACTATACCAACTATAAAAGTGGATTTTTTATTTTTTCATCCCTACAAATAACACACAGAGGTTGCCATTTGGGGTGTGAACACTAGTAGTCTGTCCGTTTGGTAAATGTTATTTTGTTACCTATAAAAACTACAAATACACAACATGCACTGAAAGGAAAATTGCCCCATATTTTATTGAATTGGAAAACATGTGAAGCATACTATTTAAAAAAAAAAAAAAGAAAAAATAATAACACCACACAGACAATATGAAAAGCTAGTTTTCCCTATGTATACCTGCTGCCAACTGCGGTTTTCTCTCTCTCTCTCTCTCTCTCTCCACACATATACATACATATATTATATACAGGGTGATTGAAAAGTAACTCCCTATTTTAAACTATTTATAAATTATTTATATGAAGTTACTTTTTTCTCAATTCTTTAATGTATGTTCCTTAATCTAAGGCATGACTTCAGATAGGATTGTGGGTCATTTTATCTTTCGCGATACCATGAATGACGAAAGGTATCTCACTATGCTGCTAGATGAAATCTGGCCAGTTGTCAATACCTGGGAGAATATTAAAGACTTGATTTTTATGCAAGATGGTGCTCCTCCACATTTTGCTATTATTGTTCGTGAATAGCTGAATGAACATTTTCCTGGGAGATGGTTGGGTCAACGTGGTCTGCATGAGTGGCCGGCCAGAAGACCTGATTTAACACCCTGCAACTTTTTTCTTTGGGGTTGGTTGAAGGAACAAGTTTACTCTACGAAACCAAAGCCTGCCATCCCACAAGAGTTCCTGCGAAGATCAATTGATGCGATTCCCGAGCGGCTTCAGAAGCTGCAGGCGAATGCTGGTGCACATATCGAATTTTAAATAAAACTCCATGTAATGCGTGTTCTTCTCATATTCATTTTTTGTAAAAAATAATGATTAAAAAATAAATACGATTTTTAAAATAAGGAGTTACTTTTCAATCACCCTGTGTGCTACAAATATATCTAGTGCATATTGAACATGTGATCACTTTTGTAATTAATTGAAACTAATCAATTATTTAAATGAAATTTGGTTAATAACAAACGTGTGGTTGGGTGTAGGGGCACATATGTGTATTAGGTGAATTAACTTAAAGTGAACCTGAAAAATTAAATAGTTAATTTTATATAACTATAAGTGCTGGATGAATGTGCATGTATAGTGCTATCAAGAATTTTTTTTGTGATTATTATTGTATAATGTTACTCACTCATATACATTCAATAAATACATCATTAAAGACATACATATATAAAGGGCATTCGTGTATCAAAGGAAAAATATGCGTCTGTATCTATACAAGTGTACAATGAAACACTAAATTCCTGGAATGCTACACACATTATATTATATTATATATACCGTGTTTCCCCGAAAATAAGACCTACCCCGAAAACAAGACCTAGCGTTATTTTCCAGGAGAGCTGCAATATAAGCCCTACCCCGAAAATAAGCCCTAGTTTAAAATGTTTGTAACATCCTATAATCCACTCTATTACAGTAGTATATAATGTACAATGTGTGTGTTTCTGTTATATAAATGCGGGGAAGAGAGCTCTGGCGGGTCACAGAAGAGCAGAACGGTGCTATAACGAAGGCATTTGGCACAATTATATTACAGAAACACACACATTATACATTATATAATACTGTAATAGAGTGGATTCTAGGATTTTACAAGCATTTTGACTCAGTTCACACTGGGGATTCTTGTCAGGCAGGGGGAGGGAAGACAGCACATTACATGGCAAGACCTACCCTGAAAATAAACCCTACTGTGTCTTTTGTTGCCAAAATAAATATAAGACCCAGGCTTATTTTCGGGGAAACACGATATATATATATATATATATATATATATATATATATATATATATATATATATATATATGAGAAATAAAAAAATAATAAATAATACATATGTGATATAAAAACATAAATTAAAATGTATATATCAAATACATGCACAAAATACATTATGTGCATCCGTACTCATTAATTTAGTAGCCATAAGAAGTTGTAAAATCCGATATGAAATAAATTCAATAGTTTAAATGTTTTGATAATAATGTAATCATTCATATGGGATGGGCAAAAAGAATGAATGGGTATGGAAGATATAGTAGAAACCTCAAGATTGGAAGTAAGGAAGAACCATGCGAAGACTGGATAGACACTGTATATCAGCAAAAGCCATTCTATAAACGATATATATGCTTAGCCTGCACCTGATGCTTCCACCTTGAGGCGAGTGCCATTTCCACACATCCACCTGGAGTGGTGATCCCTTCCCCGAATTTACCAGATTTATGAGGGCAACATCAGGCAGAAAAATCACTAATGCACTGCTCATGTAACCCCAACAACCTCTGGAGGATCCCTGGTTAAAAAGACTGTCCCAGGCAGAAAGAGCATGAAAAGAGAAAGAAGGGTGAGAGAGAGCATGAGAGCTAGTGAGCCGGATCAACGCAAAAAAATCCCCAGACAATTTTCTCTTCTGTCTGGAGTCCCAGACTGACAAACTATGACAGGGCTTCCTAGAAAGGTCTTTTTAGGGGACCTCTTTTTACTAATCATAGCAGTTAGACCCGGGACACTAAAAAAAGCACTACTCAGCTGTAATTAGCACTCAGATCAGGGAGTTTGGGATAAAATGTAAAACTTGCTCTGAGTTAGTCATTAAAAGGCAGAATACTAGAGAACGATAATTGGCTAAATAAATCAGTGACATAAGTCTCCAGGTTTCTTTCAGGAAAAGTTTTCTTCATTGGTTTAGTGGTCACTAGAAACTTTGGAACAAATTTCAATTGCTTTCCTAAAACTACCTATCAAAAAAACAACTGACTAGATGAATACAACCTACCAACAAGTTTATTTAAAAAGGTGAGGATGTTGATAGTTAGCCTTGAAACCTGTCATAAGAGAACAAGACTAATGTGTCAACCTCTTGGGTTATGTTTAGCAAAGATACACTTGAATAGCGCATGTGGTCATCATTGTTTTGATATTAATAGGACTAGTGTCCCAAAATTATATTATATTATAATTATATATATATATATATATATATATATATATATATATATATATATATATATATATATATATATATATATATATATACACACACATACATACATACACACACATACATACTCTCACAACAGTGAGTACACCCCTCACATTTTTGTAAATATTTTATTATATCTTTTCATGTGACAACACTGAAGAAATGACACTTTGCTACAATGTAAAGTAGTGAGTGTACAGCTTGTATAACGGTGTAAATTTGCTGTCCCCCTCAAAATAACTCCACACACAGCCATTAATGTCTAAACCACTTGCAACAAAAGTGAGAACACCCCTAAGTGAAAATGTCCAAATTGGACCCAATTAGCCATTTTCCCTCCCCAGTGTCATGTGACTCGTTAGTGTTAAAAGGTCTCAGGTGTGAATGGGGAGCAGGTGTGTTAAATTTGGTGTTATCACTCTAATTCTCTCATACTGGTCACTGGAAGTTCAACATGGCACCTCATGGCAAAGAACTCTGAGGATCTGAAAAAAATAATAGTTGCTCTACATCAGGGGTCTTTAAACTACGGCCCTCCAGGTGTTCAGGAACTACAATTCCCATCATGCCTAGTCATGTCTGTGAATGTCAGAGTTTTACAATGCCTCATGGGATTTGTAGTTCCGCAACAGCTGGAGGGCCGTAGTTTGAGGATCCCTGCTCTACATAAAGATGGCCGAGGCTATAAGAAGATTGCCACGACCCTGAAACTGAGCTGCAGCACAGTGGCCAAGACCATACAGCGGTATAACAGGACAGGTTCCACTCAGGCCTCGCCATGGTCAACCAAAGAAGTTGAGTGCACTTAGCGTCATATCCAGAGGTTGTTTTTGGGAAATGGACGTATGAGTGCTGCCATCATTGCTGCAAGGGGTGGGGGGTCAGCCTGTCAGTGCTCAGACCATACGCCGCACACTGCATCAAATTGGTCTGCATGGCTGTCATCCCAGATAGAAGCCTCTTCTAAAGATGATGCACAAAAAAGCCTGCAAACAGTTTGCTGAAGACAAGCAGACTAAGGACATGGATTACTGGAATCATGTCCTGTGATCTGTTGAGACCAAGATAAAACATATTTGGTTCAGATGGTGTCAAGCGTGTGTGGTGGCAACAAGGTGAGGAGTACAAAGACAAGTGTGTCTTGCCTACAGTCAAGCATGGTGGTGGGAGTGTCATGGTCTGGGGCTGCATGAGTGCTGCCGGCATTGGGGAGCTACAGTTCATTGAGGGAACCATGAATGCCAACATGTACTGTGACATACTGAAGCAGAGCATGATCCCCCTCCCTTCTGAGACTGGACCGCAGGGCAGTATTCCAACATAACGACCCCAAACACACCTCCAAGATGACCACTGCCTTGCTAAAGAACCTGAGGGTAAAGGTGATGGACTGGCCAAGCATGTCTCCAGGCCTAAACCGTATTGAGCATCTGTGGGCTATCCTCAAAACGGAAGGTGGAGGAGCGCAAGGTCTCTAACATTCACCAGCTCTATGATGTCATGGAGGAGTCGAAGAGGACTCCAGTGGCAACCTGTTAAGCTCTGGTGAACTCCATGCCCAAGAGGGATAGAGCAGTGCTGGAAAATAATGGTGGCCACACAAAATATAGATACTTTGGGCCCAATTTGGACATTTTCACTTAGGGGTGTACTCACTTTTGTTGCTAGCGGTTTAGACATTGATGGCTGTGTGTTGAGAGAGATATATACATATATATATATATATATATACACACACACACACACACACACACATATACATATACATACACACACACACACACACACATATATACATACACACACATATACACACACGGTCTGTCCTCTCTTGTAGCAGTAAAGTCCAATATATTTGAAGTTTGAGGTTGTAAAAATAATGAATGCAATACGCTAATAGCAGCCTTAGCTGAAAACAGAGGTCATTTATAATGGGCAAGTATGCAAATAAAGCCCGACGACTTTATCTGCATAGTTGTTCAAGGTTAAAAAGGCACAGCTAGGCAAATGGCATTTTCAGAAAGCGCTCAGCAGCTGCAGTATTTATCTGTATTTCATCCCATGACAGATTCACTAAAAATGCAATTCCAGCCTCACACCTTTACCCCTGGTAGGTCACTTGATACACCGGAGTCCTCATCATTTCTTCTCTGAGCATTGAATAATCCACAGTGATTTAAAGAGCCATGCTGATATAACATCAGCACAATTCTCAGTATTGTAGTACGAGCGCAGGGCGCCATTATGACACACCCCCAGGAGCTGTGTCCATGATGCTTTTGGTTCACAGCAAGTAGATTGGATGATGCAATGTCATTCAACCCAGAAGAGGTCCAGCGCTGCAACACAGTGCAGTATGTTCAGGGGATATTGCCCTGGAGAAGTTAAGCATTACTGTTAACGTTATTATTTTATATTACATTCATAAATGCTGGGCTACTTATGAATTTTAAAAAGTGGAAATGGGGGGAAAAAAAAAAACCACACAAAATGCTGAATTTCCATTTGATATCACAGCAGGAGAGCTGAATGGATGAAGTCGTACAGCAAGTTTGGTACAAGAAGAGAGGCAAATTTACACACAACATAAACCCCAAAACCTTGATTCAGCATTTCTTCATTACATTTGTCAATTCAAAGTCCCACTTTGTAGCAATCTGTTAGATAAAATCCTCAGACAGTAAAACACACAAACAGCGGCAGGAATAAAACTTTGATATACGGCACTTGTGAGGTATTAAAATCTTTTCATTCCATCTGGTACTATGAGCAGAACTACCCGAACCCTCCCCACCCCACCACCTCTGCTGACAAGTTAAACATTAATGATTTAAAGCTTTGCACAACGTTATTGAACTTTGTTTAATGTGGTAGAGCTAACTAAACCAATCTTGTGAGAATAAGGTGTCAACTTTTCTTTCACAGCTAAAAAAAAAAAAAAAATTTAAACCACGTTTGAACACTCTGTGAAAGACCCTTCCTTGTGCGGCTGTCTAATTTAAAATAACAGAGCGTATAAAATCCTAATATAGAGTGAGCAAAACGGATTAGCCTAAGGGCCAGCTCACACTAGAATCGCACATTCCTGTGCGTTTCCCCTGCAGTTAGATTTTATAGCCCATTCATTTAAATGAGCTATAAATGCACTACTTTTGAAAGACACGCTGCAACAAATTGCAGGGTACAGGGGCACGGTGTGGGGCCCGCAAACACACTGCATTTGTGATCTGCATTTGGGTGCCATTAATACAGCACCCGCAGAAGATCACAAAGGCAGTGCGGGAAACGCACATGGAACGCGCCTTTTCCACATCACATTCTGGTGTGAACCGGCAGCCCTAATGAACAAGTGCAGCAGAAAAGGTAAACAAAAGTCTACTGTATTATAGAGAGCTAATATGTATCAGAGCAGTCCGTCCGTCCGTCCGTCCGTCCGTCCGTCGGAGAACTGTCAAGCCACTAATATTTGCTTTTTGTCTACTAGGCCTTCTCCTTGCCGGTCATACTAACAAACATTATCTGACCCATCTTCCTAACCTGTGCTCCAGCCAAGCACAGGAGCACAATGAAGGTATTATACAGAATATAATGGCGTAGCGCTCATACAAAAAAAAAAAAAAAGTGTCCTTTAAAAAGGAAGATCTGAGAACTCATATGAAGGAGCGCTACACCATTATATTCTATATTGTTTTAAGCACATGTATAGGACAGTGTGTTAGGGTGGCAGCAGCTGCATTAAAGTGTTAAACCCAGGACCCGGCTATCACTATATCTGGTCTCCTACAGTACACAGAACTTATTTTAGTAACTATGAACCTTTAAATACCCTTCTCATCAGCAGTATTTAGCAGTCTTGTGATGTCTATCAGTGTCCAGCCGAACACTGGTTAAAGCTTGTAGGAGGAGTTTTCTGACTGTCTTTTGAGACTGAAAGACTCCAAGCCCCCTGTCTGGACAGTGCTGATTGGCCCTGTGCTGATCACATGCACTCTCCCAAGAAAAAAATTAAAATAAATAAAAATCACCTCTCTAGCAATACACACCAAACTGAGTATGTGCAGCCTGACTCCATAGACTCGTGTTATCAGGAAATTACCAGGGGGAAGTGGAAGGAGGTGAGGATCAGAGAAGACAGGATCAAACAGCCTTTTTACACAATGCAGAGGATTAACCTCTTAGGTTCCACAGTGAGTATAACAAGCATGCTTTACTGCATACAGACTGATTTTACTGTTGTGGGTTTAGTAACACTTTAAGTGTTCACATAGCAGCTCACAAGACACAAGTCACTTTCATTACTCTGAAAGGAAGAATAAAGAAGGAAGAAGTAGTCCAGTTTTTTTTTCCAAAGCTGAAACAAATAAAATTCTATAAACACATTTGTAAATTCTTCCTTTGTGCAAGACCCTTGGGTGGCCGTTTTTACTTCTTAAAGTGACATTAAACCCATTTAAAAAAAAGTTCAGCGTTATCAGCAAACCCAACAATGGAGGTAAGAGTGTATGTATAGCTTACATGAAAATAAATATGCTAAAAAAAAAACCTTTTTTTTGGGCTGCTATAAAAGTTTGGTCATGTAGTGCAGTGCACTTGCTCCTCACTGCACAGGAGCGGAGGGAGAAGTCCTGTCAGGGCCAGGATTGTTGTTTTTCAAGCGTTGCGGGTACACATGTGGAAATGCATACAGATGTGAACAGAGCCTGAGTAGCTAAAACAAAAATCTAGGGTTTTTTCCTGTTTTGGATAAAGTAGGGAAGGGTTAGAACTTCTGTCAGGTGTTCACTGCTGTCTGCGTCCCCATGGAGGAGATTCACTTTGTGTCCTGGTAACCAAGACTAAAAGCGAGGAAAAAATACAAAATTTTGAGTAGTCACTACAACAAGAATGAATGGGGGGGGTAGATTAAAATGGGGACACTACCCAAGAGGAGATTTCCCTCACTGTGAGAAAATTTTAATTCCTGTTATGTTTATAGGATTGGTAGTTGTCAAGCAGATTCAATTCAATTGCTTCATTAGGAGTTATTGACCTGCACCAAGTATGCAGATAAGGATTCCTGAATCAGGTCAGACTTCCAGAGATTGCATGCTCGGGTCAGTGGTTTAAAATGTACTGAAGCCAGCAGGGCAAAGAGGCAGCCAAGTAACTAGAATATTTAAAAGGAGGAGATCACACAGACAGACACTTATCTATATTCCATCAGAAAACTTGATTACACACAGACACACAAACACACACACAAACACACAGACAAACAAATCGTACATATAAGCATGGATATCTTTGAGCACTCACAGATTGTGCTTTGCTTCTGACATAAAAGTTTGTGAAGTATTTTCGATGAATTCCTATACACCAACAGTAATAACTTTATGAACAACCACCCATTCTGCTGTCAAAACAGCCCTAACCCATCGGCGGTATGCCCCTTCTAGATCTCTGAAGGGGTGCTGTGGTTCCTAGCACCAAGCTGTCAGTAGCAGATCCTTAACCACTTAAAGGGGTTGTAAAGGTTCGTTTTTTATTTTCTAAATACCTTCCTTTAAGCTAGTGCATTGTTGGTTCACTTACCTTTTCTTTTGATTTACCTTCTAAATGTTTTTTTTCTTTGTCTGAATTTCTCACTTCCTGTTTCTCCTCAGTAAACTTCACACCATCATCTGAGCCGTGTTTAGTCAGCCAGAACAGCTTACTGAGGAGGAACAGGAAGTGAGAAATCCAGACAAAGAAAAAAAATATTTAGAAGGGAAATCAAAGGAAAAAGGTAAGTGACCCAACAATGCACTAGCTTAAAGGAACCTATTTAGAAAATAAAAAACAAACCTTTACAACCCCTTTAATGACCGCTCACTGTACACATACGTCGACAGAATGGCACCTGGAGGCACAATCACGTACCTGTACGTGACTGCCTTCGTATGGGTGGGGGGTACCTCCGTCCGGTACAGTAAGCGGTCGGTATCGCTCCGGGAGCGATCGGTGATGAGGGGGCGGCCATTGGTTTCTGGCCACCCCCTCACGATCACTCCCGGCGAATGAAATGCTTCCTCTGCCTGTGTAATGTAAACACAGGCAGAGAAAGTGATGTCATCTCTCCCTGCGGCGCTCACATATACCGAGCGCCATGGAGAGAAGATGTCAGGTTAGTGCACAAACACTACGATGACACATAGGAACACGATCGCCCCCCCAGTCACCCCCAGATCACCCGCCAGTCACAGTGTCACTGATTGCAGTGATCATTTATTTACTGATCACTGCAAACAGTGACATTTGTAACTGTAAAAGTGAGGGCAGTTAGTGTAGGTCCCTTTAGGTCCAGGGTAGCCCCCTAACCCCCCCCCCATATAAAGGTTTAACCCCTTGATCGCCCCCCCAGGGTAACCCTTTCACCCCCTAGCACCACTGTCACCAAGCGATCGTTTTTCTGATTGCTGTATTAGCGTCGGTGATGCCGCTAGGTAGTCAGTTATTTTTTTAGGTTCGCCGCCAGGTTTTTATAGCGTCGGGTACCCCCATAGATTACCTAATAAAGGTTTAACCCCTTGATCGCCTCCCAGGTTATTTTTTTAGGTCTGCCGCCAGGTTTTTATAGCATCAGGTACCCCCATATATTACCTAATAAAGGTTTCACCCCTTGATCCCCCCCAGGTAACCCTTTCACCCCCTTTTGCCAGTGTCACTAAGCGATCGTTTTTCTGATCGCTGTATTAGGTATGCTGGTGCCGATACCCCCATATATTATCTAATAAAGGTTTTAACCCCCCTGATTGCCCCTAGAGTTAACCCTTTCACCAGTGATCACCGTATAAGTGTCACTGGTGACACTGGTTAGCCAGTTAGTTATTTCGTTATTTAGGTTCCCCGTCAGGTTTTTATATAGCGTCAGGTACCCCCATATATTACTTAATAAAGGTTTTAACCCCGATTTTGCCCCTAGTTAACCCTTTCACCAGTGATCACCATATAAGTGTTACGGGTGACGCTGGTTAGTTTGCTTTTTATAGTGTCAGGGCACCCGCCGTATATAACCCAATAAAGGTTTAACCCCCTGATCGCCCGGCGGGTGATATCAATTAGGTTTTAGCATCAGAGAGGGTCTGCATCACACCCCAGGCAGCGTCAGGTTAGTGCCAGTAGCGCCAACACCCACATGTGAAGCATACACCTCCCTTAGTGGTATAGTATCTGAACAGATCAATATCTGATCTGATCAGATCTATACTAGCGTCCCCAGCAGTTTAGGGTTCCCAAAAACGCAGTGTTAGCGGGATCAGACCAGATACCTGCTAGCAGCTGCGTTTTGCCCCTCCGTCCAGCCCAGGCCACCCAAGTGCAGTATCGATCGATCACTGTCACTTACAAAACACAACACACATAACTGCAGCGTTCGCAGAGACAGGCCTGATCCCTGCAACTCCAGTGCTGTAGGAGGTGATTTCACCACCACAGTTAAAAAAAAGGGCATACATGCCGAAGCATGGGGGCAGCAGGGGCGGAGGAGCGATTTTGCTCCTAATGCCTCGTTACATATGGTCAAAATTCCGACGGAGGCTTGCCCGTGGAAAAGTCCGACCGTGTGTACCCGGCATAACTTTTGCGGGAGGATGCCCCCATGCTTCGGCATATATAAATGGTGCATGTATGCCCATCATTAGAACTGGGTGGATGAAGGGAGGTATTCTAATGGTGGGCATACCTACCGATCAAGCTCTTTTTTTCGTTCAGCCAACAGGCTGCATGAAAAAAAAAAAAAAAGATTACAATACATGTCCAACAAGGACCAGCAACGTACTGGTATGTTGCTGGACTTTGAATGGTTATACCAGAATGATGCCTGCGGGTTTAGGTATCATCTTGGTATCATTCTTTTCAGCAAGCTGATGGCTTTCATGTAAAAGCAATCCTAGCGGCTAATTAACCTCTGGACTGCTTTTACAAGCAGTGGGAGGGAATGTCCCGTCCCCATCCCCGGATATAAAAAGCGCCATTGGGAAAGCATTTTATCACACCGATCTTGGTGTGGTCAGATGCTTTGAGGGCAGGGCAGAGGAAAGATCTAGGGTTTAATAGACCCCATTTAAAAAAAAAAAAAAAGGAGTACCTGTCCCTACCTATTGCTATCATAGGGGATATTTACATTCCCTGAGATAACAAAAATTATAAAAAAAAATATATATGGAAGGAACAGTTTAAAAATAAAATAAAAAAGCAAAATTAATAATAAAAAAAAATAAAGGACCCCTGTCCCACCCTGCTCTTGCGCAAAGGCGAACGCAAGCGTCGGTCTAGCGTCATATGTAAACAGCAATTGCATCATGCATGTGAGGTATCATCGCAAAGGTCAGATCGAGGGCAATAATTTTAGCAGTAGACCTCCTCTGTAAATCGAATGTGGTAACCTGTAAAGGCTTTTAAAAATGTATGTAGTTTGTGGCCACTGCGCGTTTGTGCGAAATTTTAAAGCATGTCGTGTTTAGTATCCATGTACTCGGCCTAAGAACATCTTCTTCATTTCATCAAACATTTGGGCAATATAGTGTGTTTTAGTGCATTAAAATAAAAAAAAAGTGAATTTTTTCCCCAAAAAAATGCGTTTGAAAAAAAATCGCTGCGCAAATACTGTGAAATTTTTTTTTTCTAATCTGTAGGGCCTTTGCGTTAAAAAAATATATAATGTTTGGGGGTTCAACGTAATTTTCTTGCAAAAAAAATAAAAAATAAATGTTTTCATGTAAACAAAAAAAGTGTCAGAAAGGGCTTTGTCTTCAAGTGGTTAGAAGAGTGGATGATGTGTGACATAAGCTTCCTAATGTTGTGTATAAAATGCCAGGACAGTTCAAACCCCCCCCCCCCCCCAAATGACCCAATTTTGGAAAGTAGACACCCCAAGCTATATACACTGAGAGGCATGTCGAGTCCATGGAATATTTTATATGTTGACACAAGTTGCAGAAAAAAATATTTTTTAATTTTTATTTTTTTTGCACAAAGTTGTCACTAAATGATATATTGCTCAAACATGCCATGGGCATATGTGGAATTACACCCCAAAATAAATTCTGTTGCTTTTCCTGAGTACGGGGATACCACATATGCGAGACTTTTTGGGAGCCTAGCCGCGTTCAGGGCCCCAAAAACCAAGCACCGCTTCCGGCTTTCTAAGGGTGTAAATTTTTGATTTCACTCATCACTGCCTATCACAGTTTCGGAGGCCATGGAATGCCTAGATGGCACAAAACCCCCCCAAATGACCCCATTTTGGAAAGTAGACACCCCAAGCTATTTGCTGAGAGGTATGGTGAGTATTTTGCAGATCTCGCTTTTTGTCACAAAGTTTTGAAAATTGAAAAAAAAAAATTCTTTCTTCATTTTCAAAAACAAATGAGAGCTGTAAAATACTCACCATGCCTCTCAGCAAATAGCTTGGGGTGTCTACTTTCCAAAACGGGGTCATTTGGGGGGGGGGGTTGTGCTATTTTGGCATTTTATGGCCTTCGAAACTGTGATAGGTAGTGAGGAGTGAAATTCCGAAGGCGGTGCTTGGTTTTCGGGGTCCCGTACGCGGCTAGGCTCCTAAAAAGTCTCACACATGTGGTATCCCCGTACTCAGGAGAAGCAGCAAAATGTATTTGTCATTATTCAATCACTTGGGACAAAAAATAAAAATAATTATTCAATGTGCTCAACATGCCTCTTAGTAATTTCCTTGGGGTGTCTACTTTCCAAAATGGGGTCATTTGGGGGGAGGGTTGTACTGCCCTGCCATTTTAGCACCTCTAGAAATGAGATAGGCAGTAATAAATTAAAAGCTGCGTAAATTCCAGAAAATGTACCCTAGTTTGTAAACGCTATAACCTTTGCGCAAACCAATAAATATACGCTTATTGACATTTTTTTTACTAAAGACATGTGGCTGAATACATTTTGGCCTAAATGTATGACTAAAATTGAGTTTATTCGATTTTTCTTATAACAAAAAGTAGAAAAGATTTTTTTTCAAAATTTTCGGTCTTTTTCCGTTTATATCGCAAGAAATAAATAAAAATCGCAGAGGCAATCAAATACCATTAGAAGAAAGCGCTATTTGTGGGAAGAAAAGGACGCAAATTTTGTTTGGGTACAACATTGCATGTCCGCACAATTTCCAGTTAAAGCAGCGCAGTGCCAAATTGTGAAATCACCTCTGGTCATTATGGTCCGTATTGGTCCGGTCCTTAAGTGGAAGTCCAGGCTAAAAACTCCCTGCATCTATAGCCAACCAACCTCGACCCCAAAGACCCAAACTACCGCAGACCTGCAACCAGCCTTAACACCATTTCCAAGATCATGGAGAAAGCAGTAGTACAACAGCTACAACTCCATTTGGACACCTACAAACTCCTGGACCCACTACAATCGGGTTTCCGTCCAGGCCACGGGACAGAAACTGCACTTCTCAAAATATGGGATGACGCCCTCGAAGCAGCATATGACGGAGAATCATGTCTCCTGGTGCTGCTGGACCTCAGCGCAGCTTTTGACACAGTAGACCACAAAACTCTGCTCACCCATCTCACAGAAGTAACCGGAGCTCCTGCTTTTCTGCTCAACTGGGAGAAAGACTTAAGTAAGGAACTCTCAGTGTCAAAAGACCACGATTCTACACTTGGCACACTCGACCTCCATGTCATCCAAAACTGCTGAAGTCAATTATAAACTGTTGACTAGATGGCATTATACCCCTGTAGTATTGCACAAGACTTTTCCTCAGATAACCCCTCTATGTTGGCGTGGGTGTGGAGAACGAGCGACGCATGCCCACATATGGTGGTCGTGTCCAATTATCCGCCCTTTCTGGCTATCCATTATGCATTGGATGAAGGAAATTCAGGGATCGGAGATCCCCGGGGACCCCTGGGTTATTCTATTACACTGTACGGGCGAACCAGTTGGACGATATAAGAAATCACTTACACCGCATCTGCTGAATGCAGCAAAATCTCTTATTCCTAGATTTTGGAAACAAACTGTCATACCTACTGTGCGGCAGTGGCTAGTGGAAGTAGACCATATTTACCACATGGAGGATCTCACTTACTCCCTTAGGAACAAGTCAGAATTGTCACGAAAGATATGGGCCGACTGGTTTGCCTTCAAGTACACTTCCGCTTTTACAGACATTATGTCTAACTCCGTATAAACTGGAAATTAATAGGTTTTAAGGTCGTTTCATGTATATGAGGTGGTCCGAGGCGTCTCTGATTATTAAGTTTAGGCTGATCTTCTTGTCTTTGCAGGCAGGATAGTGGTTAGCCCTTTTTCTCTTTTCTTTAGGCAATGACCTACATATTGTGTTGCTCTCGCTCATTTGCAATGGGTGTATGGGCCTTTTTTTCTCTTTTTATGTATGTATGTCATTCAACTCAATAAATACTTATTAAACAAAAAAAAAGTAGTAACCGGAGTCGCAGACAGTGAAACTAGGAGCCTTCACTTCGGAAGCCTGCACAATTACATGCAGAGTCCCTCAAGGATCACCCCTGTCACCCGTGCTCTTCAACATCTACCTCCGCCCACTCCTCAAAATCATCAGCAAACAGGACCTGCTCTACCACTCCTACGCTGATGACACCCAACTCTACCTTCGCATCACCGGAAAAAAAGACAAATACCACGCACTAGAAAATTGCCTCGGATTGATCGATAATTGGATGACGGAGAGCTCCCTCAAACTTAATGGATCCAAAATAGAAATAGAACTTTTCTCCACGCAAACCGAAAGAAAAAAACTCTAGGACAACAGTAACACCAGCCACCATCCTTGGACAAACCATCACCCCAAGCACTAAAAATTAAAAGTCTTGGAGTCATCTTTGACTCAGACATGACCATGGACGCACAAATGGGATCAGTAGTCAGCGGATCTCACCATCTTCTCTGCCTGCTACGTAGACTCAGCCCCTTCATCCCGGAAGAGGACATAGCAGTAGTAGTTGGAACAATCATCAATTCCCAACTCGACTACGCAAACTCCCTCTACCACGGACTACCCAAATACCAGATTTCGCGTCTACAAGTCGTCCAGAACACAGCAGCCAGACTGGTAACGGGAAAAAAACCCTGGGAATCCATCACCCCGCCCCTGAGGACCTTCCATTGGCTAGCCGTGAAGGATCGGGTTACTTTCAAGATCCTCTGCCTCACTCACAAATGCGTACAAGGAAACGCTCCTCAATACTTATGCGAGAAAATAAAACACTACACCCCACGAAAATCTCCTCCACATCCCCAAGACCCGCTACAAATCTAAAGGAGAACAAAGATTTGCAGTCCAAGGACCACGGCTATGGAACGCTCTCTACCCACGGACATCCGCATAGAAGAAAACCATCGGGCCTTAAGTTTTTTCCTGAAGACCCACCTATTCAGAAGGATCAGGACGACACTGGATGCAAGCGCCTTGAGGCGATTTAGTTTGCATTTGTAGTGCTATATAAAAGTTACTCATTCATTCTAACACTAACCTATCTAGCCCTGAAATAAAAAATCAGTATACATACCTGTTTCTGCAGACGATCCAACCCGATCTCCAGCGGTGGAAGCTCTGCAGAGGACATGGCCGACAACAGCTGTGAAACGAATGGGAAGGTATGTCACCCATAGACTTACTATGGGGCTTCCATTGACAGACGTGTCCTCTGCACCCGCCTACACAGTGAAGCCGTGGCCGACAGCTCAGCGTGGGATCAGAGTTTCGATGGGGATCGGGTCGGATTGCCTGCAGAAAATGTATACTATTTTTCTCTTTTCAGGGCTAGATAGGTTAGTGTTAGAATGCTGGTTGCTATAGATCAGGGATATGCAATTAGCGGACCTCCAGCTGTTGCAAAACTACAAGTCCCATCATGCCTCTGCCTCTGGGTGTCATGCTTGCTGCTGTCAGAGGCTCGCTATGCCTCATGGGACTTGTAGTTTGGCAACAGCTGGAGGTCCGCTAATTGCATATCCCTGCTATAGATGGAGGGATTTTAGTTTTAGCATGAACTTCCACTTTAATGCGGAGTTCCAGCTGTTTTTTGTTTTTTTTAACACCCATGTGATGGTCGCACCTACACATTTATAAAATCAGGATGAGTAATAAATGTAGGTTTTAGCATTCTTTTTTTTATTAAAATAAATACAGGGAGTCCCCGAGTTACGAACAAGCGACTTGCGAACTACTCCTACTTACGAACGGGAGGCTGCGTGGCCACTTTGACGGCGGGCACATTCGACGGGACCTTTCCGACGGGACCTTTCCGACGGGACCTTTCCGACGGCGGGCACATTCGACGGGACCTTTCCGACGGCGGGCACATTCGACGGGACCTTTCCGACGGCGGGCACATTCGACGGGACCTTTCCGACGGCGGGCACATTCGACGGGACCTTTCCGACGGCGGGCACATTCGACGGGACCTTTCCGACGGCGGGCACATTCGACGGGACCTTTCCGACGGCGGGCACATTCGACGGGACCTTTTCGACGGCGGGCACATTCGACGGGACCTTTTCGACGGCGGGCACATTCGACGGGACCTTTTCGATGGGACATCGGAAAACAACGTATCTGCCGTTCTGCACATGCTGTTCCGACTTGCAAACATATTCGACTCAAGAACAAACCTACAGTCCCTAACCCGTTCGTAACTTGGGGACTGCCTGTACTTTGGTCTTCCCTGTGAGCCCACTCCCATCGAGAGTGTGGTCACCCGAAGCCCACTCTTTGCTTCTTCTGGTATACAGCGCTAATGCATGTACATATCATAGAAAGTGTGGCACACGAATACCAAGATGCCGCAAGCGGAGGATGCCCATGGGCTCCTGGGGATTGATGAAACCCATAGCCCAGGAGCCAATGCACAGCCCATGGCCAGAAAATGATGTACCTCACTGTGTCGAGGAACAGCAGAAACGGAGCATTGCCCAGCAAAATAAAAGGTACATATATTGCTGGAGGGGGGAAAAGTGCCCAATGATAAATTGTGCAGTAGTCACGCACGCAAGGGCTAAAAGTTTAAAATGTGGGTGGATCTCTGCTTCAAGCCCTTTAAGTTGTGAGGCTGGGCTTCCATGGATCAGACTAGTTTTTCCAGCATGTCCCACAGATGCACAATTAGATTGAGATCTGGAGAATTTGGAGTTTATACCTCAAACCATTTTTGCAGTGTGGCAGATACATTGTCCTACTTAAAGCGTAAGTAAACCCATCGATTTAACAGTTTCAAAAAGCAGTTACATTCCCGGCATGCCGGGAATGCGAACTGTGACATTGGTTGTGCTCTCAACCAAACTGTCAAACCATCCAATGGCTGGTGTCATAACTGATCACATGTGCAGCATCATGGCAGTTGAAGATTAAACAGAGGCCAAGATGGCAGCTTCCTTGCCTGAAAATGATAGGAGGGTTTACTTCCACTTTAAAGAGACCACTGTCATCAGCAAATACCATTTCCATGAAGGGGTGTACTTGGTAAGCAACAATGTCTAGGTAGGTGGTATGTGTAAAGTAACATCCACATGAATGGCAGGACACACAAGGTATCCCAGTAGAACATTGCCCAATACATCACACTGCTTCCGCCGGCTTGCCTTCTTCCCATACTGCATCCAGGTGCCATCTCTTCCACAGGCAAGCGAAGTACACAGTTGATCCACGCAATGCGAGAAAACATGTTTCATCAGACCAGGTCTCCTCCTTCCATTGCTCCATGGGTCCAGTTCTGATGCTCAAGTGCCCATTGTAAGTCATTAACGTTTTCACCAACTTGAGTTCCAGTAGCTCTATTGGATCGGAATGCACGGGCCAGCCTTTGCTCCCCACGTGCATTAATGAGCCTTGGCTGCCCATGACCCAGTCAGTCATTGGTTCTCCTTCCTTGGACCACTTTTTAACGTTTTGGAGTTTCTCTGACCCAGTCATTCCGCCATTACAATTTGACCCTTCTTAAAGTTGCTGAAATCCTTATGAGTGCCCAATTTTTTCTGCTTTCAACAAATCAACTTCAGGGACAACATGGTCACTTGCCGACACACAGAAGAGGGTCTTATAGCTAATAAAGGCATATTGCTGCCTTCACTCTTAGGCGGAAGTTTTAGGACTCTTTCAGACTATATACAGTTACCAGTCTTTCTGCACAAGAGCAACATAGCTCAACACTAGGGCCCCATTCCCACCACAATGCAGTAAAAAGCAGACAGACTGAACTTTTCCACTGGTCAATGCCAACAAAAAAATAAAAAAATTGGATGAGGTGGAATTTTGTGACACTTCAATAAAAGGTTAAAAAAGAAAAACCAACGTAACCCGTGTGATGTGTTTAAATGTTGCTTCACGCCCCTCCTCCTCATCGCAGCAAACACCAGCCTACAAAGTAAAAAACACTAGGGGCTGGTGAGAAGGGGCGATAACTTTTACACAACATGCTGATTTTATTTTTTTTAGCTCCAATCTAAGGACAATGCACACTAAGGTGTGTTGAAAGCAAAGTTAAAGCACCGTGTCCCTAGTGACCAGTCTATATACATGTCCTCTGAAACATGACTATTCCATTCTTATTTACAACAGCAGACAGTGTAAAGGGATCACAGCCCAACACTATTCATAGAGGAAACTAATTAAGCATTTTAAAAGACATATACGAATGAGCAGCAAGATGCAGGGAAGGGGTGGGGGTGGGGTGGGGGGGGGGGGTGTAAATGTGTTCCTTAATAGTGAACAAAGCAGAGAAGTGAGCCACGTACAACCTCTTTGTGTTTATGTCAAACAAAGGACTGCTCAGTCACACTGAAAATCGGCCCATTACTGGAGGAACACTTTGCACTTTTCATAATAACGCCAATTTATTGAAGGAACAACTTTCACTTTTCATAATAACGCCAATTTCTACATGACTGAAATAAAAGGTTTTTAAAATAGAAGTGTAAATAAAACTGCAAGGGATAGAAGGCTACAATGCATTACCCAGATTAACACTGCAATAATAAAAAGGTGCAGATCTGTTTTAGGTAAATTTATCATTACAGATTACAACAGACGTATTCTTACCTGCTTTTCGCTCAGAGATGTGATTTTGGCTTGGAGTTCATGAAGCTGTTTTTTCAAGTCTGCATTCTGCCAAAAGGAAAAGGAACACGATTTTAGGTGGTTTTATGTCACAAAGTCACAAGAGTCTGCTAGCAGAGATGGGACAACATAACACAACGTGGTGGTAAATAGTCTAGCAAGCTTTGCTAACTGACGGTCAGGGATTTTATTTAAATATATGTAAATCCAAATCACTAAAACCTTGTAAGAGCCAAAATGGTAATGGCAATTCAGAAGTGGTTTTCAGTCTCTTTAAAGTGTATGTAAACCCACACCTTGTAAAACAATCCATTCAGTTTAAAATATAAATGAAAGGCAAACATTTGTGTATAAATATAAAAATATATATATATTTTTTTAATAAGTGATCACATTCCCTTTGTTCTCGGCTGCATAAGAGCTGGGGGAGGAGAAACAGCAGTACACTTATTTTCCCAGTATAAAGCTGAGCGGGGGGTGGGGGGCTGGGACAGGACAAGTCTGATCATTGGAGGAGAGCAGGCTGAGTTCTCAGCACAGCTAGAAAGTGGACCACGCTGTGCTCTTGTGCCTAGTGTGGTCAGTTAAAAAAAAAAAAGGAAACCTCAGAAACTGGCAGGAGTATCAGGGATTTCGCATAAAGGAAGCAAGAGAACAGTAGACTTCTCCATACAAGTACATGGTACAGCAGGCACATAACAGGGATAACAAATGCTGGGTTTACATACTCCTTAACTGTGCAACTTTCATTAAAATCCTACTAGGTGGTCCTGCCATGAAGGTCCATGAAGGTCCTTGTTCAGTCATTATCTGTTATAGGGTGAAAACACTATTTTTCCTGTGTCCAGACTCCCAACTGTGCTCATGCGTGGTTACCCAGGCACATACAGTCCCTTGTGGTCTCCAGCAGAAGTGCATCAACACACATTTTGTGGACATGGTCCATTGTTGTCACCATCAGGAGGCCAGCCCCAACAAATGCAATAATAATGCTGGGGTACAAGTAGAGAAGAAGTTGCTGCAAAAAGGTTTCAGGACATCAGCAATGAGATGTTTATGATACACATAGCTTTAACAAACAAAATGCCATTTTATTGGACCTGGTTCTCACTAGTGTGATTACGGATGCGACTTGAGTCGCACAGACTAGCATGACAATGGAAATTGCATGTTTTCAATGGAGTCTGTTAATATCAATGCAGCACAATTTTAAAATAGTGTCCTGTGCCATTTTAGTGCAATTTCAGTGTGATTTTGACCCCATAGACATTGCAAACCAAATCCAAAATGCAACCAAGACGCACTATATAATTGCACCGAAAAATTTAAAGAAATCGCAGCTGCAGTAATGTGAATCCAGCTTTAGTGTTTACATGTACTTTATATTTGATTTGTAAAACAAACATTAGATATAAATGTAACTATGCACAAATCAAAATACAAAAGGTTCATAAGCTTGTACACTTTGAAAGCTGGGAATAAACATGCACAAAAAACAACAACAACAAAGTTCCCTTAAAGCAGAGTTCCACCCAAAAATGGAACTTCCGCTTGAAGCGCTCCTTGCCCCCCCCCCCCCTTAAATGCTACATTTGGCTTGTAATTTTTTTTTTGGGGGGGGGGGGGATAGTGGGTACCTAGTTTTGACAGGTACTTCCTGTCCCACTTCCTGCGACTCCTCCTCTCCCCCTCCCTCTCTGCAATCTTCTGGGACAAGTCACAGGTCCCAGAATATTGCCTGTGCACCTGGCTGTGAAGTCACAAGCTATCACAGCCGGGTGCCCACACTTGCTATGCCGGAGGAGAGGAGGGAGGCTTCGGGTGGCAGCATTGCTGGACCGTGGGACAGGTGAGTGTCTATTTATTAATATACACTTTTTGTAGCTGCTGACTTTTAATAAAAACTTACAAACGAGTGGCACTCGGCTTTAAAAAACAAGCTGGCAAGTTCAAGCCAACCAAAAAACTAAAGCAAGCCATAGATGGTTTGAATCTCAGTTGGTTCAGCAGGGACTGGCTGAGATTTGAATCATGTATGGGCAGGCTGATTGTACCAAAGTCGATCCATTGATTGACTTGAGTACAACCAGCATGTGTGATTTTTTAGGATGCCAGTTGAGTAATGCCAGTGGCTATAACCGCTAGCAATAATCACTGTGTTCTACCGGCTGGGACTACCCCCTACACTACCCCCACTGGGAGAACAAATTGGCTCCACAGGAGAGATTTCCCCCATCAACGCTGTCTGTATTATGAGGGAATCTATAAAAAAAAGTCTTTCCTGCAACCACGGGTTGCAGGAAAGAAAATTGCTAATCTATGTCCAGCTTAACATATTCAGTTACCATGATGGGTGTTTATTTTTCTAATTTTAAACTCATCTTGAGAGGCCACACCGCTACAACTAGCAGGCCCCTGACTGGTATACTTTATTTGAATAAACAGGGCTTTTTCCAAATACAGTTTATGTATTTACGATGCTGAGCTCTATCCAAGGATGTCAGAGCATAATTGACACACCCAATTATATGATAAGGAATATTATCCTGTCCTTACCAACTCATCTTGTTTCATTGTGTCCGATTTATATTGACTGGTACAGACTTTCAGGTTATTTTTACGTAGAAATCCGCATAAAGTGAAAATTGAAAAGACAAAAAAACGCACTTACCTGCGGATCCTGTTTCATTTGAGCTACCAGTTTCTGGAAAATAAAAATAAAATTCTCTGTTAACATTTTAGATTAATATCATTTTAAAGCATAACCCAACTTTTGTTGAGAAAAAGCCTTCCCCCTCTGGTTAATCTATGCACATTGCAAGGATTTTAACAAACTTTGTTGCAGATTCCTACCTTTTGTTATTCTGAAGAAATCCCTGTGTGTTTGTCTGTGTCCATGTGGGAAAGTGAATCTAATGGGATTGGTTTCATAATTATCAATCAGCTGCAGCACCTGCAGGGCTCCAATGAGCAAAGCTGCTGGGTCTGCATCCCTTTAGACATGATTTCCTATTGGGAGTATCTCACCAAAAATGAAATTTTTGTTGCAGGGGATGCCTGAAATCTGACTTGCATCTTAGTGCAGATGGGAAAATTGGTGAGCCTATCACACAAGCAGGAAACCAAGTTTCTGGGGGGCGTTCTGTAAACACTCTGTGTACAGAACAGCTCCAGGTAGCCATATTGCATTGCATTTTCAGAAAATTACAGCGGCATATTGAAAAGTGAAGGTTATTTTTAATAACATTCAATTACAATATAACTTGTGTTGCAATTGTACACGTTATATTTTTTCTTTATTTGCGATTCCCCCCCCCCCACGAAAGTGGAGTTACCCTTTAAAAGCTGAAATCCCGGTTTGATCAGTATTGCATACTTCTATTGGTCCAGCTTGGCAAAAGTAAGTATTCATATCTCATACCAGATGGACTGCTGAGGGCACTGAATGCCTTTCCCTCGCAACACTGACCACAGGGCTGTCACTCGCTCAGCACCACTGCCAATGAGAGAAGGCCTTTCTTCAATGAATACAAGGAGCTATCTGATTGGACAAGGTGGAGATCTTAACATCACTGCCCCTCCTCTCCGCCTAGAACTGCTGACTACGAGTTGCAGTGGTGCGGAGCAAATGACCTATGTTCAGAGGGGGGGTGCTCACACACAAAACCCCATCAGGACTCAGAAGATCACTGTAGCGCCAACTACTACATTGATTTTTTTTAGCTTCCTGAGCGACCTACCAGATCTGCATACCTACATTATGCCAAGCTGGACCAATGCAAGTATGCAATACTGATCATTTCTGGTGTTCAGCTTTAAAACAATCAGACTGAACAAATAGCATTGCAATCTTCACAAGTAAATGGGAAAAAAAATTGCCATCTAGACCAGTGGTTCTCAACCCTGTCCTCAAAGTACTCCCCAACAGGCCATGTTTGCAGGTTTTCCTTTATCTTGCACAGGTGCTTTAAATCAGTCAATGGTTTGGTATTTTGGACAGCTATTTTATCTAAGGCCCCTTTCACACGGCACGGATCCGTGATGATCAGGGCGGTCCCCGCACACTGTGCAGGTACCAGCCCTGTCAGATCTCCGCTCTCCCCTATGGGGGGGATCGGATGAACACGGACCGTCTGTCCGTGTTCATCCGATCCGCTCTGCAGACGGATTGAAAAATAGGATTTTCCTCCATCTGCAGAATCGGAGGTTTGCGGACCCGGATGAGATCGGGTGTCGGCGGATGTTCATCCGCTGACACCCGCCATCTCATAGGGACCAATGTATGTCCTTTTTTCATCCATAAACGGATGGATGAAAAAGCAGACAGACATATGGTCCGCATGTGTGAAAGGGGCCTAAGAGAAATTCCCAAAACATGTTCTGTTGAGGGTACTGAGGACAGGGTTGAGAATAACTGATCTAGACAAATGCTCAGTTCCTGCTTTATGCTGCTCACCTATAAGACATCACAGACTCTGCACCGCTTTATGTCATACATCACCCCGTTACAGGGAGTTTAAACAAATATATAAAACACATTGCAGACTGCTGAGTAAAGATCATTAAAGCAGAGTACAGAGGACTTAAGAAAAAAATAACTTTTTTTACTTTAGTCGTTTACGTCTAAACATCTGTTTACTCATGTACATGCACATGAGAGTAGAGGGTGTAGAACCGAAATTTTCCTACGCCCGTGTGCATGAGGTCTAAGGCTTCTTGCACACTGTACTGAAGTATGAGCATCAGAAAAAGTGGGCTGTATATTACTTTCGTATATTTGTGAGTATGCACACACAAATATACAGATTCTTCTAGCTTTATTGTATGGCATATGCGTGCATTTGTGCATATACATGCCAGAATACATTACAAGCAACTCTGATTTCTTCTAAACTGATCTATATGCAGCACATGTTTACGCAGGTTATTACTTCGCAGAGAATCAGCATGCATCGTTTGAAACAGTAGGTAGTAATGTGAATAACCTTATTATACAGGGACTACATTTTTTTTCAGGGCCTGCTCACGCCAAAAATCAGGAGGATAATAGTCAATATGCACAAGTGAGCGCTGAAAAAAAAAAAAGAAGGGGGCAACATTTTTTGCACGCATTCCCGTCTCGTCACTTCTAGAGAAGGGAAAAGCACTGTATTTTGTATTACCTTTTGTATCGCCACCCCTTCCCTTTAAAATGTAAGCTCTACGAGGCAGGGCTGTCCTGTACCCTCTGTATTGAATACTGTAATTGTACTGTCCTCCCTCTACATTGTAAAGCGCTGTGCAAACTGTTGGCGCTATACAAATCGTGAATAATAATAATAATAATAATAATAATGTGTATACAATGTCCAGGAAGCATGGCCCTTATCTGAAATCGGGAGGTCAGAGAAAAAAAGGGGCTCCCCTGCACAGTGCTCTCCCACACCGCAAATGTGCTTACAGGAGGACTGAGCACAGAGAAACCCAATTAATGAGCCACTGCTTCTTCACTGTCCAATCAGCAGTGTGCTGTGGGGAGGTAAAATTGCTCCATTTTCCAATTCTAACAGAAAAAAGTAACATCATTCTCGAGGTTCTGCAGTGTGGCAGACATTTCTAAAACATGAAATTGCCTGAACAACACTATAAATATGTAGGCAAAGCAGTAATTACAGCATAATGCTACTTTAGCTTTGTATTAGGCTGGCCAGAGATGAGCCAAAAATACACTGCTGAACATTCTGACATTGCTGCAGAATTTTTGGGTAAATGTCTTCTGCTGCCATATCTTTAGACTTCTATATTTAATGCTAGTTCTATAACAAACAAACACACTACCATAGCAACATTACTGGTGATTGATTCCCAACCACATTTGGCTTTACGACCCTAGCCTGTGTCTGTAGCTGGTCTGGTATTGCCCATCTCTTCTCCCATATTCAGTTGTCTCAAATCGGACCCCATAAATGAGAAATGCATGCCTGCTCAGTCTCCCTATAAATTTAAATCAGCCTATGGGGTGGCGCAGACAATATGGCTCTTTCCTGAGTGGCTCTGTCACAAGTGATGCGCATTTTAAAAAAAAAAAACAGGATAACTAAAAGCTGGATGAAGATACAAGAACTCTGCACCACTCTGAGACTACAAGCAAGCCAGCATTGGACATTTTATATGAAGTCAGATTCCAACTCTCTATCCACTATCATGCTCCTTCTCTTCCTTCTCACATCGGTGTCTTCTATCCTCAAATTATCCTTACTCTACCCCTCCTCCCTACCCTGCAGCATGCACATATCACCCTCACTCCTACCCTCTCCCCATTACTGCACCCATCATCTCCTGCATTTGCTGCACCCACATGCCGACATAAACACCAGGGTCATTAGACACGTGCGCTTATGCACATCCCACTCCCATCGTGCCTTCCTCACGCTCCTCCTAGTCTCAGGTGACATTTCTCCTAATCCTGGCCCGCCATTTTCCAACTGCAAGCCACATATCCAATACCCCTTCTCTGGCAACTACCGAAATCCACTCAGTTTAATTTCTATCCCCCTGCTTCCTCAAAAGCAGCCCACCAATCTCATGCACCCTTTGGAACGCCCGTTTCATCTGTAACAAGCCAACATCGGTACATGACCTCTTCATCTCTCATGGCTTTAACATTCTCGCCATAACCGAAACCTGGCTTCACAATTTTGACTTTGCTTCTCCTGCTGCCCTATCCCATGGTGGCCTCCATTGGACTCACTCCCCCAGACCCAACGGACAGAAAGGGAGGTGGAGTTGGATTCCTTCTATCCCCACAAAGCACCTTCAAAGTCCTTCCTATCCCTCCCTCTCTTCTTTTGAGATGCACTGTATCCGTCTGTTTTCTCCCATTTCTCTGAGGATTGCAGCAATTTATCGGCCTCCCGGACCAGTATCGCGCTTTCTTGATGACTTTGCTGCCTGGCTACCCTACTTTCTCTCCTCTGAAATACCCACTATCATTCTTGGTGACTTCAACATTCCTGTCAATGTTAACAGCCCAACTACAGCTAAACTTCTCAACTTAACCTCTTCTTTTGACCTAACCCAATGGACACATATTTCCACTCACTCCAATGGTAATACCCTTGACCTTGTATTCTCCCATCTCTGCAATCCTGGCAACCTCACCAACACCCCCTTTCCTCTCTCTGATCACAACCTCATCAGTTTCACTCTATCCTTGCCTCCAACCAACCATCCCTCCAGGCAGCAAACAATTACTTGTAGGAACCTTCACAACTTTAACCCTTCTCTTCTCTATTCTGCTACTGACCACCTATATGACAACCTCTCCCCTGTCCTGCCCTGAACTGGCCACCTCTGTCTACAACAGTTCACTCGCATCATCACTAAATACACTTGCTCCTCTAGCCACACGCAGAATCAGGCCCCGACCGTTACAACCCTGGCAAACTGACAAAACTAGAAATCTCAAGAGACATTGCCGTGCTCTTCAACGACTGTGGCGTAAAACCGAATGCCTGCAGGACTTCACCCTATATAAAACTGCCCTTCAAAAATAGGATTTTTTACTCACCGTTAAATCCATTTCTCCGAGTCCATGGACAGACATAGCTTCTCTATTGACAAAGTGGGTATTATCCGTTAATTAGGAGTGACTAGGCAGAAAACTTGTAAAAAGTGTTGCATCACACCTTCTACAGTACCGCCCAGGGGGCAGACCCTCTGGGTATATCCCCTCAGTCTGCATCTCGCAGATCAGTTTGCCAAAAAGCAGTACAAACTTAAAAGGAGGGGTGGGTGCTGTGTTGGTCCATGGACTCAGAGAAAAGGATTTTACAGTGAGTAAAAAATCCTATTTACCCTTTCGTCCATGGACCGACACAGATTCTCTATTGACAAAGTGGGACGTCCCAAAGCAGTGTCAGAGAAAAAACAAGGGGTGCTAACAGCATAAAAATAAACTTCACCCCAAACACAAAACAGCACTCCTCCAATGGAGGAGCTGCAACTCTAAACAGCCGCTTGCAAAACCTAGCGGCCGAAAGAGGCATCCGAAGATGCACCTACATCAACTTTGTAGAATTTTGTGAAAGTGTGAGCGGACGACCAAGTCACCGCTTTACATAATTGGGAAACAGACGCTTGATGTCGGAAAGCCCAAGAGGCACCTATTGCCCGGGTTGAATGCGCCGTGACCGGAAAGGGGGGCGCTTGACCCTTTAAGGTGTAAGCCTGGATTACTACTGTCGGATCCACCTAGAGATGGTGGCCGACGAGACTGCTTGGCCCTTCTTGGGACCAGCCACCGAAACAAACAGTGAGTCTGACTTCCGGAACAGGGAAGTAGCAGATAGGTATACTCTCAAAGCTCGGACAACGTCCAAGGAATGCAACGCCGACTCCTTAGGATTCGACGGATGAGGACACAAGGATGGAAGTACAATGTCTTCATCGAGATGAAAAGCCGAAATGACTTTCGGAAGAAAAAGGAAGGCTGTGGCCGCAGCACCACCTTATCCTTGTGGAAAATCAAATAGGGAGCCTTGCAGGACAAGACTGCCAGCTCAGAGACTCGTCTAACTGACGTAACAGCCACCAAAAAGACCACTTTCTGAGAAAGTGTCAACAGCAGAATATCGCCAATATTCTCAAACGGTGCTTTCTGAAGCACCGAGAGGACCAGGTTTAAGTCCCACGGAGGTAGCGGGGGACGAACCGGAGGGGCCACATGTCGAACCCCCTGCACAAATGTGCTCACGAGAGAGTGAGCCGCCAGGGGTCGCTGAAAAAAAAGACAGCCAGCGCAGATATCTGTCCCTTAAATCGTACTTAGGGCAAGCCTTTGGTCCACCCCATGCTGTAAAAACAGCAGGATTCTGGAAACCAAATAAGTACGCGGATGCCATTTCATTTCCTCACACATGGAGATGTAGGCCTTCCAAGTGCGGTGATAAACCTTCCTAGAGGACGGTTTCCGAGCACTCCAATTGAGTCGGGAAGCCAGAAGATCTAAGTCTGGTGTGCCCGAACTTTGGCAGAGGAGTTGGAACACCTTCGGGTGTAAGGACCATTCTCCCTGGTCCAGCATCTGGCGGCTCACGTAGTCCGCCTGCCAGTTTTCCACACCCGGAATGTACACGGCCGACAGTGCCGGTACGCTCCTCTCTGCCCACCTCAGGATGCGAGCGACCTCCGATGCTGCAGCTGAGCTTCTTGTTCCTCCTTGATGATTGACATATGCCACTGCTGTGGCGTTGTCTGACTGGATCCTGACTGGACGCCCTTGCAGCCTCTGAGACCATTTGAAGAGGCACAGCCTGATCGCCCAGATTTCCAGGACATTGATCGGCAGGAGGGCTTCCTCTAGGGTCCAGCGACCTTGCGCCGACTGAACACCCCAGACTCCCCCCCAACCTGTAATGCTGGCGTCCGTCGTGATCACTATCCAGTAAACCGGAAGAAATGACTTCCCGGCCATTAGAGCCGGTGCTGTCAGCCACCATACCAGGGATCTCCTGACTAGGTGGCTCACTCGGATTTGATAATCCAGAGATGATGGACATCTGTTCCATCTGGACAGAACTTCCTTCTGTAACACTCGAGTGTGGTATTGAGCATATGGGACCGCCTCGAAGGAGGCTACCATGAGGCCTAAAGCCTCGTACACACGGTCGGACTTTTGGCCAACAAACTTCATTTTGAGCAAGTTGGACCAACAATCTGACCGTGTGTACGCTCCACCGGACAAACTTTTTTCGTTTGGTTTTGGATTTCAGCGGACAAAAGTTGGGTCTGCAAACGGAAAAACTTTTGCCCAACAAAAGTCCGATGGAGCAAAGTCCGACCATGTGTACAGGAAACCATCAGACTTTTGTCCGATAGACTAAACAACTAATGTTAAAATCAACCAACAATAGCAGAGGTTGACCAAAGGGTAAAGACCAGAAAAGAGCAGAAAAACCACGTGATGTTCCAAAAAGTTTTGGGAAAGTTTGCAGAAAAGTCAGCGCGTGTGTATGCTATGGGTGTGCCCGACCAACCCCGTTCGGACAAAAAACCACGGAAAAGTCAGATGGAAGTCCGACCGTGTGTACGAGGCTTTACACTCGCATGCAAAAACGGAGTGACGACCAATTCCTGGAAGTCAGCTGCCGTACTGCAGCCCGGAGGTTCTGCAACTTCTCCACAGGGAGGAATACCTTTGCCTCTGAGGAATCCAGAATCAACCCCAGGTACACTAAGCGTTGAGTGGGCACCATAACTGACTTTTGCGTGTTTAGTATCCAACCACAATCTCGAAGAGTCTGACAGGTAATGGACACGCTTACGTCTAATTCTGAGCTTGAAGGGACCTTCAGTAGAAGGTCGTCCAAGTAGCCCATGATAGCGATACCCCGCCGTCTTAGAAGTGCCAGAATCGGAGCGAGCATCTTGGTGAATGTCCTGGGTGCTGAGGCAAGGCCAAACGGGAGGGCCACAAACTGGTAGTGGTTCTTCCCGATAGCATATCACAGAAACCTCTGGTGTCTGGAGTATATGGGGACATGCAGGTATGCGTCCTTGATGTCCAAGGAGGCCAGAAAGTCCCCCGGATGGAGAGCCGTGACTACAGATCGAACCGACTCCATCCGAAATCATTGTACCTTCACAAAGCAATTGAGGGCTCTGAGATCCAAGATTGGATGAACCCCATCCTTCTTCGGCACAATGAACAGATTTGAGTAAAAACCCTGACCCCGTTCCTGTTCTGGAACTGGAATAACTACCCCGCGTTCCAGTAGACCCTGGACCGCTCCATACAGGGCCTCCCGACGGGTCGGTAGTAGCTGGAGATTGGAAGTGATGAATCTGTCCGGTGGACAAGAGAGAAATTCTATCTTGTAGCCTGAGGAGATTACTTCACAAAGCCACCTGTCGGAGACTAGAGCTGTCCATTGAGTCGCAAATTTGCGAAGACGTCCCGCCACCCGAGAGCTGGGTGGGGCGGACCTTCATGCGGGCGCAGATTTGTCCGCAGGCTTGTTGGGTTTGCGGGACCAAGGACGCTTTTGTCCTTGGGCAGGCGCCTTTTCGGCCTGGGGTCTTTTCCCTGTCGCCCTAGGGGGGATGAAAAAACCGCTTGCGTGCAGTAAAGGAGGGCCCTTGCCGTGGCCCCTACCCTTGTTAGTTTGAAGAAGCAAAGTGCTTTTACCTCCTGTGGCATCCTTGATGATGTCATCCATAGAGGCCCCAAAAAGTCTGTCGCCCTTAAAGGCAGATCCAACAGGGCTTTCTTGGAGGTCTGGTCCGCAGACCAGCCCTTTAGCCAGATCAGGCGCGTATTGCTACTGCATAAACCAAAGCTTTTGACAGCAGGGGAATAGTATTCATGTCTAACTTGCAGACAAACCTAAGGCCCTGGACCAACTGGTCGGCCAATGTTATCTCATCAGGAGGAGCATCTTGCTCCTTAACCCCTGGAGTAGCAATCTTGCCCATTAAGTAAGTGTCTGAGACACTAGGGCCCCCGCCAATGCCGGGCGTACTGCCGAGCCTACCACTGAGTATAGGTAGCGAGCGAGCGCTTCAGCCTTCTTATCCACAGGGCCCTTGAAAACAGGAGCCCCTTCTACAGGAATTGTGGTGGCTCTATTAAGTCTGGACACCGGAGGGTCCACTATAGGGGGGAGAGGTCCATTTCTTCAGAAAACTCTCCTCAAAGGGGTACCGTACCGCAAACCTCTTTGGGGCTGTAAAGACCCTCAGTGGGTTCTCCCATCCCTCGTATAAAAATAAGACACACAAGGGAACACCTTAGCAGTGCGGGCAGGTTTATGAAACCCAAAGTGGACCGGAGTCTCTGCTGCTTCTGCAGTATTTTCCAATTTTAGCATATCCCGCACTGCAGTAATAAGGTCAGATACCAAAGCCGTCTCGTGTACTGACCTGGACTTGGAGTCATCCACACTGTCCGGTCTCGGTCTGCAGTCTCTGATGCGTCAGAATCTGGGCCCTGAGCCGTAGCTGGACCTGGTTCTGCATCAGAATTATCCCCAGAAGCTTGCAGGGGACTACCCCCTGTATTCCCGTGTGCTGCTTCCACCCTGGCAGCAAACGCCTCTAGGATTGCCGTCATAGCGTTCATAGACACCTCAGGGACACCAGCTGCAAAATCTGGTGTTTCAGGGGAGAAGACATCTGGCTCAGATGCCATGCTGACCACGCGCTGACACCCACAGAGCTCCAGGCAAGATATCAATAGGTCACCCTCTTGTGCTGCAGAGATGCTGGGTCACCCAGAGGACTCACCACCCTTGGATCGGTACCGCTATGCTGCCGTGCTGCGCCTGTGATGCTGTCCCACTACTGCTGTGTCAGTCTGCTTCTCTTATCTGTGCTTCCTGTGTGAATTTCTCGCGCCAGTGTAATGCACCCTAGAGGCCGGAGACTCTCGCAAAATGGCCGCCAAACGTCTGTATGGAAGATAATGTGGGCTCTAAGAAAGTGGCCGCTGAGCTGACGATAGAAGCCAAAGCAGCCGTAGACCACAAAAAAGATGGCCGCCGAACGGCAATATATACATGCAGCATGGATCATTACAAACATGGCCGCCGATCAGTCGATGTAGTCCCACACCCTCTGGCCTCTAAGAAAATGGCGCCGAAACCACAGGAAGATGGCCGCCGGGCAGTCACTAGAGGCCGAACCCGGCACGGACCTTTCGCAAAATGGCCGGCGACAGCATGGAGGGGGAAGAAGCACACGCGCGCGCGCGCGCGCGCACACACACACACGTAAGCAGAAATTACATATTTTTAAATGTTAGTTACAGCCAGCCCCGCTCCAGTGGAACCCCCTAGGTGCCCCCAGACCCCAGCAAACTTAGCTAGAAGCCCAGGGAGGAGGGAATGGCAAGGAGAGAGGGAAGAAAGGGGCCACAACCACTTGTCTCTCCAGGAATGTCCAGCCAAATCACCCAGCCGAGGCAGGGGAGTTTACTTACCTATCCTGCATGTATCATGCTGGAAGACATTCCAAACAGATCATCGTCCGCGCACGGAAGGTGACTGTTGGCCAGGCATGCTGTGATTGGACCCAAGGGGACGATCATATGTATGCCCTGGAGTGCGACGCTCACCGGACAGGCTGCTGCGACTCGGCCGTAAGGTCAGCCGAAGCTGAGCGGTCCAATGCAAGCCTTGGAGCGTAAGCTCACCGGCCAGGCTGCTGCGACTCGGCCGTAAGGTCAGCCGAAGCTGAGCGGTCTGATGCAGGCCCTGGAGCGTAGGCTCACCGGCCACCCGTGGAGCGACAGGTATGTCGTGGAAAACCCAGCGCGTAGCTAGGGTCGGCACACGCTCGATGGCCGAAACTGGAGAGACTACAAGGATCGAGGATCCAGCCTGTCACCCAGTCGGCAGTTGATCGAAAAATCACAGGAAACAAAAAAAAAAAATGTAGCAAAAAAATATATATATATATCTTTTTCCCCCGGACCAATGGGCCCGAAGGGAGCCATGTCCTACTCCTTGCTAGACAGAAAAAAACTGATCTGCGAGATGCAGACTGAGGGGATATACCCACCGGGTCCACCCACTGGGCAGTACTGTAGGTGTGATGCAACACTTTTTACAAGTCTTATGCCTAGTCACTCCTAATTAACGGATAATACCCACTTTGTCAATAGAGAAGCTTTGTCGGTCCATGGACGAAAGAGTAAATACAATTCCTCCCTCCATGCTGCCAAACAAGCCTACTTTGTCTCTCTTATTAATACCTTGTCATTCAATCCCCATCGGCTCTTCTCAACCTTTAACTCTCTGCTTCGCCCCCCACCCCCTCTACCCACCAACTCACTCACTGCCCAAGAGATTGCCAATCACTTCAAAGACAAGATTGATGCAATTCGTGGAGGACACCTCCACTGTGCGTACATCTTCACCACCCAACATAACTTGCCTAACAGCACTTCCTCTTTTGAATTGGCTACTATTGAAGAGGTTACAAAAACTTTTCTCAGATGTCCACCTAACCAATTGTCCCTTGGACCCTGTTCCCTCACAACTACTACGGTCACCCTCTTCTTCTATCCTATGCTCCCTCACTCACATCTTCAATCTCTCCCTCTCTAGTGGCACCTTCACCTCCCCTCTAAAACATGCGCAGATCACTCCCATACTTAAAAAGCCCTCACTGGACCCCACCAACCTGAACCACTTAAGCCATGTTGGCTGGTTAAAGCGGTTGTATACCGCAAAACTTTTTTTTTTTTTTTTGGTCAACCTGCAAGGCAAAGGTATAATGAGCTAGTATGACTAGCATACTAGCTCATTATCAATCACTTACCTTAGATCGAAGCCCCCGCAGCGGTCCTCGGACGCGTCTTCCGTCGAATCCATGATACCCGGAGTGACTTCCGGGTATTGCCGCTCCGGCGCTGTGATTGGCCGGAGCGGCGATGACGTCACTCCCCGCACATGCGCGGGGAACGGCACGTTCCCCGCGCATGCGCGAATTTCCGGCAGTGTCCGGCAGGCTCCCATTCAAGAGCCGCCGCGCTCAGTGCGCTTGCATCTACGGCGCGCGTGCGCCTGCGCCGTTATCTACGGCGCGCATGCGCCGTAGATAGCGGTACAGTCTTTTTTGCAAATATCTCCGAGACTGTGTAGGTCTCGGAGATATTACAAGCACCTACAGGTAAGCCTTAATGTAGGCTTACCTGTAGGTGCTTGTACAAAATTTGGGTATACAACCACTTTAAGGACCAGGCCCCTTTTTGCGATTCGGAACTGCGTCACTTTAACTGACAATTGCGTGGTCGTACGACGTGGCTCCCAAAAAAAAGTGACGTCCTTTTTTCCCACAAATAGAGCTTCCTTTTGGTGGTATTTGATCACCTCTGCGGTTTTTATTTTTTGCGCTATAAACAAAAATAGAGCGACAATTTTGAAAAAAAATGCTATATTTTTTACCATTTGCTATAATAAATATCCCCCAAAAATATATTAAAAAAAACATTATTTTCTCAGTTTAGGCCGATACGTATTCTTCTACATATTTTTGGTAAAAAAATAAAACGCAATAAGCGTTTGATTGGTTTGCGTAAAAGTTATAGCGTCTACAAAATAGGGGGTAGTCTTATAGCATTTTTTTTTTTTTTTACTATTAATGGCAGCGATCAGCGATTTTTATTGTGACTGCGACATTATGGCGGACACATCGGACACTTTTGACACCATTTTGGGACCATTGTAATTTTTACAGCGATCAGTGCTATAAAAATGCACTGGTTACTGTAAAAATGACACTGGCAGTGAAGGGGTTAACCTGTAGGGGGTGCTGAAGGGATTAAGTGTGCCTAAGGGAGTGATTCTAACAGGAGGGGCGTGGCTACGAGTGACACGTCACTGATCTCCGCTCTGATTACACAGAGCGGAGATCAGTTACAGTGTCCGTAGGCGAGCGGGGAGATGTGTTTACACCAACATCTCCCCGCTCCATCCCTCCGTGAGACTATCGCGGGGATCCCCGCGGCGATCGAGTCCACGGGACCCGCGGTCCGACTCACGGGGATGGCGGCAGGTTCGCAAGCGCGCCGCCGGCAGCGTGCGCGACCACACGGCAGGCAGTTAAAGGGGACGTACAGGTACGTGATTATGCCTGTATGTGCCATTCTGCCGACGTATATATACCGTGGCCGGTCCTCAAGTGGTTAAGGCCCATCTCATTGCTCCCATTCACCTCTAAATTTCTAGAACGCATAGTCTACAACCGTCTGGCTTTCACGCTCAGCACTCTACGGAAACTGCCTTACTAAAAACAATTTACTAACTGCTAAAACCAACAGCCAGTACTCCATACTCCTACTTGACCTCTCTGCATCCTTTGATATTGTTGACCACCTGCTCCTTCTCAAAATACTACATTCCCTTGGCCTCCAAGATTCTGCTCTATCCTGGTTCTCTGCCTATCTATCACAGCGCTCCTTCAGTGTTACCTACAACTCTGTCTCATCCTCTCCATTGCCCCTTTCTGTGGGGGTCCCCCAAGGGTCTGTTCTTGGACCACTTCTCTTCTCTATCTACACCTCCTCCCTTGGTCACTTGATAACCGCCCATGGTTTCCAATACCACTTATACGCAGACGACACCCAAATCTGTCTGTCTGTCTACTCCTCACCTCGCTCCTTCAGTCTCCTCTCGCATTACTAACTTACTAACTGACATCTCAGCACGGATGTCGCACCACTTCCTTAAACTAAATCTCTCTAAAAACAGAGTTACTAATATTCCCCCCCCCCCCGCCCGTGCCCCCCTCCATGACTTTTCCATCAAAATCAACAATGCAACTATCAATCCCTTCCCTCACGCTAGGGTACTAGGTGTAATCCAAGACTCTGACTTGTCATTTCAGCCTCAAGTCCAATCGTTGTCAAAAGTTTGTAGAATTCACCTCCGTAACATCTATAAAATTTGACCCTTTTTAACAAATGAAACCACCAAGCTCCTCATTAACTCCCTTGTTATCTCTTGCCTTGACTATTGCAACTCCCTTCTCATTGGCCTGCCTCTCCATAGGCTATCCCCTCTTCAGTCTATCATGAATGCTGCTGCCAGACTTATCCACCTTACCAACCGCTCAGTGTCTGCCAACCCTCTCCTCCAATCCCTACACTGGCTCCCGATAACCCAGCGAATTCAATTCAAAATACTAACCACAAACTACAAAGCCATCCACAACTCTGCCCTGAGCTTCATCACCAATCTCGTCTCCAAACATATCCCTGTCCGCTCTTCTCAAGACCTCCTACTGTCAAGCTCTCTCGTCTCCTCCTCCCATGCTCGTCTCCAGGATTTCTCCAGAGCTTCTCCCATCCTCTGGTACTCGCTACCTCAACCTGTCCGGCTACCCCCTACTCTTGCTACCTTCAGGCGATCCCTGAAAACTCATCTCTTCAGGGAAGCCCATCACGTCTCCAACTAATCTTTTACCACTTCCATCAGCTCATTCCCCACAGTTACAACATTTTGTACCACCTGTCCCACCCTATCAGATTGTAAGCTCTTCTGAGCAGGGCCCTCTTAACCCTCTTGTATTTTATTGTATTATAACTGTATTGTCTCCCTTTTATATTGTAAAGTGCTGCGTAAACTGTTGGCGCTGTATAAATCCTGTATAATAATAATAATAATAATAATAATAATTCAGTTTTAAGTGCATGTCAGCAGACAGCTGAACTGAAGCAAAAAAAAAAAATGAAATACACAGAAGATATACCTGTATATGGGAGCACACAACCCTGCCATGGGAGGGGACCTGATCTTTCTTTCCTGCAGTTTCACTATCACATAAAAGGCCCATAACCCCCCCCCCCCCCCACCACCAATCCTGGGACTGAACACAAAAGGAGAAATAGTAAACTGATGTTCTGGTCTTCCTCACTCTCCTCCATGCTCTGTGCAAAGTAGAAAACCTGTCTTTTTTACTGCTTCTCTCTAGCTCTCTCTGAGCTCTGCTGTACAGGCTGTAGGAGACTAAAGACAAGTCAAATTGAGGTACTTTCACTACTTAAAAATACAATTAACAGTGTGTTAGTGTTTACAAAGCTGTATTAATTTCTGCATTTTATATCTGCTTGGAGTTAAACAACAATTATATTGGAGTGCATGACCTGTGATATCCAGTTTTGGAGAATGCATATACATGGTAAAGAGGGGCAATGCACCTAACTACACAAAGAGAATTAAAACACCGATCTAGTTTGTGTTTAACCTGGAAAGCCTTAATTCTTCAGTTTTCATTTATTCATTGTAAACTTAAAATGATAGGAGAGGTTACTGTCGGCAGGGTCTGGCACATTCAGCACAAACCTTTCAGCAGAGTCACTCCAGACGAGACGGAACAAGTGTTCCAGGAAGCTGCAGTCAGCATGTTGAATGCAATGACTCCGACAGACACCAGTGCACCAGAACAAAAAAAATTAAATAGGCCAGCAGAAACAAATAACTGAAAGCAGAGTGCACCTTCCCTGAATGTTACTAAGCTCAGATTAACCGACATTTACAATATTTTATTCTGGATCTTAAGGAGGTTCACCCATAAATTACCATGTTGTTTTTTTTGTTTTAACATATCACTAGATTTATTTAGTAACAGTGCAATAAAGAGATACAACCCTAACATTTCACTGTAGGTAGGGACAGAAGCCCAGTCAGGTCCATTAATGCATAAACTACATTTATTTATGTGAATAAACACAAAAGTAGAGGCCTCCGATTATGTGTCTTCAACACATGCTTGCCTCGTGTTCTTTTTACATGTGTTAAAGTGTGCTGCCAGCATATTCAAATCTACTGGCTGTTATAGCGAACCTTAGCTCGCGATAACACATGGACCTTCAAAAGTTTCAGCTTAAAGTCATGGAAGAATGAGACCCGTTTACATACTCTTACATACAAGTCAATGTCATGGCTGTAATTTGCAGGGTTGGCGAGCACAGATCAGTGTGTGTACGTATATACACACACACACACACACACACACACACACACACACACACACACACACAGAGTATATATCCAGATTTGCTGCTGTTCTTCACGTTTACTCCTGCATATGACTGCACTGTGGGTCCATCAGCCAGCTCATGTGTCACAATTGTATCCTGTTCTGTTGTGCTGTAGGGGGCCAGGGGACACAATCAAAGTGCACAGGAGGGGAAAAGGCATCCAATGTAAAATATTATTCTGCAGGCTTAGCTCTGTAAGATGTGGGGTGCAGTATTCCCTCATCTTACTGCAAGCCCACTAGGCAAATGGAGTATTTTGCAGTGTCTAATGACCCTAGATGACAAGATTCCTGGCATTTAACACATTAGTTCTAGGCTGCATAGGCATTAGGTTACATACTCAAAATCAGAAAAATTCTCTGATATCAAGCAAAACATACTTTCTTACTTAAAATAATGAAATCTGGTACTGACAATTTAAACAGACGTTAGGTTATATTTTCTTGTACTTCAGTATAATCTTTAGTGGGATAGACAGAGTAAATGGGTTTCCATTCTCCTGAACAAAGCATCAACCAATAAACAGAATCCATGTTGATACAATTTGTAGGGGACAACTAATCTTTTAAAAAAAGTGTAGTAACTGTGCTCTTCCTCCAGATGTCACTGCTGCAGCTGCCATCAGGATAAAGTATCCAGGTGATGAAAGACTTCTACAAACTAACTACCGTACTTTGTAAAAGAGATACATGAAAGTACAATTATATTTGTAGTTCTTGTTGCTCTTTTTTATGGCCTTTGCCCATCAAAGTGCTATTGTAACCAAATAAAATTGAAATACAGATTTTCCTCATAAGTTTCTTTCATGGGAATTTCACAGTGAGAACACATATAGACACACATACAACCGTGATGGGTAAATAATTATTGAGATGAAATATACAATCTCATCTAAAAAGTGGTACTTAATTTTTTTCAACTTGTACCCACTGGCAAGCCTGTAAGGCTTACCTGTAGGTACAGTAAACATCTCCTAAACTTGCACTGTTTAGAAGATATTCAGGCCACATGCAGTTGGTGATGTCACCGGTGCATGCGCGCTGAAGGGACGGCATACTCGTGTCATCCCTTCAAAGCTCTGTGCCGCAGCCATGACTCCCGCTCCCATGCACAGGAGTGACATCATCGTGGTTCAGCCAATCAGACAGCTGAGACTACTTTTATCTGAAAGCGGACCGCCCGTTGAAGTGGATACCGGGGTTATGGCAGCTACCTGCTGCCATAACAATATTCCACTTCAAAGAGCCGCCATATAATGACTGTACGGACCTTAAGTGGTTAAAATGTAAGTTCACCTTTACAGAAAATCTGTAAAGGTGAACTTACACTGAGCCCCCTTCCCCATCCCCCTCGGCCCTGCTGTACCTGAGGCCGGCGTTTACCCGCTAGGAGACATCGGGTCGCCATTTTACCGGTCCGGGCATTTTCAATCCACACGGCTTTCCCTCTTCTTCTCCCCCCGCTGAGAGGACGGGCTAGGCGGGTTCCGATTGCCTCTTATACATACCTTTATGAGGTACGTTTAGGAGATTAAGCCGTGGGGATTTCAAATCGCTGGCCTTAGGCATGTAAGTTCACCTTACAGATTTTCTGTAAAGGTGAACTTACTCTTTAAAGCGGTTGTAAAGGCTGCATTAGACCCCATTCACACTTGTGTGACTTGTCATATGACTTTGGAATCAAAGTCGTACACAATGTTTTCCAATGATAACCAGTCATATATGTGCAACAAAGTCGAAGCGACTTCAATTAGTTCATGCACTACTTTGGTCTGACTATCATGCAACTTGAGGACCATAGGACTTCAAAAGGTCAATCCTCAAAAGTTGCATCAAAGTCGTACCTAAATATTTTACATACAACAGTCTGACTTTGCAGAGGGACAACAAGTCACAGCCAAGTCGCACCCATCCAAAGTTGCGTCAAAGTTGCACTCCAAAGTCGTGCAACTTTGGAGTCATACAAGTGTGAATGGAGCCTTAAGGTAAAAGCAAAAAACCTTCCAAACTTTGTTCCCCTCCAGCAGCCCCCCTAATAATTACCCGAGTCTGATCTCCATCCAGGGCTGTGCCAGAGCAGTATCACTGTTCTCACTCCTCACTGAACACGGAGACAGCAGTGGGAGGCATTAGCTCCTGCTGCTGTCAATTAAATCCAGTGATGAGAAAAGTAGAGGGCAGGGCATGCTCTGTGGGGTTGATTTACTAAAACTGTAAAATGAAAAATGTGGTGCAGCCCTGCATAGGTAGCCAATCAGCGTCTAACTTCAGCTTATTATAAGCATATTATCAATAAAACCTGGCAGCCGATTGGTTTCTGTGCAGAGCTGCACAAGATTTTGCACACTCCAGTTTCAGTAAATCAACCCCACAGAGCCCAGCTCGGGAGCAAGCCTGTGCCTCTGCCCCCATTGCAAGAGGAAGAGCGGACAGCACCACCAGGTGACCCAAGAAGAGGAGATTCAGGGCCACCCCATCGAATATCATTGCACAGAGAAGGTAAAAAAAAAAAAAAAAAAAATAGCCTTTAGTAACCCTTTAAAAAGATATTAATATATTTAAAAAAATTAAAATAAAGCCTGCATTTAAAAAGTACAACTTTGACATGGATGATTAAGACTGGAACGAGATCCTTGATACACGTAGGATGGCATCGCCTAAACTATCGGGCCGCCTTACACAACTTTTACATCATTCATCACGCCCATCTTAACCAAATTCACCTAGTCAGATACTGGCAGGATCACAACCCCTTTTCCCTGTGTGTACACTTAGTGCGGGCACATTCTATCATTTGCTATAGGTCTGCCTATTATCTGGGGATTTTGAAACTTCTGCATGACACAATGGGTTCTCAAATAACCCTACAAAACAATCTGTGGCTGTTAGGACTTTCCCTGACATGGACAAGTTCACTAAAATCTTTCTACATGAAACCCTATTTCCTGCCCAGAGATTAATGGCTGGATGAGGGTTACACCGCCCACAGTCACTTCCTGGATTCAAGAAATGACCAAACACTTTACCTTATAAGAAATACATTTATGTACATGAAGGTTGCCTGTCCAAAATATATCAATCTGGGAACACTGGTTACAGACCCCGGCTACATGCAGGTGACTGACAGTTGTGGTTAAAAGCCTTTTAGAGAGCTGTAGACCACCTTTTTTATTACCTCTGCCCCACGCTATACATTAAATTTGTTCAAGGATAACCTACTAGGTCTTCTCTTATTTAGGCCTCATGCCCACTGGCGTTTTTACAGCTGCGTTTTTGAGCGTTTTTTACAGCTTAAAAACGCTTGTCCATGTTATTGTAAATATTTTTTATTTTATTTTTATTTTTTTTTGAAAAAAAAAACAAAAAAAAAACGTCGGAGCTAAAAACGCGACCGCGCGTTAGTGCGCGTTTTTTGCGCGTTAGTGCGCGTTTTTGCGCGTTTTTTGACGCTCGCGTTTTTTCCTGCCTAGTTCTGACGCTGAGGAACGCACTGGCCCTGGGTTTTTTTTACAGCTTACAAACGCCTATGCTCTTTACAGCTCAAAAACGCCTAGGTGGGCATGAAGCTATAGACTAACATGGACAGGCGTTTTTAAGCTGTAAAAAACGCTCAAAAACGCGGCTGAAAAAACGCCCGTGGGCATGAGGCCTTACTGTCATGCAATGCATCTCAAGCAGAACCAGAGAAATTTCCAAGCTCAACTTACTGACCAGCCTGCTAACCAACCAAAATTATCCTAACAGTCTGCATTAACTCGTAATTATGCATATAGTGGCGGGCAATGATGCCGCATACTCATACTGAGAGGTATTGTTTAATATGTCCAATGTCTGACATGACCGCTTATTGTATGTATTTTTCTTTTTGTTCCTTTTTGTTTAAAAAAAAAAGTCTGCATTAAAAACAAGCGTTTCGTTTGCACACATTTGCAAATAATGCAAGCTACAGAGCCCCGTCAAAGCACCCCAGTATTTTCTGTAGTCCCCAACTCTAACTTTAAAGAGTCTCCACAAGGGAAGCACATGTATTCTGATGGATAGATAGAGGGCAGGTGAGCCGGAGGGAGCCCACTACTCCTTAAAAAGGCACAGGGGCACACTAGACACCCCGCACTTAGCACCATGGCAGCAAAGGCGTTGCCTGACCAATATATTAACAATACAAACAAATGGCCTCTGCCCCACCTATAAATGGTCTATGCAGCAAGGAGGACTAGAAGGGCAACGCATTTAAAACAAAATATTGGGGTGCCTTGACGGGGCTCTGTAGCTTACACATGTATTTGCAAATGTGTGCAAACTAAACCCTTGTTTTCAACGCAGATTGTTAGACAGGACAATTCGGTTGGTTAGCAGGCTGGTCAGTAAGTTGAGCTTGGAAATTTCTCTGGTTTTGTCTGCTATTAGTGGTGCAACGGATCGGTGGTGATCCGAACGGGTCACCCTGTTCGGATCGGAACACCACGCGATTAGTTAAATGTGAAAATCAGAGGTGTTCTGTCACATTAGCAACCATGTAAGGTTTGCTGCTGCTTTTAAAATTTAACATGTAAACAGTCCGTTGGATTTCCAAATAATGTATTTAAGCATGTAAGCTCCGTTTTGTGTTGAAAATAACTGTGAAATCGAAAACTCCGGTGGGTGTAACAAGATTTGTCTTTTTTTTTTTTGCCGATCCAAAAAATTATCCGATGCGTGGATCGATCCGATCCGTGAGTTTTTTGATCCGTTGCACCCCTATTTGCTATGCATTGCTTTAGCAGTGCTCCCTGCTGCATAGGACAGTTATAGGTGGGGGCATATGTAATGTATCTCGACTGGTTGGTCAATTTAGCCAGGAATGAACCTATGGGGATGTAGGCATACAACACACCTGGGATGTGTAGAAGGCTGAAGACACAAAAAATACTTTCAAGTGGTTGTAAACCTCAGAAATGAAATATGAGCAGAGCATATCCCTCTATGGTGTGTGCTTGTCTCATTCCAGAGCACCAAGTGTCATTTCTGCCTGTCGCCTTATTCTTTTATGCTATCTGCATGAGTCACTTCTGACAAGTTTTCCTGACACCAAGAAAAAAAAAAAAAAGTGACAGGGGAGGGAGCTCCAGCACACAGCCTGCGATTAGCAGCCTCAGCTCTGTGCCTGTGTGGGGGTCCCCATCCTCCAATCAGCTCTCCTCAAATGATTTCCGCAGAGTAACTTCAGCTCCTGGCCCCCTGCTTTCTGAAGGCTCAGATAAGCTGTATAAATTCTGCACTGAACAGCTGTAGAGTAGAGAAGACTGCAGATAAACAGGTACAACTTATGTAGGAAGATGTGATTCATCTCTGTGCATCACCTGAGGTTTGTCACATCACTGGGTATATGTAAGGGTTTACAACCACTTTCACATGCAAACTTTGTATACATTTTTCATATGCAGGCAAATGTGTGATAAGCAGAAATGCAATAAAAAAAAAACACCTATGAAAATCAGTTTAAAAAATAAATAAAAAAAAAGAGAGGGGGGAGGGGGGGGGAACAAAAATGTCTTCTTCTCAAAAACATCCTCCTCCTTCAGCATTTTATTGTGTACACTGCCAGTGGTGCATGCACAGTACATTGGTTTTAATTTACTAAAGCTGGAGAGTGCAAAGTCAGGCTCAATTCTGCATCAATCCGCTTCCAGGTTTTTTGCCAAAGCTTAATTGAACAAGCTGAGGTTAGAAGCCGATTGGTTTCTATGCAGAAGTGAGCCTGATTTTGCACTCTCCAGTTTAGTAAATAAACCCCATTGTACACTCCCAAATTTTCTATGCAGGAGTCAGGTGCCAGGATGATACAACTCCAGTGTGCGGATGCGGGTATTACATCATCAGTGGCTTCCCAAAAGTGGAGTAAAAACAAAAAACAAAAAAATAACCACAACATTGGACTGAGAAGAAGCCCGGAGAAAAAAAAAAAGTGTTGCTGTGTCATAATGTGAAATACCCCACCCTCTACAAAAAAGGTGAAGTGCCACTTTGAGGCTGGGTTCACAACCAATGCCGATGCGGCTCCCAGCAGGGTTCCCGCGAGTCCTGGTTCACTTTTTCAGGTCCAATTTCAGCCCAAAATTTGGGCTAAAACAGACCAAAAGACGCACATGGCTCCTGTGCAAACTCACACCGGAGCCGCTTCGGAGATATGCGCGCCGGCTCCATAGAGAGCCGGTCACCATCTCCTGCTATTGCGAATTGGATGCGAGGATCCCGCATCCAATTTGCAATAGTGTGAACCCGGCCTAAATCAAGAATGCCTGAACTCAACTCCTATGATAAGAATAAAGAAGGGGTTTCACCTGGTGAAATTGTATTTCCACTTTCAGGGCCTCCTGTAGAGACTGCAGCTCCATCCTCCTTTCTCCTATTTCCTCCAAATGCTGCAACTCTAACACACGGGGCTTTTCACAGAAAGAAAGGGTCTTCCAGGATTTAGACCTGTTGAAAAATAAACAGAGATCAAGTAATCACAGATGTGTTTGAGGACTAATCGGTGGTGGGTAAAAGTACCAAAAAAAAAAAAGTGTCGAGTACTCCCACTCCAGTATTAGTCAGAGAAGCCCATAAGACTTTGTACTAATCCTTCCATCATGGCCCAGGGTTGAACTGCCTGATAATTCTGGACATAATGACGAATTGCTACATAATCAGTAAGCCCAGGAAATCATACATGCACATACTATTTTATGTATACTTGTTGCCAATACCATAATTCAGCTGGCCTTGGGCACAAGGAAAACAAACCCTGCATTGGTATCTAATAATAATAAATTATGTACAATGCAAAACACAGTTGTAGCAAGGGCTGTGCAGTGTCAACTAACTCCTCCTCTATCAATACACATACATGACCTTTTGAACCCATCAATACTATGTAGCGAATTTGCACATCAATAAGGGCTCATTCACACCAAAGCTTTACAGCAACACACACACACACACACACACACACACTGAATGGCACCCCAAATTCCTAGCACAAAAAAGAAATAACGCATACCCATTAAAAAGGTTTGTCTTAACAGAACGTTAAAGCAACACAGCACTAGATGTCAACGGGCCCTAAACGTTACAACTTCTCAACTTTCTCCAGACTCTGGACACATCCCATTTACAAAAATGTGGTTGTCCACTTCTAACATAGGATTTACATGCAAGTGTTGAAAGAAACACACACACAGTATCTCAGTTTATCGCTGAGCAGCAACCAGATTCAAACCTTCCTTCCCTGTCAATTTATGCACAAGAGTGACAGCTTAGTCTCTATCGCCATTGGCACCCACTGCCATCAATCACAGCCAGTGAGGAGGAGCAGTGGGTGGGGCCGAGCCACACTGTCTATGGACACGGAGTGGAGTTAAGCTTATACGCTCCCAACCCCCCACCTCACATTCGGCACCTTTCAGGGAGAGGGGGAACTGGGACCTGTTTATGACAGGTCCCCATCCCCACTTTCGGGAGATCAGGCCAAAAGTTCAACCCCCCCCCCCCCCCCGCCGCCGCCGGGCCAATTAGATTGTGCAGCATGCTTCGCCCATGCGCAGTAGGGAACCAGCGGTGAAGCCTAAAGGAATGCCGGCGGCAGAACCCGGAAGTTGATCCTAATATGGGCTGGGGCGCGGACATCGCAGGCTTCCTGGACAGGCAAGTGCCTTAATATTAAAAGTCAGCAGCTGCAGTATTTATAGCTGCTGACTTTAATTATTTTTTGCCCAGGCTGGACCTCCTCTTCAAAACCACTTTCCTACAGGGCACTTACACCCCCCTTCCTGCCCAGGCCACATTTTCAGCTTTCAGCGCGGTCACACTTTGAATGACAAGTGCGTGGTCATACAACCCTGTACCCAAATTACATTTTTATAAAAAAAAAAAATATCACACAAATATAGCTTTCTTTTGGTGGTATTTAATCACTACTGGGGTTATTTTTTTTTTGCAAAGCAAACGAATAAAAAAAAAAAAAGACCAAAAAAATTTAAATAAAACACAAAACACGTTTTCATAGTTTGTTATAAAGTTTTGCAAACCGGTAATTTTTCTCCTTCGTTGATGTGTGCTGATGAAGTGGCACGGATAGGCAGCACTGATGGGCACAGATGAGGTGGCAGTGGCTCTCTGCTCGGGACTAATGTCCCTCTGACAGATGCCGGTGATTGGCTTTTTTTTTCCCCCACGCTGACAGCATGAGGGGGAAAAAAAGCCGATTACCGGCTGTGTTTACGTGACGTGATCAGCTGTCATTGACTGACAACTGATCACGTGGTAAGGGGTCGGGATCAGTCCCTTACGCCAATCTATGAGCAGCCGAGTCCCGTAGACGCGCTGATCACAGAGCGCGCCACGCACACGCCGCAGGGGGCACACAGACAGCCCCTGCACGGGAGGACATGGACGCCCTCCCGGCAATTTAGGCCAGCGCGGTCTTTCGGCTATAGCAGGGGCAGGAAGAGGTTAAAGTGCAACTAAAAGGCAATTTTTTTTTTAGTTTTAGAGTGGAGATGGATTAGAACACCTGTAGATTTTTTTTTCCTGTCTGTGCCCCCCGTTAGGGAGATTCACCATCTCTATTTTTCCTGTTTACCATTATCATTGAAAGTAAAAGAAAATCCCAAATTTTGGTTTGTCCCCAAAAAAGTATTAGGGGAAATCTTCCAATTGGGCCAAAAGGGATTCCTTCCAACTTCCCGTCTGGCCATGGAACAGGAAGTGAAGGGAAATCTGATGGAACATAGATGGCAAAATCCTCCTTTACTCTGTCCGAAATGAAATAAAGTTTTGCCAATAGTTCTATTTTTTAAAAGATTGTGCTTCAGCAATACATTATAAGTGCAATTGCACTTCCAGCTCTCTCCCTGCAAGATTTAGAAATACCTGTTGCTCCTGCAAGTGAATTACATCACCATAAGAAGCTTCATTAGATGGATCAACAATGATGCATTGCTCCCAAATTCAAATGAAGTTTTCACTCTTGTGTAAGCTGTGTCTGCTTGAACAAGTGTTAGGAAAAAATGCTGCAGGGGGCATAGCTATCAGTATGTCCCTGTGGATTTATAACCATGTAATTTGTTGATCAGCATTGGCCAACACCTAGCCCCGCACACTTTCTGAATTGACAACACCTCCTCTGTTGCTGAAATCCTACCACTGAGCTGCAGTGTCTGGGAGAGGGAGCACGTGAGACACAAAGGATGATTTGGCAAAGTCAGGGAAAGCACAGGAAGTTTGTGCCTCACATATTAACTGCATTTGATACTTTAGGTTTAGATTACTACATGAGCCTTAAGACCCGGTTCACACAGGGGCGGCACGACTTGTCCCGTGACTCTGCCGGGCGTTCTCCACACGACTTCAGAGGTGATTTGCAAAATGACTTCTGTATTGAAGTCAATGGAAGTTGCCCTGAAGTCGTCCCGAAGTAGTACAGGAACCTTTTTCTAAGTCGGAGCGACTTGAGTCGCTCCTATTAGAACAGTTCCATTGTACAGAGCGGAGCGCGACTTGTCAGGCAGCTAGGTCGCCTGACGAGTCGCCCCTGTGTGAACCGGCTCTTATGCCTCATGTACACAGGACATTTTAATAATTCTCCTAGAAGCCTTTCCTCCTGGCAGCATAGTTTTTGCATAAAAAACTCCTGATGCTTGTAAAAGTATTGAACGCTTTTACAAGCATTTAGGCCCTTTTACAGGCATTAAGCACTTGAAAGTTAATTAATTTCATTGGCTTGAATAAGAATTTCATCTAGCAATTGAAATTAATCAAGCGCTAAACACGCCTAGCGTTAACACGCAGTTCGAGCATCAAGCGTTTCTTCTGCTAAAAACTCCGCTGCTCCTAGTTGCACTGGCAGTGTTTTTTTTTCCTGCCTCTAAACTCTCATGGTCACAAAACACTGCTAGAATTCTATGTGCACACACACACACACACACACACACACAAACACACACACAAACACACACACACACAAACAGGACGTTCCTCCTCGGAGCAGCTGTAAAAACATCCAGTGTGCATGAGGCCTTAGCCCTGTAAAGTCGCATGTGAAATAGTGCCGATGTTAACGGGGGCTTAGTTGTATGTTAAATGTGTACATTGTTTTATAATACAGTATGTTTGCAAGCTTCACTAAAGTAAGCCTAAAATGTGGCAAAACTCGGCCACCATCTAAATTTGTCAGGGTGTACAGAAAACTGGACCATAAGGCTTATTGTACACGGGACGTTTTATTTTACAACATCCCCTGAACTAATTAACTTGAAAGATAGTAGCCTACGTTTAAAAACGTCCGTTTTGCCGCGTTTACATGCCGCTTTTGCGTCAAGCTTTTTCTTTTTTTTTTTTAAATCGTCAAAAATGAAAAACGCTTGTAAAGAAAAACGCGACTAAACACGAGTTGCCGCATTTACAAGCTGTTACAAGCGTTTGGGGGTTCAAATGCATCTGAACATCCGTTCTGAACGCTTTTTTTGCTTTCCAAAAAATGCTGTTAAACTCAACTGCCTAGAAACGACTATAAATGACCCCGGGTACATGTACTGATAACAGAGGAGAGTTCAGGGGCAGCTGAAAGAAATGCCCAACTGCTCCTAAACGTCTGTTTACCAGTAGTAGCAGTGTACATGAGACCTAAGGGTACAAAAGCACATTTAGCACTATTGCTTATTTCTAGAACAAAGTGAAAATACTTGTGATGCACTGAAAAAAAACTATAGCAAATGGTAATCCATTACACAGCATCTCTGCTTAAGATCTTAAGGAAGTATCACAAGAATAGTTGGGAATCGTCTTTTCAGTCCCACCAGCCACAGACCAAGCTGCTTAAAGAGGAAACATTAGGTTTATATTGATGAAATTTAAACATACAGAAATCCAATTTAATTCTAATTCACAATCAAGAATTCTAAACACATTTGGCTAAAATACATAAAGTCTTGTAAACCACAAGTGTCTTCTATAAATGCAACATTAGGACAGGAAGAAAAAAAAAAGTGTTGCTAGAGCAACCCATTAAGTGGTTGCTTTCAATTTTCTGCCCAAAGTGAAAAAATGAGATTTGTAATTTGGTTGGCTGCCGTATAGAAACATTGATGTGCCCCTGTTAGAGAAACATTCCTATAGTTGTAACTTTGCAAAATCAATAAAGCTTGCTGCAGGAATACATTGCAAAAATACAGGCACCTTACCATATCACCCGCCCCCACCCCCACCTAGTGCCTAGAGTTTTTATTACAGCACTCTGGGGCAGATGTAATGTAAATGAGAACCTATACATAAAAACTGTGCAGCACTTGTAAGCAGAAATAATGCTGCATATGTACAAAACAAATGGCTGCCACCACAAACTATACACAGAAAGTTTCACACTGACAAAAATTACGTACGTTAATCTGACCACATTCATATATATATATATATATATATATATATATATATATATATATATATATATATATATATATATATCCGAAAGCCTTTAAAACAGATACACTAGGGTGCCCTTTAATTCAAACCATCTCTGTTGAGCTGCGTTCATCTGCACAGACCAAAACAGGCTCAATCCAATGGTATTTTCTGTGCCCCATCACAACACATCGCTGCACTGAGGTGCCTTGACATGTTGCATTTTTTTTTGCACTGCACCTCATGTCAGCACATCTCACCACATGTCATTTTAACCACTTGCCTATTGGGCACTTTACCCCCTTTCTGCCCAGAACAGTTTTCAGCGCTGTGGCACTTTGAATGACAATTGTGCGGTCATGCAACACTGTACCCAAATGACATTTTTATCATTTTTTCCACACACATAGAACTTTCTTTTGGTGGTATTTCATCACTGCTGGGTTTTTTTTTTTTTTTAAATAAACAAAGACTGAAAAAAAAAAAAAAAAAAAACTTTCATATAGTTTGTTATAAAATTTTGCAAACAGGTAATCTTTCTCCTTCACTGATGTGCGCTGATGAGGCAACACTGATGGGAATTGATGGGCACCGATGAGGCGGCACTGATGGAGGACACTGATGGGCAGCACTAGTTGGCACTGCACTTATAATCAGTGCCTCGATTATGAGATGTGCATGTCCTTTTTAGAAAAGCCAGGTTATCAGCTCTTTTCCTCTCCTCATGCTGTCAACATGAGGAAAGGAGTGCAGGCTTCTCTTTACAGCTGTGATAAGCTGTTATTGGACATGGCTGATCATGTGGTAAAGGAGCCGTTGATTGGCTCTTTACCTCATACTGTGATCAGCAGTGTCCTCCAGATTACAGAACGTGCCACCCAGAACCTGCCGGCAAAAACTGTAGGCGGCATTTGGCTATAGCACAGTAGGCAAGTTTTTAATCCTTAAAATGCTTAAACCATCAACCACAAATTATAGTAGATTACTAAATTATAATATCCCATATAGTGCAGCTTTAAAGACGACGTCTATGAATGAAGAACGTCCATAAAGTGCTGCTTGCGGATGTCATTTATCTTGTGCAATAAAAAAAAAAAAAATGTGCTCCGTGCAAATCAAAATTTTAATTTTATGATGAACAGAATTTGGTTTGCACAATTTGCACAGAGCATCAACGATTCAGGCTGGTGGTGGTGTAATGGTGTGGTGGACATTTTCTTGGCACACTTTGCGCCCCTTAGTACCAATTGAGCATCGTTTAAATGCCACGGCCTACCTGAGTATTGTTGCTGACCATGTCCATCCCTTTATGACTACAGTGTCCTCATCTTCTGATGGCTCCTTCCATCAGGATAATGCACCATGTCACAAAGCTCCAATCCTCTCACCACTGGTTTCTTGAAAATGTATGTTCTGTGTATTTTTTTTTTTTTTTACAATTATTTTTGTTTTATTATTTATTGCCATTTATTTTTTTATTTCTAGCCCTGTTGGGGGGCTTTGGTGAGATATCAGGGGTCTTAACAGACCTCTGACATCTCCCCTTTGAGACAGAGAAAGGGACCAAGGACACAGATTCCCCAGTCCCTTTCTCAGCTGCACTGAAAATGAATGGAGAGGAGACAGCGGCTCCTCTCCATTCATAAACTGAAGCATCATAAACACACAGGTTACAATGCTTGTTATATGAATGGACAGAGTCAGTGATCACGGACTCTGTTCATTCGGAAAAGGTAGGAGCCGGGTTTAGCAGCTCCTACCGCCGCTCTCCATCCTGACATTGGGAAGCGGAGGAAGATATGGAGGGTGGCACGGAGCTGAGGACAGCAGCAGCAGCGAGGAGGGGGGGGACACGGAGCGCGGGGGGGGGGGGAGAGCAGAATAACGAAGGACATCAGCAGCATGGAGGGGCGGACACGGAGCGCACGGGGGAGAGCGAAATAACGAAGGACATCAGCAGCATGGAGGGGGGGGGGGACACGGAGCACATGGGGGAGAGCGGAATAACGAAGGACATCAGCAGCATGGAGGGGGGGGGACACGGAGCACACGGGGGAGAGCGGAATAACGAAGGACAGCAGCAGCATGGAGGGGCGGATACGGAGCGCACGGGGGAGAGCAGCACGGATGGGGGAACTGGAGGAGGATACAGGGGACAGTCAGCGGTGATCGGTGCGGCTTTGGGGGTAGTTGCAAGCACCGATCACCGCTGTATAGTTTTCACTAAAACAGCTGAAAAGAGGGGGAGGTCAGGAGAAGCGGTCAGGCTGTATTGAAATCTATACAGGGAGATCGGTGCTTGCAACTCCCCCCGCCGCACCAATCATGCCTGACTGTCCAAGTATCGGGTGAAGCATCGGAGCATTTTCCCCCGAGTACAAGTACTCGGGAAATGCCTGGTATCGGTATCGGGACATCCCTAATTTTAAGAAATAAAAAAAGGTCATTTTGAAACTGATGGCAGCAACATAAAGCTTGCAAAGTAAGTGGTGCTGACAAGGAAGATCTGAAAGAACATTTTGCAACTAATTAGGTTAATTGTCAACAGGTCAGTAACATGATTGGGTATTAAAAGAGCATCCTTGAGGCCGGGTTCACACTGGGGCGACAAACGCTCCGACATTGGGAGCTCATGTCGCATGCCGTGTGAAAATCAATGTTTCCCTATGGGAGCCGTCTTAACTGGTCCGACACATGTCGGTCCGACTTTGAAAATGCTCCCTGTACTACTTTGGTCCGACTTCAGCCCATTGACTATCATTGAAGTCGGATCAAAAAAGTCAGACCGCAGTCTTGCATGATCCGACTTTGGCATGCGACTTGTGCTCTGCTGCTCTTGAGGGGAACTCCACACCAAATTTTAAATAAAAAACCGGCATGGGTTCCCCTCCAAGAGCATACCAGGCCCTTGGGTCTGGTATGGATTTTAAGGGGAACCCCTACGCCAAAAAAACGGCGTGAGTCCCCCCAGAATCCAAACCAGACCCTTATCCGAGCACGCAACCTGGCAGGACGCAGGGGAAGAGGGGGGGGGGCACGAGAGAGCGGCCCCCCTCCCTCCTGAACTGTACCAGGTCGCATGCCCTCAACATGGGGGGTTTGGTGCTCTGGGGCAGGGGGGCGACCTGCGGCTCCCCAACCCCAAAGCACCCTGTCCCCATGTTGATGAGGACAGGGCCTCTTCCCGACAACCCTGGCCGTTGGTTGTAGGGGTCTGCGGGCGGGGGCTTATCGGAATCCGGGAGCCCCCTTTAATAAGGGGGCCCCCAGATCCCGGCCCCCCACCCTATGTGAATGAGTATGGGGTAAATCGTACCCCTACCCATTCACCTGGTGGAAAAAAAGTCAATAAAAACACACAGCTTTTTAAAGTAATTTATTGCACAGCTCCGGGGGTCTTCTTCCGACTCCGGGGGTCGTCTCCACACCATCCGGTTCTTTCTTCCTTCTGCCGGGCGCCTCCGCTATCTTCTTCCAGCTCTCTTGCTAGCGGGGCCCGGTCTTCTCCGTTGCCTTCTTCCCTCTTCGATGTTGACACGTCGCTTCCTCCCGCTGTAATGCTGGGTATGCGGTGTGCTCGGTTTATATAGGCCTCTCATGACGTCACAGTCACATGCTCCGGGTGGCCCCGGAGCATGCGACTGTGACGTCATGGGAGCATGTGACTGTGACGTCATGAAAAGCCTATATAAATCGTTGATGAGCGAACTGCCAAGCATTACAGCAGGAGGAAGCGACGAGTCAACATCGAGGAGGAGAAGAGGGAAGAAGACGCAGACGGCGACGGGAAGACCGGCCCCATCACTAGCAAAAGAGCTGGAAGAAGATAGTGGAGGGGCCGGCAGAAGGACAACGGAGAGCCGGACGAGACGACAGGAAGACCGGGCCTCTCCGCTAGCAAAAGAGCTGAAAGAAGACAGTGGAGGCCCGGCAGAAGCAAGAAAGAAAGAACCGGAGAGTGAGAGAAGAACTGGAGACGACACCGGAGACCCCCGGAGTCGAAAGAAGACCCCCGGAGCTGTGCAATAAATTACTTTAAAAAGCTGGGTGTGTTTTTATTGACATTTTTTTCCACCAGGTGAATGGGTAGGGGTACGATGTACCCCATTACTCCTTCACATAGGGTGGGGGGCCGGGATCTGGGGGCTCCCGGATTCCGATAAGCCCCCGCAGACACCGACAACCAACGGCCAGGGTTGTCGGGAAGAGGCCCTGTCCTCATCAACATGGGGACAGGGTGCTTTGGGGTGGGGGGGCCGCAGGTCGCCCCCCTATCCCAGAGCACCAAACCCCCCCATGTTGAGGGCATGCGGCCTGGTACAGTTCAGGAGGGAGGGGGGACCGCTCTCTCGTCCCCCCCTCTTCCCCTGCGGCCTGCCAGTTTGCGTGCTCGGCTAAGAGTCTGGTTTGGATTTTGGGGGGACCCCCACGCCGTTTTTTCGGGGAAGGGGGTCCCTTTTAAAATCCATACCAGACCCAAGGGCCTGGTATGCCCCTGGAGGGGAACCTATGCCGTTTTTTTTATTTAAAATTTGGCGTGGAGTTCCTGCTCAGGTTTCATACCAAACACAGTGCCTGGTATTGGCGGGGATCCAAGTTGGATCCCCATTCATTGAAAGTCGGACATATGTCGGCTTCATGTCGCAGGGCAAAGTCGGATCCAAAGAAGGATGGCTGTCGTGTCGCACAAGTGTGAACCCGGCCTGAGAGTGAGAATGTCTCATAAGTAAAGATGGATAGAGGTTCACCATTCTGTGAAAAGCTGTATCTAAAAATTGTTGAACAATTTCAGAATATTGCTGCTCAACGTAAAATTTGAAAGACTCTAAATATATCAACTACAGTACATAATATCATCAAAAGATTGAGAATCTGAAGAAATTTAGCAAGGGACAAGTCCAAAACGCAATATTGGATGTCTGTGATCTTCGGGCCCTCAGACAGAACTGCATTAAAAAACAGGCACGATTCTGTGATGGACATGATTGCATGGGCTCAGGAATATTTCCAAAAAACACCGTCTGTGAACACGGCGCCATCCAGAAATACAAGGTAAAGCGCGATCATGCAAAGAAGCCCCAATTGAACATGATCCAGAAACACCAGGTTTTTTTTCTGGGCCAAAGCGCATTTAAAAATGGTCTGTTGCAAAGTGGGAAAACTGTTCTGTGGTCAGACGAATCGAAATTTGACATTCTTAAAGCGGTTGTATACTCGCTGACAATCATTATTTTTTATACCCCTGTAATGCAAAAAGGCATAAATGAGCTAGTATGTACTGCTGACATGTTGCCTTGGCGTGTCTTTCGTGTATCGCGGCTCCAGCGCTGTGAGTGGCTGGAGCCGCAATGTCGTCACTCCCACGCATGCACGTGGGAGACTTCTTTCCGGCAAATTCTTTCAGCCGAGAATCCCCTGTGCACATTCGCCGCTGCAGTCAGCGGCTCATTGCAAAGGGAATATCTCCTAAACCGTATATACAACCACTTTAATGGCAAACATGGACACTGCGTACTCCGGACTAAAGAGGAGAGGGAGCTTCCGGCTTGTTATCACTGCACCTCTGATGGTATGGGGGTGCATTAGTGTATATGGAATAGACAGCTTGCACAACTGGAAAGGCACCATCATTGCTAAAAGATATATCCAAGTTTTAGAGCAGTATATGCTTCCAGACTATGTATTTTTCAGGGAAGGCCTATTTAGCAGGACAATGCTAACCCAAATCGCATACTGCATCTATGGACAACATCATGCGTCGTAGCAGACGAGACCAAGTGCTTAACTGGCCTGCCTGCAGTCCAGACCTTTCACCAATTGAAAATATTGGCGGAATCTTGAAACAAAAAAAAATAAAATACCAAAACAGGACTGCCAAGCAGTTATATGCAGCAATATATGCAGCAATGGGACAACAATCATCTCCCAGAACTCCAGAAACTCCTCAGTTCCCAGACATTTACAAAAGAAGAGGGGATGCTGCACCATGGTAAACATGGCCCTGTAGAAAACAAAGGAGAAAGGAGGGCGCACCAACCTAGTGCATTACCACTTAAACGTTTTATTTAAATTATAAAAAGTAGTAGTCCTACTCACAATCAAAGCTTAAATGAAAGCTTATCGGAAAAATCAGCTGGAATTTTTCGGCACCTGCCGACTGGACTCAATGACAGAGAGGGTCTGACAGTACCTCAAACCTTTGGATAGCTGACGCGTTTCTGGGGCGCACCCCTTTCCTCAGAACCTAGATGGTCCATAATAGCTCTCCCCCACAAAGACCTCCATTATATGTGTGTGTGCAGAGACCTGAGCTGATGGCTCTGCATGTGTGCACACACACATATAATGGAGGTCTTTGTGGGGGAGAGCTATTATGGACCATCTAGGTTCTGAGGAAAGGGGTGCGCCCCAGAAACGCGTCAGCTATCCAAAGGTTTGAGGTACTGTCAGACCCTCTCTGTCATTGAGTCCAGTCGGCAGGTGCCGAAAAATTCCAGCTGATTTTTCCGATAAGCTTTCATTTAAGCTTTGATTGTGAGTAGGACTACTACTTTTTATAATTTAAATAAAACGTTTAAGTGGTAATGCACTAGGTTGGTGCGCCCTCCTTTCTCCTTTGTTTTCTTTAGCTATATGAACACCCATTGTTCTGAGGAGGGCTGCAAGACTTCAGACTTTGCCTTTAGACGGAATTACACTACCCGTGTTTTGACGATACACCGAGAGCGCAGGAGATTTTTTTGTCAAACATGGCCCTGTCCCAACCTTTTTGAGATGTGTTGCTGCAGTCAAAATTACCTAATTTTTTTCCTCTTAAAATGGTAAATTTTCTCAGTTTACACATTAAAATATTTTCTATTGTGAATAAAATATGTAGTGTATGAGATTTGCAAATTATTGAATTCTGTATTTATGTAGATTTGACACAACGTCCCAACTTTTTTGGAATTGGGGTTGTACATATTTAAGACTATGGGTACTGACCTAGGACACCACACAGAATAATAATCCAACATAAAAATCATTAGACAAAAATATACAAAGAAAATCTCAAACTGTGTAGCTATTAGAAGTAATATTTTTATGACATAATTACAGATCCTGCAAAGCAAAAGCAATAATTAGCCCTGCCACCACTGTCCGGGTACGAAGAAAAATGAAAAAACACAAACATTTTCTCTGCTTGCATAAATGAGTCACTCCTAATTCTAAATGGTTACTTAGCACTGATTGCATGAATATATTTCAACTTGCAGCTCACAGATATTGTGTTTAATACCCACTGAAGCCACACACTCACAGGTTAATGTGCAATGCAATGGAGGTTTTCACTTTACACTGGATGTTGGTTAAGACTTGGCAGTGTTCAGAACGGTTTGTTGGTACAGTTAGTGAAAAGGATTGGCGTTCATATCTTTAAAGGTAGTAATGCCCACACTTGTCCAGTTATTACAGCAGATCATGTTATTTATGCAGTTAAAAAAAAATTTATGTCATAGATGGAGAATCACATCATCTAGTTCTCTCAAATTAAAGAAAATTTTTATTTTAAATAACAAACATGTTATACTTACCTCCACTGTGCAGCTCGTTTTGCACAGAGTGGCCCTTAACAGCATCTTCTGGGGTCCCTCGGCAGATGTCTCGGCTTCTCCCCGCAAGAACTCACCCGTCATACAGCTATTGCCGCTCACTGTATCACTCGGCCCCGCCCCCCGGCACGCCGCATCATTGGATGTGATTGCCAGCTCATGAGATGACCGCCCACATCCAGAGCAGAGAGCAGACTAAGTGTGTAGTACTAGTGTACAAGTACAGCAGGCCTGAGGCCACCATTTGTCCAGAGCACTGTGTGCATTATAGGCCTCCTCTGACCACTGGCAGGTTCATCCAGAGCACTGTGTGCATTACAGGCCTCCTCTGACCACTGGCAGGATCATCCAGGGCACTGTGCATTACAGGCCATCCCTCAGACCTGAGACCACCGTCCAGACCACCGCGCAGCATTACAGGCCATCCCTCAGACCTGAGACCACCGTCCAGACCACGGCGCAGCATTACAGGCCTCCTCAGACCACGGCGCAGCATTACAGGCCTCCTCAGACCACGGCGCAGCATTACAGGCCTCCTCAGACCACGGCGCAGCATTACAGGCCTCCTCAGACCACGGCGCAGCATTACAGGCCTCCTCAGGCCACTGCGCAGCATTACAGGCCTCCTCAGGCCACTGCGCAGCATTACAGGCCTCCTCAGGCCACTGCGCAGCATTACAGGCCTCCTCAGGCCACTGCGCAGCATTACAGGCCTCCTCAGGCCACTGCGCAGCATTACAGGCCTCCTCAGGCCACTGCGCAGCATTACAGGCCTCCTCAGGCCACTGCGCAGCATTACAGGCCTCCTCAGGCCATCATCCAGACCACTGTGCAGCATTACAGGCCTCCTCAGACCATCATCCAGACCACTGTCCAGCATTACAGGCCTCCTCAGACCATCCAGAGAGGCTAAATATGCATCTGCGAGTTTGTTCAAACCTTAAATACCATAAATAATTCTAAATAAATGCTTAAATAATGCATTACAATTTAAAGTGGAGCTCCACCCTAAATAGCAACTTTTGCTATTTGGAACCCTCCCCCCCTCCGGTGTCACAATTGACACCTTTCAGGGGGGAGGGGGGTGAAGATACCTGTCTAAGACAGGTATTTTCACCCACATCCGGGAGTCCTGTCTCCGGGAATCTGCGGGAGTTACGTCACTTCCCGCAGACTTCCCTTGGTGTTCTGGGAGACACTCGGCTCCCAGAACACAGGAGCACCAATCAGAACGGCGCAGCGCGACTCGTGCATGCGCCGTAGGGAACCGGGCATGAAGCCGCAGGGCTTCACTTCCTGGTTCCCTCAGCGAGGATGGCGGAGGGAGCAGCAGAGCGACGAGCAGTCGCTCATCCTCTGCTGCGGACGTCGCTGGACTCCAGGACAGGTAGGTGTCCAAATATTAAAAGCCAGTAGCTGCTGTAGCTGTAGCTGCTGGCTTTTAATTTTTTTTTTCCGGTGGAGCAACCCCTTTAACTAAACACATTAAATTTTAGTTGAGTAAAATAATTTTACTTGACAAAAATGTACTGGAGATTTAGTCGACTAAAATACAATGACTAAAATGGCATTTTAGTCGAAGACTAAAACAAAAAAATTTGCCGAAGACTAAAATGGGACTAAAACTAAAATGGCATATTAGTCCTAAGACTAAGGGTGAGTTCACACGAGTCCGAAGCGAATTGCAGCTCCGATTTCCCTACGAAGACAAAAAATTATTCATTCAGTAGTTCCTCTCCGTTGTAGCTGCAGATCAGCTGACCAGGGAGAGGGCCAGGTGTAGTGAGAAGGGTGAGAGAATTCCTGTTCACAACGGAACACATCTGCGAATCAGATGCGTTACCAGTGAAGATCTTTTGTATAAGAAAGTATCCTGTTCGCTTTGTATTGCTTGCTTTATGTAAAATCCCTGGTCTTCCAGTCAGTGTCTCTGCTTTCCTGGTAAAAACTGACCACACTAAGCAGAGTACAACGTGGTCAGTTTTCTAGCTGTGCTGGAAACTCTGTGTGCTCTCGACCAATGACCAGATTTGTCCTAAAAACGCACCCACTGCACAGCCATTGACTGGCAAGCTCAGTGTCCTGCTGCTTCTCCTCCCCTCAGCTCCTATGTAGTTGAAAACAAAAAGGTGATGTGATAATTTATTTTTAAAAAGAAGGGGGGGGGGGAATAAAGAGGATACATTTAAAAAAAAAATAACTATACAAAAATGTTTCGCCTTTCATTTCTATTTTTAACTGAATGGGTTGTTTTACAAGGTGATCGTTTAAAATCACTTCAAGTCTCTGCAACGAACAGTGTCCTGTGCCATGGACAGTGGAAAAGGCAAATATTCATTTGCTTCTTAACAGCTTCCATACTGGGAAAATTCTGGCATTCCTCTCCTACATGGGAAAACCATTTTTTTTTTGCTGGAAAAATTACTCAGAACCGCTAAACATTATATTTTTTTTTCAGCAGAGACCCTAGGGAATAAAATGGCGTTCATTGCACTTTTTTATGTCACGCGGAATTTGCGCAGCAATTTTTCAAGCATTTTTTTGGGGAAAACAAACAAACACTTTCATAAAATTTAAAAACAATTAAATAAAAACAGTAAAGTTAGCCCAATTTTTGTGTATAATGTGAAAGATGTTAGGCTGAGTAAATAGATACAAAAACATGTCATGCTTTAAAATTGCCCGCACTCATGGAATGGCGCCAAACTTCAGTACCTAAAAATCTCCATAGGCGACTCTTTAATTTTTTTACAGATTACCAGTTTACAAAGAGTTACAAAAAGGAGGTTTAGTGCTAGATCACAGCTATTCAAAGCGATACCTCACGTGTGGTTTGAACGTCATTTACATATGCGGAGGCAACCTAGGTATGCGTTCACTTCTGCGTGCGAGCACGAGGGGACAGGGGCACTTTTTTTTTTTTCTTATTGTTATTTAAAAACAAATATTTTTAACATTTTTGTAATAGGAATAGGGCATGACAGGTCCTCTTTATGGAGAGATGTGGGGTCTATAAGTCTGCAGATCTCACCTCAGCCGAACACACGTCATAACGTCGTGTCCGGCCTTCAAGTCATAGAGATGACTGGGGACCATCTGGTCCTCGGTGAGCTCTATGGTAAACTTTCGCAGCCAACGGATTCATTCTGAGCGTTTGAAAAATTGGTGAGCAAGTACCGTGCTACATAAAAAGTTGCAATGACCGTCATTTTATTCCCTAGGGTCTCTGCAAAAAAACAAAAAATATATATAATATATATATATATATATATATATATATATATATATATATATAATGCTTGGGGGGGTTCTGAGTAATTTTCTACCAAAAAATATGATTTTACATGTCGGAGAGACGTGCTGGAATTCATGTGGTATGGAAGTGATTAAAGCGATTGTAAAGTTGTTGTGGTTTTTTTTTTAAACTTCTGTTTTGTGCAAAGGGATTGAACAGAGTAGCCTCTAGCCTCCTCCTCTGTGGTCCTCTTGGCTCCTCCTCTTATCGGTGTGCCATCATAGGAAGCTGCTTTCTATTGTGGCTCATCTTGCAGGCTCAATCCCAAGCCATGCTGCCTGCGTCCAAAGACACAAGTAGAGCATCTTGGCCCCACCTCTTTGTCACAGGATTTGATTGACAGCAGTGGACCCCGAAACCAATGGCTCCCGCTGCCAGAGCAAAGCCTGTGAGTGGGGAGAGCCGCTACAGATGGGCACAGAGCTAGATGGAGCGAGGTCTTAGGCAAGTATAAGGGGGGGGGGGGATTTCAGGTGGCGAGGGGATTACTACCGTAATATTTTTTATTTATTTTTTACCAGCAAATGCATTAAACGATGGCAAAAAATGTTCAGGCTCTAGTACCACTTTATAACCAGATTTAATCATCTCTAGGGGAGACATACATTCAACACATTTTTTACACATCTTATATTCTAACTAAAGCAAAATTTGTTTCTCTTTTTAACAGTTTATTCTACTTTTCTTAGAAAGCCTCCCATCCACTAGGACCCCTAAATCAGACAACTGGTTGTTTTGTAGTGTAACAGTTTCCAGCAGTTCTTGTGGAGGTGGGCCTCAGATCTGTGTATTTTGCATGGTTTACTGCACATGAACGCAGCAATGCATGATATTCCCATACGGGACATGCAGGCTTTGTTGGCAGCTGCAGATCTACCAGTTACCCCTCACTCTTGTAATACACATTTTTCAACCTTTTCGGGTAAAATCCCAAAAATAAGTACCTTGTTCCTAATTTTCACTATGCCTAATTCACAAAGTAAAATCCCTATGGGGAAATGAACAGCTTTCTGCATCTAAAACTGAAGACCCTGGGGGAAAAAAAAAAGGAAGTACTTTTAATCCAGGAAGGGTTTAAAGCACATAAAGGGTACAGACTGTCTGCTACTACAAAGTAAGTTCCAATTCAAGCTGAGCAAAAATGAACAGCTAAAAAAAAAAAAAAGTAAAAAAAAAAATAACTGTCTGCTTGAAGCAGGTGTCGTAAAATGAGCAAATAGGAGCCGCTATCATTTTTTTGTACTGCACATCAAATTAATGTGACATCTGTTCTGAGTTGTCTCAACATTTTCAACAAGATATTTTTACACTTCCTATGTGTGTTTTTAATTTTCAACTATTTCACTTTTTACATGCAAGACAGGCTATGCAGGCAGATAAAATGCATTGGCAACCAATAAAACTTTGTTTTCTAGTAATTCAGCAGCTCATACCTAAAAAAAAAATTAATAAATAATAATAATAATGTAAATGTTATTAATCTGTACTATTTTTCAAAACAAAAAAATGTAGGCAGGATTTTCTAGGTGGGATCAAAAACACGCCAGCAAAATAAGTAAGTCAAATAAAAGAACACTACTGCAGAGCACAGATATGAGCGTACAATGCATTTGTGTGACATTAATGCTGAATTACACATTTCAGTAATAAACTATCCATTTTCTTTCCATCTTAGTATGGTATCTATTCCAATTATGTTTCGATGCTAGTTGTTTGCTTGCAATAAAGCCTCTGAAAATATTCACTCATGAGACAGGAATACCTTTTTTTTTTCTGCCTGACTTACAGTATATAGAACAGGCAGAAAAGAAGAGCTCATGTTTGTAGGAAGAATTTGCCTTGAACATCTTTAATGTGCTTGACATCAGAAACTCATTTGCTATACTGGAAAAAAAACAAAAAAAAAACAAAAAAAACGGGGGATCTGATTGTTGTAAGGCCCCATGCACGCAGGGCGTTTTTACAGCCGCTTTTTTTAGAGCTTAAAAACGCCTGTCCATGTTTTGTAAACATTTTTTGTCATTTTTTGACCTTTTAAAAAAATAAATAAAAATCCCGGACCTCAAAAACGCAAATCGCGGCGTTTTTGTGCGTTTAATAGCGTCAGGCGTTTTTGCAGCTCGAACCTGGAGCTCCAGAACGCACTGAATTGGGGTTTTTTTGCAGCTGGAAAACGCCTATGCCACTTGGAGCTCTTAAAAGCTCTAGTGTGCATGACACAATAGAATAACATGGATGGGCATTTTGAAGCTGTAAAAAAAAAAAAAAAAAAAAAAAAAAAAAACACGTCTAAAGCTGCTGTTAGCAGCTGCAAAAACGCCCTGTGTGCATGGGGCCTAAGACAGCTAAACTGACTGATTTTTTTGTCCATGCTCACATATTCTTAAAGCGGAGGTCCACCCTAAAAATTAACTTTCCACTAACAGCTTGGCTTTAATTAAAAAAAAATAAAAAAATTTAGTCACTTGTATCTGTCTGTTGCTAGGCAGAATTCGTATTCTGCCTAGTTCCTACTCCGCGGTGGATAGACTTCCTGTCCTAACACGCATTGCCTCCTGGGGTGGTCTTATCAGAACAACGGGGCGGGACGTTCCTCCGTTGCCGTTCCCGTTGTCATGACAACAGAACAAACTGCGCCGTTCTAATGCGCGCGCGAGATCAAGAGGTGCATGCTGGTTACCCAGCATGCACTTCAGCCAGAAATCCAGGAAGGCAAACAAACTGGGCTTCAAATGCCCTGACATAAAATGGATACGGCCAGATGATGAGAAGGAGAACATAAGGCAAGTGCGCAAATAGATTGCTTTAATGACTGGTGAGCCATTGCAATGTTTAATTGACTATTGAATGTGACAAGTACGATCTAGCAAAAAAAAAAAAAAAGAAAATAAAATTTTATGACTGGAGCACCACTTTAAAGTAAATCCGCCACTGTGTAATATAAGTGTCTAAAATGAGCATCATCATAAAGTACACAAACATAATATTAGCTGAATCTAGAGTTTGCATATTGAACATGGTTAGTTGGGTGACCGACATACTAAGGATTAATAAAGTTTGATGAAACTACAGGTATGTGCAGGCATCTTGTGGTAACTCTTTTTGGTGAATTATACAGGTTTACAAGTACACTTTACCGATGCCAAAAGTAGCCTAGAATAGCCCAGAGATTTCCATACATGTTGGAGAAACCGCTTCCAAAGCCAGAACTTTTGGAGAAGGGGGGAAGGTCAGGGACATTGTCATCAGGACTATAAGCAACAGAAAATCCAAAAACTGAATTATCAATAAAGTTATTACAAACAGCTTTATTTACACAGCAAATCCCGCCTGTCATTTTGTCAGCAAGTGCAAGGAGGGGAGAGGCAGCAGGGCAGGAGGACAGGGTATACTTCACATGCCCGTGTCCTTTGACAATTTTTTTTTGCTGCGTAGCAAGCCCAGTAAAGACAACTGGTCAAAAACAAATAGTAAACAATAGTCTCCCTTTGTACAAAGACACATACATGAATAAGGGGTTTCCCCTCAAGAAAAAAAAAAAAAGCTATGGTGCAATTGGTTGGATGGACCCTCAACCACTTCGGCTATAGCGTGAGATGCCATTTTTTTTTTTTTAAGGTTTAAATGTTCCAATTGAATTCAAGCGTTGTCCTGGGATCATAGTTTCTGATGTTTCTAAACTATAGTTACTGTAAGATGCTCAGAGCTCTCAAAATGAGCAGCACCACTTTATTATATGGTGCACCCGATGCCTTTCTGTCCTAGCTTTACGCATGTACTATACGCATGTGGGCTGCGCCCTTAGGCCGGGTTTACATTGGTACGACACGACTGTCATCCTACTTTTCCCTGCAACATCGATCCTATTTTGTTCCTACTTCTATCCGACTTGAATAAACAGGATACGATTGTGCTCCGACTTGGAAATAGTCTGACTTGTCCTTTGACCAATCAAACCAATCCCAGCGTGACATAAATTTCTTTTACTGCTGCTGGAATCACATGTCGGATGTCACAAGTCAGATGGTAAGGACAAGGATCCCACTTTGATCCGACTTCAATGATATTCATGGGGGTTGAAGTAGGATCAAAGTCGGACCAAAGTAGTACAGGGAGCATTTTCAAAGTCGGACCGACTTGTGCCAGACCAGTCAAAACGGCTCCCATAGGGAAACACTGATTTTCACACGTCATGCGACATGAGCTCCCAATGTCGGAGCGTTTGTCATACCAGTGTGAACCCAGCCTCAAACTTCATTCTAAGGCTGGGCTCACACTGGTACGACAAACACTCCGACATTGGGAGCTCATGTCGCACGATATGTGAAATCAATGTTTCCCTATGGGAGCCGTCATAACTGGTCCGACAAGTCGGTCCGACTTTGAAAATGCTCCCTGCACTACTTTGGTCCAATTTTGATCCTATTTCAGCCCATTGAATATCACTGAAGTCGGATCAAAAGTCAGATCGCCGTCTTAACTGATCCGACTTTGGCATGCGACTTGTGCTCTGATGATCTTAAAAGGGGAACTCCACGGCAAAAAAAAAGGCATGGGTTCTTCCTCCAAGAGCATACCAGGCCCTTTGGTCTGGTATGGATTTTAAGGGGAACCCTCACGCCGCATTCCCTCAACACTATTTACATTGGCATGGGGCGGGGTCACCGGCCCGTATGACTTCACCTTCTAGCCCCCCACCCGCAGACCCCAACAAGCATCGGCCAGGGTTGTCGAGAAGAGGCCCTTGTCCTCATCAACATGGGGACAAGGTGCTTTGGGGAGGGGCACCCCCCTCCATGTTGAGGGCATGCGCTCGCTCGTCCCCACCCCCTTTCCTGACCTGCCAGGCTGTGTGCTCGGATAAGGGTCTGGTATGGATTTTTCGGCGTGGGGGTTCCCCTTAACCACTTCAATACAGGGCTTTTTGTACCTATTCAATACCGGGCCTATTTTGGCACTTCTCTCCTACATGTACAAATCATCATTCTTTTGCTAGAAAATTACTCAGAACCCCCAAACATTATATATGTTTTTTTAGCAGACACCCTAGGGAATAAAATGACGGTCATTGCAACATTTTTTCTTGCACAATATTTGCGCAATAATTTTTCAAACGCCTTTTAAAAAAAAAAAAAAAAAATGGTTTCATGAATTAAAAAATAACAGAGGAGGTCTAGTGCTAGAATTGTTGCACGCGCTCTAACGCACGCGGCGATACCTCACATGCGTGGTTTGAACAGCGTTTACATATGTGGGCGACTTACGTGTGCATTCGCTTCTGATCGCGAGCTACCGGGGACAGGGGCGTTTTAATTTTTTTTTTTTTTTTTTTTACTTATTTATTTATTTTTTTACAATGATTTTACTTTTTTTTTTTTTTTTTGATCACTTTTATTCCTATTACAAGGAATGTAAACATCCCTTGTAATAGGAATGTGTGTGACAGGTCCTCTTTATTGAGAGATGCGGGGTCAATAAGACCCCACATCTCTCCTCCAGGCTGGAAAGCATGAGATCAGTGAAAATTTTTTCACTGATCTCATACTTACAGCCGCAATGGCGGCTTTGTTTACATTTGAGACCCGGGCGTGACGTCATCACATCGCGCCCGGGCCTCCGACGATCATAGAGATGACTGGTGACCATCTGGTCACCAGTCATCTCTATGCTCATCACGTGACCCCACCAACGACGCCGGAAGATTCGCTCCGGGTCCCCGATCGCACAGGGGAGCCCGGAGAAGCACCGGATGGCGGCGGGAGGGGGGGGGGTGTCCCCTCCCGCCGCCTATAAGAACGATCAAGCGGCGGAACCGCCGCTATGATCGTTCTTATTGTGCACAGAATCGCCAGCACTTCAAAAGGATATCTGAATGATGCCTCTAGCTGCAGGCATCATTCAGATATCCCCCTACAAAGCCGAGGACGTCATATGACGTCCACCCAGGATGGGAGATCCCATCTGTGGACGTCATTTGACTATGGCTGGGTAGGGAAGTGGTTAAAATCCATACCAGACCATGTCGGGTTTTTTTTTACATTTTGCGTGGAGTTCCACCTAAAGATTCATACCAGACACAGTGCCTGGTATTGTCGGGGATCAAAGTCGGATCAGTGTTCATTGAAGTCGGACTTCAAGTCGCAGGGCAAAAAGTTGGATCCAAAGTGGTACGACTGTCGTGTCGTACCAGTGTGAACCCGGCCTAAGCTGCGTTTTGTTTGTTTATTTTTGTTTGTTTTCTTCTGTTGTATGTATAAATACTTCAATAAACAGATAAAAAAAAAAAAAAAAAAAAAAAAAGCATGAACAGGTTAAGCGCAAATAAAGCCAAAACTTAATTTTTCTATTTTGGAGTACGGAGGGTTAAAGCCATTTGTCACTTTTGTCCAATTTAAGAGATTCCCATTCAGTTCCTGTCCTGTAGACCAGGGTTCCCCAACCCCCGGCCCGTGGCCGATTTGCAGATGGGCCGCGAAGGCTGCACTGTGTGAGGTGCGGCAGCGGGCAAGCAGAGAGATGACATCTCTCACCGCCCGCCCGGATCACGGCACTTCCGCCCACACAGCGGGGCTCCTACTGCGGTGAGGCGCGGGAGCAGAGAGATGAGATCATCTCTCGGCGCCCGCCCATAACGCGGCACTTCCGCCCACACAGCGGGGCTGCTATACTGCAGCGAGGCGCGGGAGCAGAGAGAGAATCTCTCACCGCCCGCCCCGCATTACCGCTGTTCTCCCTCACCTGCCTGTGCTGCCACCACGGCAGGTGACAAAAAAAATCTACTGGCAGGTGGCAAACCACCTCTGGGGCAGGTGGCAATCCACACCAGGTGGCAGGTGACGTGGCAATCCACACCTGGTGGCAGGTGACGTGGCAATCCACACCTAGTGGCAGGTGACGTGGCAATCCACACCTAGTGGCAGGTGACGTGGCAGGCGACGTGGCAATCCGCACCTGGTGGCAGGCGACGTGGCAATCCACACCTGGTGGCAGGCGACGTGGCAATCCGCACCTGGTGGCAGGCGACATGGCAATCCGCACCTGGTGGCAGGTGACGTGGCAGGCGACGTGGCAATCCGCACCTTATGGCAGGCGACGTGGCAATCCGCACCTGGTGGCAGGCGACATGGCAATCCACACCTGGTGGCAGGTGACGTGGCAAGCGACAATCCACACCTGGTGGCAGGCGAGGTGGCAAGCGACAATCCACATCTGGTGGCAGGCGAGGTGGCAATCCACACCTGGTGGCAGGCGACGTGGCAATCCACACCTGGTGGCAGGCGACGTGGCAAGCAACAATCCACACCTGGTGGCAGGCGAGGTGGCAATCCACACCTGGTGGCAGGCGACGTGGCAATCCACACCTGGTGGCAGGCGACGTGGCAAGCAACAATCCACACCTGGTGGAAGGCGACGTGGCAAGTGACAAACCGCATCTGGTGGCAGATTCTGCATTATGGTGAGTTTGACCTATTTCATTTTATATTACAATGCAATGACAGAAATAATGCGCTTCAATCATCCCAACACCATATCAGCCATTGTTCTGTGATGATTGAGGCGCTAACACCAGCCATTTCCCCGACAAACTGCCCGCGAAAAGCTACATAACAACCCAACCCCCCCCCCCCCCCCCCCCCCCGGGCCTTGGCACGATTCTATTACACAACGCCGGTCCTCGGTGCCAAAAAGGTTGGGGACCACTGCTGTAGACTGATGAAATGTGAGAGGATAGCTTTACAACATGAGAAAATCCCATCTTTGATAGTTAGAAAGAAGCATCCCTATTAAAAGGATTCCTCTCTGTTCCTGTCCTGGTTGCAACTCAAATTTTGCATTCATCTTGGCTTTCGTTCCTCGTGACACTGGTGATCAGGAAAACTAGAAAGAGTAAATCTTCCCAATAGGGATGCAGACAGCAATAAAAACTTGTCAGTGGTTCTAATCCCTCATCACTATCCAAATCTAAAAAAAAAAAAAAAAAAGTTTTGCTTTCCATTATACTTCGGTCCTAACAAATGCAGTTTAACCGGCTCATCTCTCCCAGTTATCCATCACCTACTGTTTGTTCATTTTTGTCATAACACCCATGATACCTTAACCACCTCCCAACCACCACATAGCAGATATACCGCTAGAGGGCATATACACACACACACACGCACACGCACACACACACACACGCACGCGCGCGATTCTGCACTTCCGCCTAGTGATTGCCACCATTACTAAAAAATAAAAAGTATACCATAGTTTGTAGACGCTATAACTTTTGCATATTGATATTTTAAACGGTTATATTTGTAATCAACAATAGTACAAATAAACAGAAGCCGGCATTAATTTTACCTCAATGGTGCATGGATATTCTGTATTGTTTTAGGTTTTATAGCAGAAAAGTAAAAGATTTTTTATTTATTTCAAAATTGTTGGTATTTTTTGTTTATAGCACACACGAACAGCGGGGATCAAATACCACCAAAACAAAGCGGTGCGTGTGGAAAAAAAAAAAATCATTTTTATTTGGGTACAGCGTTGCATGATTGTGCAATTAAAGTAACGCAGTTCCGCATCGCAAAAAATGGCCTGCAGTTCCAGTGCTTTCCAGAAAAAATAAAAGAATAAATAAAATAAAAAGTAGAACATGCTGCAATTTTGCAGTACTGCCCACTGTAACACTGTAAAAAGCATCAAAAATGCACTGGAATGTACCGGAACACACCTGCTCTTATTTAAGGTTAAGAAAAAAAAGGAAGGAGGTGGAAAAAATAAAAATAAAAATAAAAAAGTACGGGACTGCAACATAACCGCATATGCAGAAAAGCATCTGGAACACATCCAGACTGCGTTTCTATGGTGTGAACTGGCCCTAGCTCCAGGAATTATCTTTTTTTTACATTTACATCAGGCCAGCTTGATAAAATGTACTTATACGCGTGTCACATTTGGAGACCTTTTTGGGTACAGCTAGAGCTGTTCTGTTAGGGTGCTGCTGGAACAACTTGCTCATATGCCCTGAATCGCATGTAAATCTCTCCTTGCGTGATTACATGCAAACAGTGTCAATAGTGATTTTCAGATAGGGCAAAAGTTGGGTTTTGCCACAGCAACCAATGACATTATAAAAAATAAATAAAAATCTGGTTTTGCCCCATTTTGTAGCAGTTAATTGGGAGGCCCAGTACTGCACTTTGAACACCTTTTGCACACTTGACATTTTGCTGCCTGCTTTTCAGACACACACAGTGTCAATATTTTCAGAAGTTGAATAAACTGAATAAGTTTTGCTTTCATACGAATGATGAGCTATTTCCCTTTACACAACTGGCTTCCTGTTTGCAATCTGATTGAAAGACACTGTGGACTTTCTCATTGGCTTAAAATTGACAATTACAGTTTACAAACCCTTACAGATCATGTGACATCCTGTACCTGGCCACAACTCGCCACTAGCAGGATCGCTAAAAAAAGGGCCAAGAAAATACTTGCCTATTTGTAAATTGCCCCTTTGTAAATCGCACCCACACCTTCTTGAAGAGTGAGGCGCAAGTCCCACGCTGATACAAACACTGCAGAATCTCTCGCACCCGTGAAGAATCAGCACCTCACTTGTCCAACCAGCAAGGGGACGACATTGCACACATTTTTTCTCTGTTCTTTATAGCAATTCTGCACCTGCCAACTTTCCAGGGAGACCCCCAGTGGCACATGGCTTACTGCATAACAAAGGCAATTATGTAAAATCTCATGGTGAGTAAGGGAAAAAAAAAAATACAGTTTGAGCATCTGACCTCAAGAAGGTTTTCCCCTCCATGACTAGAGCATGTGTTTTCTATTCAGCACTGTGTTACTTTGTGCAGTCATGTAACACTGTACGAAAAGTTTTTAATAATTTTTCTCACACAAATGTTGGATTGTGCCATTTGATCACCACTGGATTTTTTATTATATAAAAGAAATGAAATAAAATGACATTTTCTACTTTCAAATTATAAAAACATATCCAAAAAAATAAAAATCATCATTATTTCATAAATTTAGGCCAAAATGTATTCTGCTACATGTCTTTGGTAAAATAAATCCCAATAAGTGTATATTAATTTGTTTGTGTGAAAATTACACAGTGTGATCAGAAACTTATACTGGGACTGTGATAGTGTGGCAGCAATCTGGCACTAACTGACCCTCGCTGGGAGGTACACTAACTGACATCAATAGTGACAGTAATACAGTGATAACACTGTACACTGTCACTGTACTAATGACAATGGCTGGGAAGGAGTTAACATCTTGGGGCAATTTGAGGGGTTAACTGTGTGCCTAACAGTGTAATACGTGCTGCTTTTACTAACAGATCTCGTTTTTTTCCCCCCTCTCATTTGCACGGAAGAGAAACAGACAGATATATGCCCTGTGTGTTTGTACACATTGGCTGTGTCCAATCACAGCACAGACTCCTATCAGCAGATCTATGAACCAGCTGTCCAAAGGGCTCTGTGGCCACCACAGTGTGGGTCAGCAGGAAGCACATGCATGCGCGCCCCAAACCTGGAAACGTCTATTTGCGTTGCTGAGCCTGCAGCTGCTGCTCGGTCACAGGACATCTACTGTGACTGAGCAGCAAGTGGTTAAATGGAGGAAAAAAAGAAAGAAAAAAAAAAAAACACACCAAACACTGATCAAACCATAGCTACTTTATGTGCACGGTTAGATGAATACCATATGTACAGCGCATCCGGAAAGTATTCACGGTGCTTCACTTTTTCCACATTTTGTTAAAGCTTTATTCCAAAATGGATTAAATTTGGTTATTTTCCTAAAAATTCTACAAACAATACCCCATAATGACAACGTGAAAGAAGTTTGTTTGAAATCTTTGAAAAACGTATTACAAAAAAACAAACAAAAAAAAAAATCCCATGTAGAGAAGTATTCAGTCTTCCATGACACTCCATACTGAGCTCAGGTGCAGCCGGTTTCCACTGATAATCCTTGATAGGTTTCGACAACTTGATTGGAGTCCACCTGCGGTAAATTCAGTTGATTGGACAGGATTTGGGAAAGGCACACACCTGTCTATATAAGGTCCCTCAGATAACAGTGCATGTCAGAGCACAAACCAAGCCATGAAGCCCAAGGAATAGTCTGTAGACCTCCGAGACAGGATTGTAAGGAGGCACAGATCTGCGGATGGGTACAGAATTTTTTGGCAGCGTTGAAGGTCCGAATGAGCACCATGGCCTCCATTATCTGTAAATGGAAGAAGGGAACCACCAGGACTTTTCCTAGAGCGGGCCCGCCTGGCCTAACTGAGTGATTGGGGGAGAAGGGCCTTAGTCAGGGAGGTGACCAAGAACCCGATGGTCACTCTAACAGTGCTCCAGCATTTCTCTGTGGAGAGAGAACCTTCCAGAAGAACGACCATCTCTGCAGCACTCCACCAATCAGGTCTGTATGGGGGAGTGGCCAGATGGAAGCCACTCCTCAGTAAAAAAGGCACATGACAGGCTGCCTGGAGTTTGCCAAAAGGAACCTGAAGGACTCTCAGACCATGAGAAACAAAAAAATTCTCTGGTCTGACAAAACAAAGATTGAACTCTTTGGTCTGAATGGCAAGCTTCATGTCTGGAGGAAACAAGGCACCGCTCATCACCTGGCCAATACCATCCCTACAGTGAAGCATGGTGGTGGCAGCATCATGCTGTGGGGATGTTTTTCAGTGGCAGGAACTGGGAGACTAGTCAGGATTGAGGGAAAGATGAATGCAGCAATGTACAGAGACATCCTTGATGAAAACCTCCTCCAGGGCCCTCTGGACCTCAGACTGGGGCGATGGTTTATCTTCCAACAGTACAATGACCCCAAGCACACAGCCAAGATAACAAATAAGTGGCTACGGGACAACTCTGTGAATGTTGTTGAGTGGTCCAGCCAGAGCCCAGACTTGAACCCAAGTGAACATCTCTGGAGATCTGAAAATGCCTGTGCACCAACGCTCCCCATCCAACCTGATGGAGCTTGAGAGATCCTGCAAAGAATAATGGGAGAAACTGCCCAAATGTTGAAGCATTATACTGTACTCAAAAAGACTTGAGGCTGTAAGGTGCTTCAACAGGGTATTGAGCAAAGCCTGTGAATACTTAGTATCTCACAAAAGTGAGTACACCCCTCACATTTTTGTAAATATTTTATTATATATTTTCATGTGACAACACTGAAGAAATTACACTTTTCTACAATGTAAAGTGGTGAGTGTACAGCTTGTATAATAACTCAACACACAGCCATTAACCACTTACGCCCCGGACCATTTTTCGTGTGACGTGGCTCCCAAACAAAATTTACCTATTTTTTCCCCCACAAATAGAGCTTTCTTTTGGTGGCATTTGATCACCTCTGCGGTTTATTTTTTGCGCTAAAAACCAAAATGGAGCAACAGTTTTGAAAAAAAAGAAAAAATTTTTTTTTAACTTTTTGCTATAATAAATATCCCCAAAAAAATATATAAAACACATTTTTTTTCCTCAGTTTAGGCCGATACGTATTCTTCTACATATTTTTGGTAAAAAAGACGGCGTTTATTGATTGGTTTGCGCAAAAGTTATAGCGTTTACAAAATAGGGGATAGTTTTATGGCATGTTTATTAATTATTATTTTTTTTACTAGTAATGGCGGCAATTAGCCATTTTTTTTTGTGACTGCGACATTATGGCGGACACAGCAGACACTTTTGACACATTTTTGGGACCACTGTCATTTTTACAGCGATCAGTGCTATAAAAAATGCACCGATTACTATAAAAATGACACTGGCAGTGAAGGGGTTAACCACTAGGTGGCGCTGTAGGGGTTAAGTATTCCCTGCATTGTGTTTCTAACTGTAGGGGGGATGGGCTCTGTGTCACATGACACCGATCTCCGCTCCGAGTACATTGAGCGGAGATCCGTAGCATTGTCACTAGGCAGATGCTTGTTTACACACATACCTCCGTGAGACGATCACAGGGATCCCCGGGCGATCGAGTCCGCAGGACCCGCGGTCCGACTCACGAGGATGGTGGCAGGGTCGCGAGCGCACTGCCGGCAGCGCGCGACCACACGGACAGGCACTTAAAGGGGACGTACAGGTACGTTGATGTGCCTGTCCGTGCCATTCTGCCAACATAAATGTACAGGAGGCAGTCGGCAAGTGGTTAATGTCTAAATTACTGGCAACAAAAGTGAGTACACCTCCAAGTAAAAATGTCCAAATTGGGCCCAAACTGTCAATATTGTGTGGCGACCATTATTTTCCCAGCACGGCCTTAACCCTCTTGGGCATGGAGTTCACCAGAGCTTCACAGGTTGCAACTGGAGTCCTCTTCCACTCCTCCATGATGACATCACGGAGCTGGTGGATGTTAGACACCTTGCGCTCCTCCATCTTCTGTTTGAGGATGTCCCACAGATGCTCAATACGGTTTAGCCCTGGAAACATGATTGGCCAATCCATCACCTTTACCCTCAGCTTCTTTAGCAAGGCAGTGGTTGTCTTGGAGGTGTGTTTGGGGTCGTTATGGTAGAATATTGCCCTGTGGTCCAGTCTCCAAAGGGAGGAGATCATGCTCTGCTTTAGTATGTCACAGTACATGTTGGCATTCATGGTTCCCTCAATGATCTGTAGCTCCCCAGTGCTGGCAGCACTCATGCAGCCCCAGACCATGACACTCCCACCACCATGCTTGACTGTAGGCAAGACACACTTGTCTTTATACTCCTCACCTGGTTGCCGCCACACACACTTGACACCATCTGAACCAAATAAGTTTATCTTGGTCTCATCAGACCACAGGACATGGTTCCAGTAATCCAAGTCCTAGTCTGCTTGTCTTCAGCAAACTTTTTGCAGGCTTTCTTGTGCATCATCTTTAGAAGAGGCTTCCTTCTGGGACGAAAGCCATGTAGACCAATTTGATGCAGCGTGCGGCGTATGGTCTGAGCACTGACAGGCTGACCCCCCACCCCTTCAACCTCTGCAGCAATGCTGGCAGCACTTATACGTCTATTTCCCAAAGACAACCTCTGGATTTGATGCTGAGCACGTGCACGCAACTTCTTTGGTCGACCATGGCAAGGCCTGTTCTGAGCGAGGCCTGTCCTGTTAAACCGCTGTATGGTCTTGGCCACCGTGCTGCAGCTTGGTTTCAGGGTCTTGGCAATCTTCTTATAGCCTAGGCCATCTTTATGTAGAGCAACAATTATTTTTTTAGATCCTCAGAGAGTTCTTTGCCATGAGGTGCCATGTTAAACTTCCAGTGACCAGCATGAGAGATAACAGCAAATGTAAAACACCTGCTCCCCATTCACACCTGAGACCTTGTGACACTAACTAATCACATGACACCCAGGGGAGAGAAAATGGCTAATTGGGCCCAATTTGGACATTTTCACTTAAAGCCCTTTCGCGCCTATACCGCCCCGCGGTCAAGTCACTTTAGTTGCGCTTTACCGGCACTGCAGAGCCGCTTTGCTCCATTTCTATTGTTGGAAATATTGAATTTAATCCATTTTGGAATAAGGCTGTAACATAACAAAATGTGGAAAAAGTGAAGCGCTGTGAAAATTTGCAGATGCTCTGTATTATATAAAAGCACGTAATGTGAAATGAATGCTAGGCCAGGATTCAGGCAAGGCACTTACAGCGGAAGCCCAACTTTTTTGATCCATTTCTATTGTTGGAAATAGAAAGAAAAAAAAAAAAAAACAACCATGCTTACAGTAATTTAAAATACTACTTTCTGCTTATAATTAGAAGTCACGTGGATGTCAACTTTTGCTCTCCAATTTTTATGGAACTACAAGCACACATTGGCAATTATTTCACAACTGAAGAAAGAGCAACAAACTGCCTACCGCTAACAAAAGTACATCTTTACAGAATGCCGATGAGAAATAAAAATCGCCCCAACTGCTCGCAATGCAAAACACGTTTCTCGCCATTATATAAGAAATAAGAATCACAGTCATTTTCCACAAACAGCAGCGAGCCTCACATAAAGTGAAATAAAATTACATACCTTTGTTCCTGAAAGATATACTGACAAGACTGCATCCCATTAACTGCTAGAAAAATAGCACCTTTTCAATGATCTGTGTTTTAGAGATGATCCCGCAGGCCACAGGCCGGGTCCCAAGAAAGAAAAATACAACAGCAGCACATGATGTAAGGCCCATCTTTTCTCTCATTACCCTTTCAAGAAAATGCTAATTTGATATCTCAAACACGGACTACGAGACCAGAAAAGCACTTAAGAGTAAAAAATCTGAATCAAACCAAGTAAAAGAGATCAGAGAGCCCCAATTTCCAGCCAAAAAAAAAGAAACCTGGGAGAGCAGAATGTTTATACAGACAGCAAACTCCTGACGCTTCACTCTACACTTAGAGATCAGGCATCAGGTTTGTCTGTACAGAGAAATTCTAGCAAAAGATTGGTAGAGACGCAACCTATCCGAAGCAGACTTGCCATATACTCCCTTGTAATCCTCGCAAGCAAGTGGTTACTCATAGTTTGTGTGATTCAGCTGCAGCCACACAAACCCGTTCAGTCTGAATTCGGCTCAGAACTGACATTTTATCCATACAGCTTTTACCTAGAAATCTGCGAAGAAATTCTATATGCATTTGCATGTAACCAACCTTTAAGGCCTCATGCACACTTGGGCTCTTCTAAATGCTTTTCTCCCAGCAATAAAAAACAGCGGCAAAAAACGCTCCTAAGCGGAGTTTTTTCAAGAGCATTTAGGCCACATGTAGGCACATCAGGCGTTTATGCTGAAAATCTCCCCTCCTGAACGCACAAATGATTGTTTTCTGCCTCTAAACTCCTGAAATCACCAATAGTGTGCATGGACACAGGTTAACACAAAAGGGGAGTTTAGAGGCAGAGAAAGAATAAAACTAAAATCTCAAATGCCTATAAAAGCCGCGTGTTTGAGCTCATGTGCCTTTAGGTAAAACAAAATGACAACTTTGCAGAAGTCATACGCCTCTGAATAAAATAGCATGGTTTAGTATGCAGTCATTACAGTGGCTTGGTTGTGTGGCACTCCGACTCCTGGTGACCATTTTACACTTAAAGTGGAACTCCAGCAAAGAGATTGAAATCCATAAATGGATTCAAAATAGTAGCTATAAAACGTTGACGATAAAACGTTGACGTTAAAGCGATATTAAAGCCTTTTTTTTGTGTGAATAAAGAACATGTTCTACTCACCTGCTCTTTGCAGTGGTATTGTACAGAGCAGGCCAGAGCCTCCTCTTCGCATGTCCCACACCGGTGTCTTGTCGAACTGGTTCCCCTATCGGATAGGGTCCGCCCTAGACTGCGCATGCACACTCCGATCACACGGAAATCTACGAACATCTACAGCTGTTCGTCAGCTGTAGACGCGCTCGCTCCTGAGGATACACGCTGTGCAGCAAGGGACGAGGGCGGAGACTTGACACGCCGCTCTATAGGGCGGGGTTAAACATGTTGATGGGCGGGTGACACGCCGCTCTGTACTTTTTTAAATGTTGATGGGCGGGCACAAGGGGCGGGGCCGGACACTGACACGCTGCTCTATAGGGCGACAATGTCTGAAGGGCGGGTTTTTCTAAAAGGGGCGGATCAGAGAGTGTGCGCTCCCTGCAATGTTACACGTCAAGCCTAGAGATTTAAAACTTTATGTTCTATTCATCAGCAAATGCAAGAGAAGTGATCTACATATAAATCTCTAGGCTTGGCGTGTAACATTGCAGGGAGCGCACGCTCACTGATCCGCTCCTTGCTGTATAGAGCGGTGTCTTGTCGAGCTGGTTCCCCTAGCATCAGGAGCGAGCGCGTCTACAGCTGCCGAGCAGCTGTTCACGCTCGGAGAATTCCGGCGCCTCGGATTGCGCCTGCGCAGTCCTGGGGGAACCATATCGATTGGAGGAACCAGCCCGTCAGAACACCGGCGATCCTGCCCTCACAGCAAGCAGCTTGCTGTTGGGGCAACCCAAGCAGGCACACTCCCAAGCCATCTCTCCGTGTCCATTCACACACAGCCGCAGCTCGGCCCCGCCCCTCCATCTCCTGACTGGCACATTGGCTGTGACTGACAGCGGTGGGAGCCAGTGGCAATTAGGATTGCAAGTCCCTGGAGAGGCAAGGCTCTCTTGGACATTGCTGGATGGAGAGGGGGTTCAGGCAAGTATTGGGGGGCTGCTGCAAACAGAAGGTTTTTTTACCTTCATGCATGAAAGTAAAAAACCTTGTGCCTTCAAAAAATTATTTTATTGGTAGATTTTAACAGTGAGACAGAATAACAAAAATATCCTGAAAAACGCATTTAAAAAAAAAAAAAAAAAAAAAAAGTTATAAATTGATCTGCATTTTAGCCCAGGTTCACACTGGGCTGCGGGAATGAAGCAGTACGAGTTCAGCTGAACTCGCACGATTTCACTCCCGCTTGTCAGTCCCAATTTCAGCCGCGATTACAGAGACATCTGTGCAGGTTTCTGCACAGATGTCAATGTAAATCGCGTGCCAAAATCGCAAAAAGTACAGAAACTACTTTTTGAAATTGGTGCAGTGCCGCAGATGCGGCGTCGCACTGATTAGGACGGTGCCATTGCCAGCAAATGCCGCCGATTTGACATGGCAAATCGCATGTCAAAACGCACCAGTGTAATAAACCAGGGCTTAAACTATTTCTGGCTCCCAGGTGTCTTCTATAGGCGGTAATGAGCCAAGATTAGAAGCACTCTCTTAAAAGGGAGTGCTCCTAATCTCAGCCTGTTACCTGTATCTCAAGGCAGCTGGGACCATAATCACCTAGAAAACAATTGGTACCATACTACGCAGTGAAGGACAGAAATCCGGCAGCACCCGTAAGGTCCTCCTGCTCAATAAAGCATATGTACAGCCCGTCTGAAGTTTGCCAATGAACATCTCAAGAATTCAGAGGAGAACTGGATGAAAGTGTTGTGGTCAGATGAGACCAAAATCAAGCTTTTTGGCATCCACTCAACTCCAAGTTGGCCTAGCCAGTCTCCAGACCTTAATCCTATAGAAAATATGTGGAGGGAGCTGAAGGTTCAAGTTACCAAACGTCAGCCTCAAAACCTTGATGACTTGGAGAGGATCTGCAAAGAGGAGTGGGACAAAATCCCTCCTGAAATGTGTGCAAACCTGGTGGCCAACTACAAGAAACGTCTGACCTCTGATTGCCAAACAAGGGTTTTGCCACCAAATACTAAGTCATGTTTTGCAAAGGGGTCAAATACTTATTTCACTCATTAAAATGCAAATCAAATGTGTTTTTCTGGATTATTTTGTTGTAATTCTGTCTCTCACTGTTAAAATAAACCGACCATTAAAATTATAGACTGATCATTTCTTTGTCAGTGGGCAAAGGAACAAACTCAGCGGGATACTTTTTTCCCCTCACTGTAGCAGTCTTGTGACTACTATCAGTGTCTGGTTAAACCTTGTAGGACAGTAGAAGAAGGGGAGGAACAGAGAAGACAGGATCAAACAGCCTCTTTACACAATGTGGAGGAATAACCCCTTAGGTTCCACTATATCAATTTTACAAGTTGGGGGTTTAGTAACACATTAAAGTCGCACGCTCCATGCAACTTAAGGGCCAAAAGACATCAATGTGAACCCTCAAAAGTTGCATGAAAGTCAAACCTGAATATTTTACATGAAACAGTAGTACAACAGTGACTTTGCAAAGGGACAAGTCACATCCAAGTCTCCAAAGTCACGCGACTTTGGAGTTGTACAAGTGTGAATGGAGCCTGAAGAACGAATGTAGCCACTCTAACAGAATGTTGGATTCTAGCAACAAAAAAAAATAAAGGAATTTGGTGATTTGGAGGAAAAAGAACAATAGAAGGTACTTTTTAAGTTAGGAATACATACTTGAATAGACTTTTTTAAACCATAGTTTTGTTTATTGTAACATTAAACACCCAACTTAACCACTTGTTGACCGCCTTGCGCCGAAATACGTCAGCAAAGTGGCACGGGTGCGCAAAACGTCGTACCTGTACGTCACTGTGTCATCGGCAGCTAGCGGGCAACGGGAGCGTGCTCGCGGACTCAATGTCAGCCAGTGGCCCGTGATCGTGGAACAGAGGGGCAGAAAGGGAAGATGCCTATGTAAACAAGGCATTTCCATGTTCTGCCTAGTGACATGACAGGGATCTACAGTGATCGGGAGCGGTGATCTCTCATGTTCTAGTGAGCCCATCCCCCCTACAGTTAGAACACACCGAGGGAACACAGTTAACCCCTTCCCTGCCAGTGACATTTACACAGTAATCAGTGCATTTTTATAGCACTGATCGCTGTATAAATGCCAATGGTCCCAAAATAGTGTCAAAAGTGTTCGATCGCCACCATTACTAATAAAAAAAAAAATATATATATAATAAAAATGCCATAAATCTAGCCCTCATTTTGTAGACGCGATAACTTTTGCGCAAATCAATATACGCTTAGTGTGATTTTTTTTTACCAAAAAATATGTAGAAGAATACATATTGGCCTAAACCGAGGAAGAAATGTGTTTCTTTATATTTTGGGGGGGGGGGGGGATATTATAGCAAAAAGTAAATATTTTTTTTTTTTTTTTTTTAAATGTTCTCTTTTTGTTTATAGCCCAAAAAATAAAAACCGCTGAGGTGATCAAATACCACCAAAAGAAATCTCCATTTGTGGGGGGGGGGGGGGAGCACGTAAATTTTGTTTGGGTACAACATCGCACGACCGCGCAATTGTCTGTTAAAGCGACGCAGTGCCATATCGCAAAAAAGGCCCGGTCAGGAAGTAAATCCTTCTGCGGCTGAAGTGGTTAAAATTGTATTTCTGCTTTAGCAGTAATATGAGTAAGCCCCGCTATGATTTTGTTATAGGTTCCCTTTCACACAGCATACCTAAAAAAGGTTTTAAAAAATATATTTCTCAACTTTGAGGCTCCGTTCACATCTTGGCATTCCAAATCGTGGGCGTAATTGCCGCAATTCTGCCCGCGCTTCGAAATAGCTGCAAATCGCGGTATGCCCGTGCAATCACCCAAATCGCGGCGTAATTTTGCCGCAATTCGTCAGGCGTCAATCACAGTAAAATCACGCAAACAAATCGCAAGTTCTTGTACTTCTTTTAGGCAACAGGCATTCCGTGATTCTGTTTGCGCAATTTTACCATGATTGTCACCCAACGAATCACTGCAAAAATCCCACCGCGATCGGGTGCCATTGGAAGTGACGGGGATCGCACGGGCATCCCGCGATTTGCTACCATTTCGTTTTGTGGGTAGAATCGCAGCGATTCCACCCGCGATTCGGAACGCCAAGGTTTCTGAGTAGAAGGCCTCATGGCAGACTACAGCAATTTTGGACAATCTCAAAGGGTCTCTGTCTCTAAACAGACTGGGAACAACACGGAGCTATCCCTCATGAACACACAATCCTGGAGGCCAGCTTCTAAACCTACAACTCTTTGTTAGGACAGACAGTGTTCAAATCTACTTTACAACTGATGTGATAGATCTGCCAGCACTGTACAGACAGGGGTAATTAGGGCAAACATTAAAGCCCTGTACACACGATCAGATTATTGGATGAATTTGTCAGTTTTTTTGTTGGATGCTAGTCTCAAATCGAAAATGAAGAGGGTACTCACCATCAGAAAAATTTCGAACGACAAAATTCAACGTCAGAAGTGACGTAACGTTTTGAATTGTTTTGTACGAGTTCTTTCATTTCTGAGCATGCCTAATCTTGCTCTTTAGATTTTTATTTTTTGGCAGAAAACCGTACTAATGCAAAGAAAAATAAATAAAAATCGGATGTTGTGGTCACATCAGAAATTTTTTTTGGAGCCTTCACATCAATTCGTAATTGGCAGTCAAAAGCAGCATACGAACCATCAGAAAATCGGCAGATCGTTCATCGAACAAAATTTAACTTCAGGTTTTCTGACCATGTGTACGGGCCTTAAATCTTTGGGCACACTGAATCTGACTTTGAAATCATGCTACTTCATTTGAAGCCTCACGATTTCAAAGTTTCATACTTCAGGGGAAACTTGGAAGACATCTGTGCGACTTCATGCACAGATGTCTAGGAAAGTCGCACTTTAACTTGCAAAAAGCAGTGCAGGAACTACTTTCAAAATCAGCTGCACCGATCTGACCATTGCGGACAATAGGGTGCAACTTGTCATGCGATTTGATAATTTTCATATCGCATGACAAGTTGCACCGGTGTGGCCCTTACACACATGCGAACCGTTTGTTTAATCAGTTCAGTAAAAATTTTCAAAGAAAAAAAATAACAGATGAAGTTTTTATTTTTTTTACATCCATCAGCTAACCACTTGAGAACTGGAGCCATTTTTTCCCCCATGCCAAAAAAATAAAATAAAATAACTTTGTCCGTTTACTTCCATTTGCCTTATCCGTTTTATTAAAACAGAAAAAAAATAAGGCTTTGATCTGTTCCAAAAAACAGATGTTGATGGAAGCGGATGATCATCCATTTACATCAGTTTTTCCCATAGTGAAAAATCTAATTTCTTCATAAAGTTAGGCCAGTATGCATTTTGCTACATTTGGCAATTTGTGCTTTGCACAAAAGTTTTAGCGTCTACAAACTATGGTGTGTGTGTGTATATATATATATATATATATACACACACACACATACACACACATTATATATATATATATATATACACACACATACATACATACACATACACACACACACACACACACAGGCGATCCCCGGGTTACAAACAAACATTCGACTTACACTTGACTCATACTTACAAACGGAGGGAGACAACAGGAAGTGAGAGGAAATCTACCTCTAGGAAGGGAAATTCACTCCTGTGATGCCTCGTACACATGACCCGTTTTCCCGCCAGGAAAACTGCCACGAGAGCTTTTGGCCAGGAATCCTGGCCGTGTGTATGCTCCATCGCAGTTTCCCCGTATTTCCGGTGGTTTTTAACCCAACAGTTTTCCTATGGGAAACACTGCGATGGAGCATACACACGGCCGGGATTCCCGACCAAAGCGCTCATGGCAGTTTTCCTGTCGGGAAACCAGATCATGTGTAGGGGGAAAAAATTACAGCGCAGGTTCTCAATTTCCCCCTCGGTTTTAATGGCGGACTTTTTACCGCCGGGAAAACCGATCGTGTGTACAAGGCATAAGTTTATTATTTGGGGGGGGAAAAAAAAAAAAGGTGTCTCCACTGATGCTTTATCACCAATTCTTGTTTCCACAACAACCCAAAATTTTCAAAATCCAATTGTCATAGGGACAGAAAGTGAGGGGAAATCTTCTGAACAGGGGCACAGACAGCAAAACAAATGTTACAGGGGTGTTAATCCTTCCCTATGCTCTCAAAAAAACAAAAAAAACAAACACAACATAAAAATTGTTTGGCTGGAGCTACACTTAAAAATGTACCTGTTCCGACTTACATACAAATACTTAAAGCAGTGTTCTGCCCAAAATATATATTTTTTTTAAACCAGCAGCTACACATACTGCAGCTGCTGGCTTTTAACTTACACTTACCTGTCCTGGAGTCCAGCGACGTCGGCACCCACAGCTGATGTTTCCATCAGCTGTCAGGTGCTGCCGTCGCCATTGCAGGTAAGGGTACCCAGCAGTGTTGCCTTTTGGCTTGACGCCGGGAACCCTACTGCGCATACGCGAGGCCCGCTACTCTCTCCTACTGGCCCGTAGGCCAGGGGAGGGAGAAGGAGGGAGCCCCGCGCTGATGTCACCGGCCCCGACTCCCAAGAAGTGGGAAAGGTATCCTGTCCCCTCCAAAAGGTGCCAATTGTGGCACCGGAGGGGGGGGGGGGGGGTTGGGGGGGAATCTGATGATCGGAAGTTCCACTTTTGGGTGGAACTCCGCTTTAAGATCAAACCTATAGACCCAATCTTGTTTGTACCCCGGGAACTGCCTGTATTGCAATTGTATTATTTTTATAGCTTTTTGGAATGCATCCACGGCTGCCCCGGACCTGTGTGAACCGGCTTTATTGCGAGCCAGGCACACTCGCATGTCAGGCGAATTGCATGCAGGGAAACCTGCATCCAGTTTGCGCATATGTGAACTAAAACAGCGATCAGTGCTAAAAAATATGCACTGTCACTGTACTAATAACAATGGCTGGGAAGGGGTTAAACATTTAGGGCGATTAAAGGATTAACTGTGTGCCTAGCCAGTGTTTTACTGTACTATGTATGTTGTTTTTACTCAGGAAAGTGATGGATTTTATATCCATCCCTTCCCTGTCAGGAAAAAGAAAAAAAAGAGAAGGGAAAAAAACTTCACAGGAAGGGGAAGACACAAACATTAACATTTGGGTGATAGTCATTCATAGCTCAATGAAAAGGTTGGAATAATTTAGAAGTTAGGAAAGAAATCATTGTGGCCGCATGGACTGATTAGAGGGGTCACCCTGCTAGGTGGTGTGATAGGGATATGCAGAACATATTTTGACATTAAAAAGCAAAGTGACATATGCATGTCAACTGATTCATCAACACATGTAAGGTTCTGTAATAAGGCCCCTTTCACACCGAGGCGTATTTCAGGCATTTTAGCGCTAAAAATAGCGCATAAATAACGCCTGAAATAATCCTGCCCCAGCATTCTCGATGTGAAAGCCTGAGTGCTGGCGGGAGGAAAAAAAATCTCCTGCAAGCCGCATCTTTGGAGCGGAGTGTATACCGCTCCTTCCCATTGAAATCAATGGGACACCGCGGCTATACCGCTGCTGTAGCAGCGGTTTGCGGGTGGTATTAACCCTTTTTCGGGCGCTAGCGGGGATTAAAACCGGACCACTAGTGGCGGAATATCACGGTAAAAACTACGGTATAGCGCCGCTAAAAATAGCACCACTACACCGCCAGCGCTCCAGTGTGAAAGGGGCCTTAGATTAGATCCGCCATCTGTTGTGGGGAAGGCTGTTCACCAACTCGCACCATCCAGATGTAGCTGTAGTAAATAAAGCTCACCGGGAGCCAGATGAAGTCTCCATAGTGTAGTATTTATTGGAATTGTATGCTAAAAGCCAAAATCAAATGAATCATATGACAATGAGTGTCACTGCTGACCCAGTATGGGACAGTGGCCTGACATCAGCACTAGTGTCTGCTCCTCGTCCAATTTGTTTATATAGCCTCTAAAAACTGCTCAAATCAGGAGACAGATACAGAATACATATTCTATCTATCTATAACTCTCTTCATATCTATCAATTTGTCACTTTTTAAATAAAGGAGATAAAAGGAATATTCCTGAACTTTGTTTTATCTCATGGTTACTGTGAAATTTTGTGACTGCATCAGGTCCGGTTCACACTGCTGCGAATTCTATTGCGAATTTGAGCCGTTGCGATTTCTCAAATTCGCAAGTCATTTAAATTACATAGTTTAACATTAGTGCCATTCACATCATTGCGTTGCGAATATAAGCTGTGGGAAAAAAGGGTCATGTGCGAGTTTGATCCATGTGCGATGCGAATTCAGCTCTATAGACTGGCATTCCCTGAAAATCGCGCGATTTTGAATTGGCAGCAGTGTGACCTTACCCTTAATGCAGTGCATGTTATCTCAGCTTGCATTTATTAAATGAGTTTACCAAAAATGAAAATATTGTAGAATATACAGCCTCATGATACATAACTACGCTCCATTTCCTGCTGAACTAAAATTATTAAAGTATCTTAAACAGAAAACAATTTTCATTTTTTTTTTTATTTTTTTTTTGTAAAAAAAAAAAAAATTAACGATATTTAAATAAAAAAAAAAAAAAAAAAATCGGATTATTATTTTTTGGAAATCATTGTTATCCACCCTGATATATAAAATATATTTTGACACAGTAAACCACCTGACCTTTTTTTTTTTTTTTTAATGGAAGTGTATTTTTTATTTATTACCATTTTACTGCTTTCATGTCCCCAGTTTTTAGTGGCTTAATTCTCCTATCTTTAAAATGTTTATCTGTATTACAGGCACCAATAATGGTGGCAATTCTGAATGTCCAGCTTCATTTCTTCATGTATTGTTGTTGGTGAATTTCTCCATATTGCATTTTTTTCACTGCAATCACAGCTGCCATTCTAGCACTTAGAAAACGTACTTGATGATCTCTCCTCCCTCTGCACTTTACAGGGGTTTGTTGAGGACATGTATGCCATTCAAAATAAGGGCTTATCTGAGGAGCTTTGTTTCCTGACATAGTAGCATTTCTTAATTACTGTCTGTAAAATTGTATTTGGCGAGTAAATATGTTGGCGATGGAACCAAATCGGATGAGGCTTGTGCAGCCTGTAGTTTTATGGATTTTTTGTTTTTTTGCTTAAAATATGAATGTTGAGGTGCAGATAGAGCTATTTAGACTTATTTCAGAAACCGCTGTCTCAATCTTGTACTCTGTTTTGAAGCAATTTAGTAAATTCATATTGTAACGCACATACAGGAACTGTGTACATTTCAGTTATGTTCTTCAGATGGTTGTGGATAATAAAAGTTGCATTGGTTTTTTTTTGGTTGGGTCCGAATTCTAGACAACTTCACTATGTGCTCTGTATATGTTTCTGCACACAATCTATCCAGTCCAGAGGGAGCTTTGAAAGGACAGGTGGTTAAGAAGTCAGCCTGATTGCTTATTATTTACTTACTGGCATGAAAATTATTTTTTTTTGTGTTGCAGTGCTGGGAGTGGCAGCAGGGTCTTTGTCTTATTCATATTTGATCTGTGTGTCGTCAGTACATATGCTGGAACATATGCAGAAAGATGGTAACTTAGCATGCCAGGTTGCTATATGGGACACTCTGTTATGTTGTCTTGTTAGACTGAGACTGCTCCACTAAGCCCTGTTAACATCTAAAATAGTAACACAAACACAAAAATAATTTCTGGAAAAGTTCAGTCCTTACGTTTTTCTTTTTTTTTTTCCCTTTTTAAAACGATTCCATCAGATACAATTAAAAATCTAGATCTACTTGAAGGATAGTGGTGATAAAGGTTGCAGATTGCTTCCCTTGCTTCCCTGTTGGCATAAATAATTTAGTCCTTAGATGTGTCACTTCTTCTGGGTCATGTGATCAAAAGCTGCCATTAGGATAGGTGACCCACAGCAGCTGTGAATTGCTGTGCTGACATCACTACCGTGTTTCCCCGAAAATAAGACCTACCCTGAAAATAAGACCTAGCGCTATTTCCCAGGAGGGCTGCAATATAAGCCCTACCCCGAAAAAAAGCCCTAGTTTTAAAATGCTTGTAAAATTCTATAATCCACTCTATTACAGTAGTATATAATGTACAATGTGTGTGTTTCTGTAATATAATTGCGGGGAAGAGAGCTCCGGCGGGTCACAGAAGCGCAGAGTGGCGCTAAAACAAAAAAGGTATTTGGCACAATTATATTACAGAAACACACACATTGTATACTACTGTAATAGAGTGGATTATAGGATTTTACAAGAATTTTAATTCGGTTCACACTGGGGATTCCTGTCAGGCAGGGAGAGAGAGGGGGGAGAGAAGACAGCACATTACATGGCAAGACCTACCCCGAAAATAAGCCCTACTGTGTCTTTTGTTGCCAAAATTAATATAAGACCCGGGCTTATTTTCGGGGAAACACGGTAGCGTTTCCCTTCACTTTGAATATGAACTATGACATATCCTCTCTAGTGCATGTTTGCTGCGGCTTCAGGTCACCGCAAAACTGCACTAGAGAAATGGAGTACCAAGTGACTTGCGTAATGCAAGTGACAGGTACGTTTATAAAAATGTAAACACCCCTAGCCAGTCCCCTATCCACACTATTTTGTAGTAATTGCTTTGGTTTTTAACAAGAATTACGTTAAAGGAATGGAAAACCATTACAAGCTCTGTGTAGTCATTCTTCATGCTCAACATGTCATAATCTGTCAATAATAAGGGCAGACACAACATGACTCCCATCCAGTCTTCTCTCTAAGTGCGTGTTTGCTGCTGTAATGGCAGCCAGCTTTTGCGGTGAGTGTCCATTTCACAGGGGTGCGGTGGGCGATTCTGGGGGCACTGTACTGGATCACCTCTTCACTTTTCAAGTCACCACCAAATTTTGTGCACACCTTTGCACTGAACTATTGTGTTTTCACCAATAAGTTTATACTGCTGATCCTATCATGGGACTGTGCATTTAAATTTATATTTTTCACTATATTATTTTTTTTATTGTTGATTTCCAGCCACTAGATTGGACTTATATTATATATACATATACACACAGTATTTGTCGCCATACAACACACACCTTAAAAGGGGTTGTAAAGGTTTGTTTTTTATTTTCCAAATAGGTTCCTTTAAGTTAGTGCATTGTTGGTTCACTTACCTTTTCCTTCAATTTCCCTTCTAAAATGTTTTTTTTCCTTTGTCTGATTTTCTCACTTCCTGTTCCTCCTCAGTAAGCTGTTCTGGCTGACTAAACACGGCTCGGATGAAGGTGTGAAGTTTACTGAGGAGAAACAGGAAGTGAGAAATTCAGACAAAGAAAAAAAAACATTTAGAAGGGAAATCGAAGGAAAAGGTAAGTGAACCAACAATTCACTAGCTTAAAAAGGAACCTATTTAGAAAATAAAAAACTGACTTTTACAACCCCTTTAAATTTTAAGAGGGAGGTTTCAGGGAAAAAAATAAAAATAATTAAATTTTAAATAAGGAATTTTGAAGCAAAATACTGTAAGGGTCAGTGCCCATCTGCAACCTTGCCATTGCCCATCATGCTTTTGTCGCTGCAAGCCTACTTCTATTGCTGCAGTGTAAATATAAAGAGGCTTAAAAAAAAGTACAGGCAATTCCCCCCCCCCCCCCCCATTTTGGATAGAGTAATGCCGCGTACACAAGATCGGAATTTCCGACAACAAAACCGTGGGTTTCCCCCCCCCCCCCCCCCGACGGATGTTGGCTCAAACTTGTCTTGCCTACACACGGTCGCACAAATGTTGCTCAGAAATTCCGATGGTCAAGAACGCGGAGACGTACAACACTACAATGAGCCGAGAAAAATTAAGTACAATGATTCCGAGCATGCTCAGCACTTTTGTGCGTCGGAAATGGCTACACACAGTCAGAATTTCCAACAAGAACTTTTCTTGTCGGAAAAATTGAGAACCTGCTCTCAAACATTTGTTGTCGGAAATTCCGACAGCAAATGTCCGATGGAGCCTACACACGGTCGGAATATCCGACCAAAAGCTCACATCGAACATTTGTTGTCGGAAATTCTGATCGTGTGTAAGCGGCATTAGGGAGGGTTAACAAAACCTGTTGGTTTATTTTTTGCGATCTGTGAGCCAGAGTTTTGCTTTAAGTTATACCTGGAAGTTATATGTCTTTAGGCTGGGTTCACACTTGTGCGAATTGGATGTGGCTTTCTTCGAATCCAATTCGCATAACAGGAGACCATGACTGGCTTTCAATGGAGCCGGTTCACACATCTCCGGGGTGGCCGCGGTCCACACTGAAAAGGGTCCTGTGCATCTTTGGCTCCATTTTAGGTAAAGATTTGGACCCGATTAGCCCCTGAGCCCACGTTCACACTGGGCTGCGGGAAAGAAGAAAGAAGAAGAAATAAGGCTAGGTTCACAACAATGCAGGTTGCAGTTGATGCTGCATATAAAAAAAGTCTCTGCACCATTTCAAGCAAAATGCACTGGTGGAAACTGCATAGATGTGAGCCATAGGAACTAACGTTTACATAGGTGTGACTCTAGCCTAACCCTGGAATAACTAACTGCACATACACTCATTTTTAACTTTTGCCACGTACACACGATCTGAATTTCCGACAACAAATTTTCAATGTGAGCGGATATTCCGACCGTGTGTAGGCTCCATCGGACATTTGCTGTCGGAATTTCCGACAACAAAATGTTTGAGAGCTGGTTCTTAAATTTTTCCAACAACAAAAGTTCTTGTCGGAAATTCCAACAATGTGTAGCCATTTCGTATGCACAAAAGTGATGCGCATGCTCAGAATCAATTTGACGCATGCTCGGAATCATTGTACTTAATTTTTCTCAGGTCGTCGTAGTGTTGTACATCTCTGTGTTCTTGACCATCGGAATTTCCAAGCAACATTTGTGTGACCGTGTGTAGGCAAGACAAGTTTGAGCCAACATCCGACGGAAAAAAACAAAAACACATTTTTGTTGTCGGAAATTCCGATCGTGTGTACGCAACATAACAGTATCATTATACCAGACTCATCGTATATGCACAAAAAAACTGCATGGCCCAAGCAATCATGGTGTGCAAACAACATGTTTCATAGCAACCAATCAGATTTACTCTACTGAAGATGAAAGATGAATTTTGTTTCTGTACATTCCTAAGCATCTCGATTACTTGTAAGAAAGGATCAGTAAAATGTGGACACCGCTGAAGGCAAATACACGCTGCATATTTTTTAGAGAAATGGCAAAGAATGCTTACAATTTATCTAGCCTTGTGATGGGCAGTTAGGGTCCTTCCACACAGGCAGTGTCAGTTCAGTCACTTTTTTTGCCAGGAAATCAATTTCCACCTTCATCTTCAGTTCAGTTCACATCAGTTTGCACTGCACAAGTGAAAGTTACTTACACAGAATATAATGGATCTATTAAGCAGCCAAGCAACCAGCATTCTCAGAAAAAAGGTTAAAATGTAGGCATCTTTCTCTCTGTACAAGTATCCTTTTAAATGGGTTAGGACCAGTGTTAATTTTTGCAGCAAATTTTGATTTAGTTTTTAGGCCTCATGCCCACGGACGTTTTTACAGCTGCGTTTGAGCGTTTTTTTACAGCTTAAAAACACCTGTCCATGTTAGTCTATAGCTTCATGCCCACCTAGGCGTTTTTCAGCTGCAAATAGCATAGGCGTTTTTCAGCTGTAAAAAAAACCCAGGACCAGTGCGTTCCCCGGCGTCGGCGTTAGGCATAAAAAAAAAAAAAAAAAAAAAAAAAAAAAAAAAAACGCAAAGCATTAAAAAACATGCGCAAAAACGCCACAATTGCGTTTGAGCTCCGACGGTCTTTTGTTTTTTCGAAAAAAATACGGTCAAAAAATGTATACAATAATGGACAGGTGTTTTTAAGCTGTAAAAAACGCGTCTGTAAAAACGTCCGTGGGCATGAGGCCTAAATCTTAGGACTAAAATTGCATTTTAGTCCCATTTTATTCTTCTGCAATTGTTTTAGTCGACTAAATCTTCAGTACATTTTAGTCGACTAAAACCCATTTTAGTCGTCTAAAATCTAATGGGTGTAACTAAATTGTAATGCATTCGTGAACATTCCTGTACAATTTCCACACTCATTATATATACTGCTGGAGTGAAAAATGTCATATGTTATTATTTATGGTATTGAGGTATGAACATGCACAACAGACCAGTGTTAATTTTGAAGTCAAATTTGAATTTAGTTTTAGTCTAATGCCGCGTACACACGGCCGTATTTAATGTCATTGAAAAAAACGACGAGATTCTTCTCAAGCCTGTCTTGCCTACACACTATCGTGAAAAAAAAACGCTCGAGCAAAGCGCAGTGACGTACAACACGTACGACGGCACTATAAAGGGGAAGTTCCATTTGGGCTGCATTTGCTGATCCTCGTGTTAGTAAAGTTTGGTGAGAGACGATTCGCGCTTTTCAGCCCGTTACAGCGTGACGAATGTGCCATTTCCATTCAGAACGATAGTTTTACCAGAACAAAGCGCTCCCGTCTCATAACTTGCTTCTGAGCATGCGCGTCTTTCCCCCCCCCCCCCCCCCCCATCATTAAAGCGTACACACGGCCGTTTTTCACGACGAGAAAACCGACGACGTGAAAAACTACGAGAAAAAAAATAGAGCATGTTCCAAATTTTTAATGCCCATTTTTCTCGTCATGACAAATGCCCTGGAGCCTACACATGATCGTTTTTAATGACCAATTTAAAAAATTGCATTTTTCTCGTCATGAAAAACGGTCGTGTGTACGCGGCATTAGTCTTTTTACTAAAACGCCATTTTAGACGTATTTTAGTCATTTCAATTGTTTTGGTTTTAGTCGTATTTTAGCCGACTAAAATGTTTTAGTCGTTTTAAAAATCGACAAAATTAACACTGGTGAGGACCGCAAAGAAGTCAGACGCATTTATCCCTGACCAGAGAACATACATCTATACAACACGTATGTACAGATATTCTGACACTCCCGTAGCTCTACATCAGGCCACAACAGAATATCACATACATTGGGGCATAATCTGCATTTTATTATACAGTAAATGGCAAGTTTCACACCCCAAAAGCAATGTGAAGTGTGGGAGAGGACAGAGGTGTTTTGCTTTATAACAGACCGCCTTTATATCCATACAACTGACACACAGTCCACTCACACAGTGTTGTGCATGATGAGAATGGCGTGCGTCTGACCTCACGTATACGGTTTTTAAGTATTCTGAGAGAAGAACGCTTTCAGCAGACTCATAGCAACCATTCAGATTCAAAGCTGCACTGGAAAAATGACATTTGGAGAATGAAGGTTGAATATGATGAGTTCCCAGAGACAGAGTTTCTCCCTCGGTCTAATACACGAGGAATCTGTGTTTTGCTCGTCCAAAAGGTCACAGAAAAACTTTAAAGCAGCGTCACTCCCACAGTATTTCAGGTTTTATGCATGGTGTCACTTAAGCAGCTGCACACAAAATAAGTATTGTTTGTTTCTCAACCTCATGCATAATTTTCTTTGTATTCTAAGGGAATACGTTCCCAGACAACCAATAGCAATCAGATTCCAATCTGCCCCAGAATTAGACAGCTGGAGAATGAAGGTTCGAATGGGATTGGTTGTCAGACCGATATTCCTCCCAACGGTTTTAAATATGAGGCCCGCTGCAGATCATGCTTTTCCAGCAGGACACAGCAGAGCTATAGGCCCCCAGTGACATTAGGATAGATTTAGATGCGAGTTTCCATCAGAGGCACCACACACACTCACAGCCTTTAACCCACATTTTTGCCGTTAAGAAGGCCGAAAACACCTGAATTGCATACAGTTGTGGGGCACTTGTGGCGCTTCCCCATTCACCTGAATGTGTTATATTGTCACCTTGCTGCCCACGGATCGCTACCGTTTTTAGCACAGTTGCGGTAAAAAATCATGACCATGGCATGTAAACGCCCCCATCCACTACCTAGAGCAGCTTAAATGGGGAGGGGGGAGCGCACGCAACAAAAATGCAGCTCAAGCACACAACATGGCTCTGCCATGTTTACCATTTTCAGCAAACGTAAAAGTAAAATCCAAAATTTTGGGTTGACAGAGTAGTCAGAAGGGAAATCTTATGCCAGGATTCCCTCAGGCTTCCTGTTTGGACTATGGTACAGGAAGTGATCGGAAATCTTCCCTATGGTACATAGATGGAGAAGAAGAAGAAGAAAAATAAAAGAAAATCCTCCCCTCAAAAAAAAGTTTTGCTTTTAGTTAGACAACTTGGTGTATGTAAAGTTAAGTGTATTTATAAGCCCTGGTTCACACTGGTGCGTTTTGACATGCGATTTGGCATGTCAAAACGGCGGTATTTGCCGCAAATTGCCGGCAATGGCACCGTCCTAATCAGTGTGACGTTGCATCTTCGGCGCTGCATCGATTTCAAAAAGTAGTTTCTGTACAATTTTGCGATTTTGGCCCGCGATTTACATCTGTGCAGAAACCTGCACAGATGTCTCTGTAATCGCGGCCAAAATCGGGACTGACCAGCGGGAGTGAAATCATGCAAGTTCAGCTGAACTCGCACGGCTTCACTCTCGCAGCCCAGTGTGAACCTGGGCTTAAAGCAGAGAATTTGGCTTTCTCAAACGTTCTCTGGAGAACCATCCAGGTGTGTGTGTTTTAAATGGGAGTCATGGATTCACCACCAATAAATGTTTGTGAAAGCACATTCTCAACTTTATAAATAGACCCCTATGTGTCACTAAGGCTCCATGTACACAGAAGCTCAAAAACGGTTGTTTTTAAAGCAGCAGAAAAAGCTAGCTTTTATCAGCGTTTTTCAGTGTAGCTTTTAAAAATAAAAAAAATAAAAAAATAAAAAAGGAAAAATTTCTCTTTTTTCAATGGACCAAAAAAACGCTCAAAAACGCTCACGGCCAGCGTTTGAGCGTTTGTTGCGGTTTTTTCTGCCGAAAAACGGCACTTTGAGCGCAAATTTCTTGCGTTCAGAAAAAAGCCCATTAACTCCACTGCTCATTAAAGCTAAAAAACGCTATGTGTACATGAACACATAGGCTAACATAGAGTGCAGTTAATGGGCTTTTTAAAAAAAACGGCAATAAACTGCAGTTTATCAGCCTCTGTGTACATGGAGCCTAACAGTCTATTCCAGCGGCACTCGCACGTAATGTAAACACAAGCAAAATTATAATATTATATATATTTTACACACATACACACACACAGTTTGCTCCTATTTCATGTTGTGAGGGAACAGTGATATCCAAAAACTTCCAGCTATTCATTAAACTTAAAGCAGCACTGGAAATCACAGGTGGAGACGACAGAGACTTCCAGTCCGATTGGCTGCCTCTGTTACATCCTTGCATATTTTATATATGAGGCCATGTATTGTTGTACTCTACAAATCACAGCAAACGTTTCAACAAGTGTTTCTCACAGACAGTGCAGTTCCAATGTTGTGAATGTTGTAAGCACAAGCAAGGTTTTGAAAATGCCCATGGAAAAGGACAATGTTTTAGACAACTTATCACATTCAACAAATCACATTTAAGTCTGCTCTGAAAATTTACACCTGAAGAATGCAGGTCTGATATTCTACCACAAGGCCCGCTGTTTTAAAATGCAACTCACAGCCCATACCAGTCTTATTCATGTTTTTACACAAGCAGTATAGTGCTCACACTCATGCTAAAATGGTGCCGCCTTTACATATAAAACTGATGTAAACGAGGAAAACTATACCTTAGGTTCAAGTGGTCCATCAAGGCATTCCCCCACCCCAAGAGCAGAGAGGGTTGCTTTCAGAAGAAAGGTTGTGTGGCTCTGGGCAGGACTATACAATTAGGACTGCTGGAATGGGGATGGAAGTAATTATTGGATTGGGTATGCTGCACTTAAGAAAGTGGGGGCACTTCTTAAAGGACAACTTGTACCAAAAAGGGTACATCTGTCCATAAATACATCTCAAATAAATAATAGTGACCAGTTAGACACAAAACAGCACTGAAAATGTATAGTTGCATAATGACATTTAGAATTCCATTTAAATGCGCATTGGTTTAGCCATTAGATAAAAGTAGTGAACGCATGTAACACCAGAAGTTCACAGTAAACCTGTCATGAAATAAACATGTGGGTTGACAATGCACATTGCTGACCTCCTTCAAATGCTAGGTGACTGGCTGTAACGTCAACACACAATCTTTAGCACTTTCTGAGTACAAGTAACTGATATGAAGATCAGGAAAGGCTGAGAAATGTCAGAGAAAAGGTAGCAGCACAAAAGCCAAACAGAGTTGTCTAAGAGAACTCAGCAATGTCAGCTTCTATGTTTCTCCTGCACAGATTTATTTTAAAACCACACACACGTATTTATTTCAGGTGGGGAGCTGCACATTGCAATAAGCAGAGTCTGCATCAACCAGTCTGGTAGTCTCCAAACACCGTCCAACACTTAATAAAAAGAATAGGAGGACTGGGAGCTGAATGCAGTAATCAAATAGTATTTAATACATCAATAGGGGAATCTCTTCACTGACCACAGTGAACAAAAATAGAATATAATTATTTATATAAATCACACACTAGAATAACTCTCAGACAACTCCTAGCAACCAATTGGATTTAAACCAGCACTAGTGACCATAGCAAATGAAAGTCTGAATCTGATTGGCTGCCCCAGGCTACAAGAATCATCACTTCAAGGACCTATCAGACTATTCTGGTGCATTAGTGCACACGTGTCAACATGCATTTCGTGTTGAAGCAGCTCATTTGATCGAATGGGCTGCCAAACAACCAAAAGACACACTTACCCAATTATTGCAGTGCACATCGGTCTGCAAGGCTCCAATATGGCTTGTACACATGGATCGAATATCAACCGGTTCAACAGAAACTGACCGACATTCAGCCTGTGTGTACAGCAGCCTGTCCAGCAGAAGACAGTCTAACGACCAGCTTTTATCGAATGGGAATGCTGGAAAACCAGTATCCAATCAGCGCTTGCAGCCAATGGCTGCAGGCGCTGATCACCGTGTTCTGGCGGGAGGGGACACTCAATAGGTCAGCAGCGGAGATCGCTGTATTAACGTCGCTTCGGTTAGTACAGCAACCAGGCAGTTTTTTTGTTTCAGCACACTGCCCTGGACCAGAAATTATGTCACAATGTCACTCCAGTCCTCCAATACCATAGATGCGATCAGGTCTCCGAGAACCTCTATGGCCAGCCACACGACCCGTCAGATCATTTCTCGAGCGCACCGGTAAAAATGGTAAGCCTGAGAAACACCGGCTTGCGTTTGGCAGGGGGTGCCGTTTGGTTGGGGAACATCCCCTCCCGCCGCCTCTGAAAGTGGCCAATTTCCGGCTGAAAAAAAAAACCCAAACAAACTAGATATACAGCGGTCGGCAAGTGGTTAAATATAAAAAAAAAAAAAAAAAAAAAAAGGGGGTGGAAACCTTTTGAAAACCCTATGTATTTATGTTATATCTCCATGTGATTTATTCACTTTTAATCATTGTGAACTATCAGTTCCAATCACTGAGATATTCCATGTATTGTGTCCACACAGAGAACTCATCAAAACATTTTTTTGCCCTTTACAATGAAAAAGTGTCAACAGTGCTTATATATCCATTTTGCATCAACCCAACATTTCCTCTGATCCTGTCTTTACCACATTCCACTCAGAGTAATATAATGAAAAAAAATTACAAATTATTAGAACTTTGTATATTTCATCTAAAATCTAAGGCTGGTTTCACATGGGCGTTCCATTTTTTAGTTCAGTTACGTTTTTTTTTTTTTTAAATGGATCAAAAATGGATACGGATGTCAATTTTTCCATGCGTTTTTTTTTTACAAAAAAAAAAAAAAAAGTGACTGAACTTTAAACACTGTATATAGCCTTATCCGAGCATGCAGCCCAGCAGGTCTGAAAAGGGAGGGGGATGAGCGAGCCCTCCTGACCCATACCAGTCCGCATGCCCTCAACATGGAGGGGGTGGGCTCTGCGCCCCAGAACCCCGAAGCACCTTACACCATGTTGATGGGGACAAGGGCCTCTTCCCGTAAACCCTGGCCAGTGGTTGTTGGGATCTGCAGGTACGGGGCTTATCGGAATCTGTGAATGGGTATCGAGTACATTGTACCCCTGCCCATTCACCAAAAAAGCAGTAAAAAAAATAAAATAAATAAAAAGCTGTTCTCTGCCTTCTTTTCCCTCCGTTGTGTTGTCGCCATCTGGCATCCATTGTATAGCCATGGTCATCAGATGACATCACCCGGAGAGCCCACCCCCTTTGACGGCACAGGGACAGGCTCTCCGGGTGACATCGGATAGCCACGCCCCATGGCTATATAATAGATGCCTGACAGCGAGCAACACCACAACGGAGGAAGACAGCCAGAGAACAACAGCATTTTTTTTTTTTTTTTTTTTTAAAGCGGGCAACCGGCGTGGCTCAGAGCTATTAATAAAGGAAAAAAATCAGCTCTTTTTTTTTTACTTTTCACCGCTTTTATGGTGAATGGTTTGGGTAGGGGATAGATGTACCCAATACCCATTCACATTGGGGGGGCTTCCAGATTCCGATAAGCCCCCCCTTCCACCCGCAGACCCTGACAACCACCGGTCAGGGTTGTCGGGAAGAGGCCTTTGCCCCAAAGCACCCACCTCTCCCCCCCCCTCCCCCCCATGTTGAGGGCATGTGACCTGGTATGGTTCAGGAGGGGGCTCGCTCATCCCCTCCCTTTCCTGACCTGCCAGACTGCATGCTTGTTTAAGGGTCTGGTATGAATTTGGGGGGGCAACATTTTTTCTATCAGCGGGGAAAGCCGCTGACAGCTGATGACTCGTTGGTTGTTAAGAACGCGACGGGCAGCTTCCCGGCACCCTCCTTAGCAACCAGCTATATACAGTCTGTTTAATGGGGGGTGTAAAGGAGTAGCAAAAGGAGTAGCAAAAGGAGTAGCAAAAGGAGTAGCAAAAGGAGTAGCAAAAGGAGTAGCAAAAGGAGTAGCAAAAGGGATTTCAGCAGATCGGACCTAAGCAGATTTTAAACGGGAGAAAAATAGGGTTTTCTTCTGTCAAAATCAGGTACCTGACCCCATCCCCCCGCTTCTCAAAAGTGCCAATTGTTTCACAGCAAGTAAAAACAGCGGATTGAACAAATGTAAGAAAATTCTCATACAAAGGCTTTTTTTTTTTCATGGTTTGTGTCTGATCATGTGCAGTCTTTCATATCTGATTTTTCTTATCCGAAAACAGAATACATTAAACGAAAATCATTAGTTCTGTTCACGTCTGAGAAAAATTTTGGAGTCTGTCCCTTTTAAAATTTTCGTTTGGGAAGTCAGAATCAGATAATGAAAGTACACACTATATGAAAATCGAATGATCGTGCCCTGCACTGTTGTGCTTCTCCGCCAAATATCTGATCTTTAACCCCTTGACGCCAGCCACATGCAAATGTGCGTTCTCTTAGTAAGGGGTCTTTGGTGCAGAGCGGATGCATATTTGTGTCAATTAGTGTAAATACAGCTGTGATGAGAGTGTGCACCATGCGTGTTCCAGGCACAGTTACCAGTGACAAGTTACAAGATGAAAGTTCAAATCTGATTGGAAGCCTGAGGCTAATCTAAAGGGCCGTACCCACGGACTGAATATTGGTCGGCATCGGGCCGGTTCAACAGAAACCAGCCGACATTCGGCTCATGTGTATGGCAGCCGGTCCAACAGAAGCCAGGGACTCGGCACTCTCAGCTTTTGCCAACACTGGAGTGAACACAATAGCTCAGCGGAGAGATCGATGTACTAATATTGGACCGTCAGTACAAGGGTTCCTCCTGAGCTCTTCAGTGTTTTTTTTTGTTCCGCGCGCTCGATCGAATGAAAAAACAAACACACAGTGTGTACCAGGCTTAACCATGCACAGTATTATCCATAAGGCCCAGTGTTGCGTTGCTCCAGCACAACTTTTAATCAGTAAGTATTACATGTGATCACACCAGAATTGTATAATACTCACATCTGTTAATAATAACAGTGCTTCTATCCCAAAATATATAACTATACCTTAAACCAGTGGTTCTCAACAGGGCCATAACCCATAGTCTCCGTTCTTCAGGCCTCCAGCCAGCTGCAGATCTCCTAAACTCCTGCAATTTCTCCCACCTCCCATAGTGCCCCCCAACCTTCCATACTGGACACAAAAAGTGTCCCTTAGCCCTCACAGTACCTCCTTCAACCTCCCACAATAGCACCCAGCCTCCATTGTATACTACTCACACCTGTTACAATAAGTTTCTCTTCCCAAATATAAAACTATTTCCCAGTCAATTCAGCAACCAATTAGATTTCATCCTGCACTGGAAAAAGGATGATTCAGATCTAGCACAGCTTTAAGTATGATGCCAGATTCATCACCAGCTAAGATCAGGTGAAACAACATTTGCAGAATGAAAGTCTGTATCCGATTGGCTGCCCGAGGTAGATCTAGTCATGCACAGCTTTGTTGCGTTTCTCTGACACCTAACAAACAGCACAACTTTATATCAGAGCCACATTGCACCTGTTACAATAACATTTTCACTATCCTTAAATAGAACACTAAATCTCAGCAGCCAATCAGATTTCAGATTATAATGGAAAGATGACAAGCTCCAGGATAAAACATGGAACGACTGCTTGCATGAGGTTAAACCAGTCTGAGGCCTGGTGGTGTTCTGCTGCTTTACTAGAACTTTCAGTCAGTGCCATAGGTTATCACACCAGCATTGTGTACTACTCACACCTGTACATCTCAGTTCACTCATCAGCCAATCAGCTCTCTCCCTGCACTGAACAAATGATAAGTTACAGGATAAACGCAACATCCTCATTGGCTGGCTTAGGCTATAGAACAGCTTTTTTGTGCTTCTCTGCCACCTAACATCAGACATTTTAAATCAGCACCACATTATGTCCACCCTCACTGCACACCACACTCACCTGTTACAATAACAGTCTTCCCATCTTCAAATATAAAATTAAATCTCAGCCCACTCAGCAGCCAATCAGATTTCAGCCTACATTGGAAAAACAACAAGCTCCAGGATGAAACTTGGAACCTGATTCAGTGTTCTCATGCTGCTCCAGCCGAACTTTCATTCAGTGCCACCAGCATTGTGGAATTTCCACACCTGTTATAAATAACAAATTTCCCATCCTCAAAATATGAAATTAAAATTTCAGCCTAAACTGAAAGGAAGGCAAGCTACTGGATGAAAACTTGGAAACTGATTGGCTGCCTGAGATTGATGCTGTGTTATACATGAGGCCTGATGTTGTTCTGCTGCTCCACTAGAACTTTCAATCAGTGCGACATTGTATCAATCCTGCATTTATATTACTCACATGTGTTATAAATATAACAAGGTTTCCATTCTCAAATATGCAACTAAATCTCTGCCCACCCAGCAGCCAGATTTTTCAGCCTTCATTGAAAAGACAAGCTCCAGGATGAAACTTGGAACTCGATTGGCTGCCTGAGGCTGATCCAGCGTCACACATTTTTATATAACATATTTATTTTCTATGTTATCTCATCAGTACATGTACACTGGGTCGTTTATAGTTGTTTCTAGGCAGTTGAGTTTAGAGGCTTTTTCTGGAACCCCAAAAAATGCGTTCAGAAGCGGTGTTTAGAGGCATTTCAAGCGGCAACCCGCGTTTAGTTTACAGACGGTTTTAATTTTAACCCAAAAATAATAATATTTTTTTCCAAATGCTTCTAGGCGCAAACACGGCTAAATGCGGCATGTAAACGTGGCTAAACGTCCGTTTAGACACCGTTTTCTAGCTGTCAAGTTAAATGGTTCAGGAGAGGTTGAACAACGTCCCGTGTACATGAAGCCTTACAGGATGAAAAGCTCCATCCCGATTGGCTGCCTTATGGCCTCTGTAAACACGACTTGAAAATGATATGACAGATCGTCCTTTTTTTGGGGGTTTTATTGGTTGCGAGTCTCATATTGAAAAATGAAGAGATTACTAAAGCGACAAAAATTCTCGTACGACAGAATAAAAATTTGGAAGTGATGTAATGTGTTGTAGTGTATTTTAAAAAGACAACTGTACGAATTAAAATTATACAATTTGGTATCGTACGAGGAAATTTTTCGTGCTTGTCCTATCGCATAATATCAGATGAAATGTCATGATCAGCTCTCGAAAGCTGTGTACCAACGATCAGATTATCGTACGATCGCTTCAAAAGTGGTATTTTTGGATCATGTGTACGGGCCATTAGGCTAGTCTGGCAAAGCACAACTATATTGTGCTTGAAGCCACCTAACAGATAGCAGCACCACATTGTATTCACCCTCATCTGTTACAACAACAGTCTTCCCATTTTCAAAAATAAAATTAAATCTCAGCCCACTCAACGGCCAATCAGATTTCAGCCTGCACTGGATAGAAAACAAGCTCCAGGATGAGACTTGGAACCCGATTGGCCTCCTGCGACTGATCCAGCACCCACTCGGGAGGCCCAGTGTTGTTATGCTGCTCCAGCAGAACTTTTAGCCAGTGCCACACGTCATCACACAACAACTTCCACACCTGTTATAAAGAACAATTTTCCATATTCAAAATATAAAACTAAATCTCAGCAGCCAATCAGATTTTAGCCTACACTAAAAAGAAGGCAAACTGCTGGAAGAAACTTGGAACCAGATTGGCTGCCTGAGGCTGATCCAGTGTTCTCCATCAGGCCTGGTGTTGTAATGCTGCTCCAGCATAACGTTCAATCAGTGTCACATTATATCACACCAGCACTGTATACTACTCATACCTTGCTGCAATTCTCTGCCACCTAACATCAGAACTTTAAATCAGAACCACTTTTTGTCCACCCCTCACCGCACACCTCCCTCACCTCAGTCTTTTTATCTTCAAATCTAAAATTAAATCTCAGCCCACTCAGCAGATTTCAGCCTACATTGGAAAGACAACAAGCTCCAGGATAAAACTTGGAACCTGATTGGCTGCCTGAGGCTGATCCAGGGTCACCCATGAAGTCCAGTGTTGTTCTGCTGCTGCAGCAGAACTTTCAGTCAGTGTCGCATTATCACACTTTCCACACCAATTTTCCATCCTCAAAATATAAAAAACTAAATCTCAGCAGCCAATCAGATTTCAGCCTACACTGAAAAGAAAGCAAGTTTCTGGAGGAAACATCAGAACTCTAAAGAGGAAGTCTTCCTTTTTAATTGTAGCTACAGGTAAGCCTACAATAAGGCTTACCTATAGTACTTGCACAGTTTAGGAGATATTTACTATATAGACCACCATCGGCGCAGGCGAAGTAACGACCACTTGTGCCGTGACGGGAGGCTCCTGCGCGCATGCACGGGAGTGACGTCGTCGCGGCTTTGGCCAATCACAGCGCTGGAGCCTGTGAACCCAGAAGAAACACCATGGAAGAGGTCAGTCGTCTCAGCAGTGTCCGAGCGCCGCTGCGGGGGCTTCAATCTATAGTAAGCATTTCATAATGAGCTAGTATGCAATGCACACTAGCTCATTATGCCTTTGTCTTACAAGTTTATTTCTTTTTTATTTATTTTTTTAATAGGGTTTACAACTTCTTTAAATCAGTTCCACATTGCATCAAACCTGCATTTATACTACTCACACCTGTTATAAATAATATTGTTTATTCTCAAATATAAAACGAATGTCCGTATAAACTATGAGAAAATCAGGAGAACAATCGGCCGCTTTTCCTGGATGTTTCACATTAAGCCCTGGTTCACTCTGACAGCGGGAATTAAATCGTGCGAGTTCAGCTGAACTCGTACAATTGCATTCCCGCATGTCAGTCCCGACTTCGAGGACGATTTCAGAGATATCTCTGCCTGTTACTGCACAGATGTCAATGGAAATCGCACCCTGAAGTCGCCAAAAGTAGTACAGAAACAACTTTTGGAAATTCGGACGGTGCCATTGCCGGCAATTGCTGCAGATTTGGCATGCGATTTTACGTGTCAAATCACATGCCAAATCACTCCAATGTGAACCAGGGATAAGTCAAATAGGAGGATAGAAAAAAAAAAAAAAAAAAAATGTATGAAATATCTCGTATGACAAAGGCATTTTTTTTTTTTTTATTATTTAGGGCCAGTTCACATCAGAGTTGATAACATTAATGCCAATGGCATAGTTCACAACACTGCAGTCCGTTCCAGAAAGAAAAACAAAAATTGGTCATGCTGCATTTTTTTTAATGTACAGAACTGTACTGGACCGCAGTAAAACGCATCAAAAACGCACCGGAACGCACTTGTCATTTAAGGTTAAGAAAAAAAAAAAAGGAGGGGGAAAAAAAAAAGCACTGGCCTGCATCAAAAACGCGCATGCAGAAAAGCACCTGGAACTCATCCAGACTGCGTTTCTATGGTGTGAACTGGCCCTTACACTAGTCGTTTCTGACCATGCGCAGTCTTTTGTATCTGATATTTCTCGTAGGAAGACGATGCAATTTAAATGAAAATTGTTTGTTCGGTTTCCAATACGAGAAAAATCTTTGAGTTTGTTCCTTTGAAAATTTTCATTCACAAGGTCGGAATCAGTGTTCAAAAGTTGTGTACACACTATCAGAGAATCGTTCCTCGAATGAAAAAGGTTTACCCAATTTTCTTATAGTGTGTATGGCACGGGATTTAAATCTAACGTCTCTCATCAGCCAATCGGATCTCAGCCTGCACTGGACAGATTGCAAGTTGCAGGATAAAAGTTCCATCCCGATTGGCTGCCTGCACATCTTCGTTGTACTTCTCTGCCACCTAACATCAGAACTTTAAATCAGCACCACATTGTATCTCACCGCACACCACCCTCACCTGTTACAATAACAGTCTTCCTATCCTCAGAAATAAAACTAAATCTCAGCCCACTTAGCAGCCAATCAGATTTCAGCTTTCACTAAAAAGAAAGCAAGTTTCTGGAGGAAACTTGGAATCCGATTGGCTGCCTAAGACTGACCCAGCATTTATCTATAAAGGTCTGACATTGTTCTGCTGCTCCACTAAAACTTTGGAAATTTTCATTCGGAAGGTCAGAATCTGCTTTCAAAAGTTGTGTACACACGATCAGAAAATAGTACGATCGTTCCTCAGACAAAAAGATCTTCACAGATTTTTCTTATAGTGTGTACGGGGCTTAAATCTAACCTCTCTCCTCAGCCAATCAGATCTCAGCCTGCACTGGGCAGATGACAAGTTGCAGGATGAAAGTCCCATCCTGATGGGCTGTTTGCACTGCTTTGTTATCTTTCTCTGCCCCCTAACATGAGAACTTTAAATCAGTGCCACATTGTACCCACCCTCACTGCACACCACCCACACCTGTTACAATAACATCCTATCCTCAGATATAAAACTAAATCTCAGCCCACTCAGCAGCCAATCAGATATCGGCCTACACTAAAAAGAAAGCAAGTTGCTGGAGGAAACTTGAAACCCGATTGGCTGCCGGAGACTGACCCAACATTATCTATGAGGCCTGGTGTTCTGCTGCTCCACTAAAACTTCAAATCAGTGTCACATTGTATCACACCAGCACTGTATATTACTCACGTGTTATAAATACCAGTGGTCCCACCTTCACATAGAAGACAAAATCTCAGCCCTCTCATCAGCCAATCAGATCTCAGCCTGCACTGGGCAAATGACAAGTTTCAGGATAAAAGTCCCATCCCGACTGGCTGCCTGCATGTCTTTGTTGTGCTTCTCCGCCCTCTAACATCAGAACTTTAAATCAGTGCCACGTTGTACCCACCTTCACTGCACACCACCCACACCTGTTAAAAATAACAGTTTTCCTATCCTCAGAAAAAAATTAAAAAAAATTATACTCAGCCCACTCAGCAGCCAATCAGATTTCAGCCTACAGTAAAAGGAAAGCAAGTTGCTGGAGGAAGCTTGGAACCCGATTGGCTGCCTGAGACTGACCCAGTATTATCTATGAGGCCTGGCGTTCTGCTGCTCCACTAAAACTTTGGAAATTTTTATTCAGAAGGTCGGAATCGGCTTTCAAAAGTTGTGTACACACTATCAGAAAATAGTACGATCGTTCCTCAGACAAAAAATGTTCACAAAATCCTCTTATAGTGTATACAGGGCTTAAATCTAACCTCCCTCTTCAGCCAATCGGATCTCAGCCTGCACTGGGCAGATGACAAGTTGCAGGATGAAAGTCCCATCCTGATTGGCATCTTTCTCTGCCCCCTAACATCAGAACTTTAAATCAGTGCCACATTGTACCCACCCTCACTGCACACCTCCCTCACCTGTTACAATAACAGTCTTCCTATCCTCAGATAGGAAACTAAATAGCAGCCAGATTTCAGCCTACACTAAAAAGAAAGAAAGTTGCTGGAGGAAACTTGGAACCCGATTGGCTGCCGGAGACTGACCCAGCATTATCTATATGAGGCCTGGTGTTGTTCTGCTGCTCCACTAAAACTTCAAATAAGTGCTACATTGTATTACATCAGCACTGTACAATACTTACACGTGTGATAAAGAACATGGTTTCTATTCTCAAATATAAAAGTACATCTAAGCCCTCTCATCAGCCAATCAGAAATCTCAGCCTGCACTGGGCAGATGACAAGTTGCAGGATGAAAGTCCCATCCCGATTGGCTGCCTTAGGCTGCTGCATGGCTTTGTTATGCCTTTGCCACCCAACATCAAAACTTTGAATCGGTGCCACATTGTACACCACCCTCACCCGTTACAATAGGTAGGTAGGTCTTCCTACCCTCAGATATAAAACAAACAATCTCTGCCCACACAGTAGCCAATCACATTTCAGTCTTCACTGCAAAGACAACAAGCTCCAGAATGAAACTTGGAACCTGATTGGCCTCCTGCGGCTGATCAAGCATCACCCATGAGGCCCAGTGTTGTTATGCTGCTCCAGGAGAACTTAGTGCCACACGTTGTCACACCAACTTCCACACTTGCTGTAAAGAAAACATTTTCACCCTCAAAATATTAAACAAAATCTCAGCAGCCCATTAAATTTCATCCTACACTGAAAAGAAGGCAAGCTGCTGAAGGCAATGTGTAATCCGATTGGCTGCCTGAGGCTGATGCAGTGTTCTCCATGAGGCCTGGTGTTGTTCTGCTGCTCCAACAGAACTTTCCATCATTGTCACATTGTAGACACACAGCACTGTATACCACTCACACCTGTATAAATACCAGTGGTCCCACCTTCATATAGAAGGCTAAATCTCAGCTCTCTCATCAGCCAATCAGATCTCAGCCTGCACTGGGCAAATGACAAGGTTCAGGATGAAAGTCCCATCCTGACTGGCTGCCTGCATGGCTTTGTTGTGCTTCTCTGCCCCCCAACATCAGAACTTTGAATCAGTGCCACGTTGTACCCACCTTCACTGCACACCACCCACACCTGTTACAATAACAGTCTTCCTATCCTCAGAAAACTACATCTCAGCTCACTCAGCAGCCAATCACATTTCAGTCTTCACTGCAAATACAACATGAGGCCCAGTGTTCTGTTGCTCCAGCAGAGCCAGTGCCACATCATCACACCAACTTCCACACTTGTTATAAAGGACAATTTTTCACCCTGAAAATATAAAACGAAATGAAGGCAACGTGGAACCTGATTGGCTGCCTGAGGCTGATCCAGTGTTCTCCATGAGGCCTGGTGTTGTTCTGCTGCTCCAGCAGAACTTTCCATCAGTGTCACATTGCATCACATAGCACTGTATACCACTCACACGTGTTATAAATACCAGTGGTCCCACCTTCACATCGATGACTAAATCTCAGCCCTCTCATCGGCCAATCAGATCTCAGCCGATACTTGGCAAATGACAAGTTTCAGGATAAAAGTCCCATCCTGACTGGCTGCCTGCATGGTTTTGTTGTGCTTCTCTGCCCCCCAACATCAGAACTTTAAATCAGTGCTTCATTTGTTACAAGAACAGTCTTCCTATCCTCAGAAAAAAATAACTAAAATCTCAGCCCACTCAGCAGCCAATAAGATTTCAGCCTACACTAAAAAGAAAGCAAGTTGCTGGAGGAAACTTGGAACCCGATTGGCTGCTGGAGACTGACCCAGCATTATCTATGAGGCCTGGTGTTGTTCTGCTGCTCCACTAAAACTTCAAATCAGTGCGACATTGTATCACATCAGCACCGTACAATACTCACACGTTTCTATTCTCAAATATAAAAGTACATCTAAGCCCTCTCATCAGCCAATCAGTTCTCAGCCTGCACTGGGCAAATGACAAGTTGCAGGATGAAAGTCCCATCCTGATTGGCTGCCTATGGCGAATGCATGGCTTTGTTGTGCCCCTTTGCCACCTAACATCAGAACTTTAAATCAGTGCCACATTGTACCCTCCCTCCCTCACTGCACACCACCCACACCTGTTACAATAACAGTCTTCCTACCCTCAGAAATAAAACTAAATCTCAGCTCACTCATCAGCCAATCAGATCTCAGCCTGTACTTGGCAAATGACAAGTTTCAGGATGAAAGTCCCGTCCTGACTGGCTGCCTGCATGGCTTTGTTGTGCTTCTCTTGCCCCCCTAACATCAGAACTTTAAATCAGTGCCTCATTTGTTACAATAACAGTCTTCCTATCCTCAGAAAAAAAAAAAGAAATCTCAGCCCACTCAGCAGCCAATCAGATTTCTGTCTTCACTGTAAAGACAACAAGCTCCAGGATGAAACGTGGAACCCGATTGGCTGATGCAGCATAACTTTCAATCAGTGTGACATGTGATCACACATCACTGTATACCACTCACACCTGTCATAGATCATACAGAGCTTCCATCCTCCTATAGAACACTAAACCTCGGCCCTCTCCTCAGCCAATCAGATCTCAGCCTGCACTGGACAGATGACAAGTTGCAGGATGAAAGTCCCGTCCTGATTGGCCGGCCCGGTGTTATGTGGAACTTTCATTGGGTGCCCCCCCCCGGGGGGGGTCGGTGGGGGGGACACGTGTGATTGTTGGTGGAGTTTGTGTGGTCCCCCCTCCCCCCCATACATATATATATATACACACACACAGTTATCGGGATGTCCCCCCTCCCCTCCCCCCAACTCTCCGGCCTGCTCCCCTCCTCCCCCCATCACCGGCCCCGCACCTGCTGCGCCCCTCTCCCGGGGGATGACCGGGGATGTCCCCCCTTCTTCTTTCTTCTCTTCTTCCTCCTCTTCTTCCAGGGGAGGGGAGCAGAGCCCTGTCACCGCCACATCTTCCCTCGCAGTCCCCCCCGGCCTCCCCCTCAGGCTCAGGGGGTAAATCACACGGGGGGCGCCCCTCTCTTCTCCTCACTCACTCACCCCCCTTCTATGGAGGAGTGGGGGTCCGTTCAGTCAAAGTAAACCCTGGACGGGGGGTTAAAAGAGCCGACACCGGGCTGAGTCCGTGCCCCGGCCCGCTCACTCAGGGGGGGAGGGGGGCCCAATAAATAAATAAAGAAAAAAAAAGTGATGGCAAAAGAAGAACTCTCTCCCTCCCCGAGCCGCAGCGCACCGGGACACGGATCCCTCCGCCGCCTTCTCCTCAGCCAGGCGCGCCTCCGCCGCCACCTCCAATCCGCTACAGCAAGGGAGGAGGAGCGCGCGCGCGCAGGACCCGTGACGTAGAGAGAGGGAGAGAGATAGAGAGGGCCCGAGCGGCCGGCGAGCGGAGGGAGAGGGAGGGAGTGATGGGACGGGGAGGCGGGGGAACACGCGGGGAAATCGGTCAAATAGCTCCGGGAAGTTGTCCGGCGGGTTCCTCGGGTGTGAGAACCCCCGTTCGGTGACAGGAAGGCGGGGCTCAGCGTCCGCCGGGGGCCGCGGGGAGCGAAGGAAAGAGCGGACTATTTGCCGCGTCGGTACGGCGAATTTATTTCACTTTGCCTAAGGAGCGGGGTGTGATGCGGCTCCCATTGCCTAGGGAAAAAACCCGGATGTAAAGTGAAGGAAAAGTAAAGTAGAGATAAGAAGTGGAGAGGGAGGGAGGAGGACTGGCCAGGACAGGGCTCCAACAAAGGACGGATTAAAATGGAGGGAACACTCCACTCATACAAAGAAAAGTGCTCTGAGGGGGACGAGGGAAAGAAAATAGAAACAAGTTAATGTGTTCACAATAAACACGGGTGCAAAACTCCAAACCCCCCATTCACACCTGAGTGACGTGTTTTGCGCATACAACAACGCTCAACACCTAAAAACCCGTTCTCTATTGTGGCTATTCACATCCCTACAATAAATAAGCGCCAAACTCATCTTTAGCCAAACTCATGCGTCTTTGTTACTCCAACTACCTCATTCCTACCACTTTGTTTACAGGAGCTGAGAGAAAACGTGGCCTGCCTCACGTTAAAGCAGAGTTCCACCCAAAAGTGGAACTTCCGCTTTAAGCACTCCTCGTCCCCTTACATGCCACATTTGGCATGTCATTTTTTTTTGGGGGAAGGAGTGGGGGCTTCGTTAGGAGTGGGACCTCCTGTCCCACTTCCTCCTTCCGGCCAGGGACCGTCTAGGTGACTCCTCCTCTCGCCTTAGGCGGCCCCTCCCTCTAGGCGATCTCCTGGGACACGTGACAGGTCCCAGGAGATCGCCTGTCCACTCCAGGAGCACAGTGTGACTCGTGCATGCCCGGTCGTGAAGCCGAAAGCTGTCACGGCCGGGTGCCCAGAGTGGCAATGGAGGCGCGTGCAGAGAGGAGGGGGAGAGGAGCGACGCTTCGTTCGGCCGCATTGCTGGACCGTGGAACAGGTAAGTGTCTGTTTATTAAAAGTCAGCAGCTACATTTTTTGTAGCTGCTGACTTTTAATAAACATAAAAAGCCTGGAACTCCCCTTTAAGTAGCAAATGAGCAGAGGTTTAGGTAGAAATTAGTTCGGAGGACACCCAAACTCATCTTTGATCTCTACGCTCAGTCACTTGAAGGTCAGGTGTCCTCCAAACTCCTTTCTAGCTAAACTCACGCTCCTTTGTAACTCTAATGAGCTGCAGGCTGGGTCATTCCCTCCACTTTGTTTACGGGAGCTGAGGCAATAGAAAATGTGGCCTGTCTCCCGTTAGAGTAACAAAGGAGTGGAGGTTTGGGTAGAAATCAGTTTGGAGGATGCCCAAGCTCATCTCTGATCTCTACACTCAGTCACTCAGCGCACGTGTCCTCCAAACTAATTTTTAGCCAAACTCGCACTCCTTTGTTACTCTAATGAGCTGCAGGCTGGGTCATTCCCTCCACTTTGTTTACAGGAGCTGATGCAAGAGAAAACGTGGTCTGTCTCCCGTTAGAGTAGTAAAGAAGCAGAGGTTTGGGTAGAAATGAGTTTGGTGGATGGCAAAGCTCATCTCTGATCTCTACACTCAGTCACTTGAAGGTCAGGTGTCCAAATTTTTGTCCAAACTTGCACTCCTTTGTTACACTAATGAGCTGCAGGCTGGGTCATTCCCTCCACTTTGTTTACAGGAGAACAACATAGCCTGCAGCTTATTAGAGTAACAAAGGAGCACAAGGTTGGCTAGAGATGAGTTTGAAGGACGCCCAAGCTCACCTCTGATCTCTACACTCAGTCACTCAAAGCGCAGGTGTCCTCTGAACTTATTTTTGTCCGAACTCACACACCTTTGTTACTCTAATGAGCTGCAGTCCAGGTCATTGCTGCTGCCTTGTTCGCAGGTGAGAAAACAACATGGCCCGCATCCCATTAAAGGAACAAAGGAGCTGAGGTTTGGGTAGAAGTGAGTTTGGAGGATGCCAATGCTTATCTCTGATCTCTACACTCAGTCACTCAATGCACATTTGTCCTCCAAACTAATTTCTAGCCGAATTCATGCTCTTTTGTTACTCTAATGAGCTGGGTAATTTTCTTCACTTTGTTTACAGGAGCTGAGGCAGAGTGACAAAGGAGCACAAGGTTGGCTACAGATGAGTTTGAAGGACGCCCAAGCTCATCTCTGATCTCTATACTCAGTCACTTGAAGGTCAGGTGTCCTCCGAACTCTTCTCTTGCTGAACTCACACTCCTTTGTTACTCTAATAAACTGCAGGCCGGGTCATTTTTCGAGCGAGAAAATGTGGCCCGCAGGCCATTAAAGGAACAGAGGAGTGGAGGTTTGGGCAGAAGTGAGTTTGGAGGATGCCAAAGCTCATCTCTGATCTCTACACTCACTCACTCAAAGCGCAGGTGTACTCCAAGCTAGCCGAACTTGCACTCCTTTGTTACTCTAATGAGCTGCAGGCCAGGTCATTACCTCCTTTTTGTTTATTGGAGCTGAGGGAGAAAACAACAAAGCTTGCAGCTAATTTGAGTAACAAAGTAGCACAAGGTTGGCTAGAGATAATTTTAAAGGATGCCCAAGCTTATCTCTGATCTCTTCACTTAGTCACTTGAAGGTCAGGTGTCCCCTGAAACTCATCTCTAGCTAAACTCACGCTCCGTTTTTACTCTAATGAGCTGCAGGACAGGTCATTCTAGCCATTTTGTTTACGGGAGGTGAGAGAACAACATGGCCCACAGTCTATTAAAGTAACAAAGTAGCAGGGGTTCAGCTAGAGATGAGTTTGGAGGTTCCTCAAGCACAAGTCTGATCGTTGTCCTCCAAACTCATTTTTAGCCAAACTTGCGCTCCATTGTTACTTTAATGAGCTGAAGGCCAGGTCATTCCCTCCACTTTGTTTATAGGAGCTAAAGGCAAGAGAACAACATAGTCTGCAGCTCATTAGAGTAACAAAGGGGCACAAGGTTGTCTATAGATGAGTTTGAAGGATACCCAAGAAGTCAACTGAAGGTCAAGTGTCCTCTGAACTCAGTTCTAGCCAAATTCGTGCTCCTTTATTACTGTAATTAGCTGCAGTCCGGGTCATTTCCTCCACTTTGTTTACAGGAGCTAAGGCGAGAGAAACCGTGGCCTGCCTCCCGTTAGTGTAACAAAGGAGGAAATGAGTTTGGAGGATGCCCAAGCCCATCTCTGATCTCTACACTCAGTGACTCAAAGCGCAGGTGTCCTCCAAACTCATTTCTAGCCAAACTTGCGCTCCTTTGTTACTCTAATGAGCTGCAGGCTGGGTCATTCCCTCCACTTTGTTTACAGGAGCTAAGGCGAGAGAATAACATAGCCCACAGCTCATTAGAGCACAAGGTTGGCTAGAGATGAGTTTGAAGGATGCCCAATCTCATCTCTGATCTCTATACTCAGTCACTTAAAGGTCAGAAGTTCTCCAAACCCATTTGCCGAACTCACACTCCTTTGTTTCTCTAATGAGCTGCAGGCCCAGTCATTGCTGCTGTTTTGTTTACGGGCGAAAAAACAACATGGCCCACAGCCTATTAAAATAACAAAGGAGCAGGGGTTCAGCTAGAGATGAGTTCGGAGGATGCCCAAGGTCATCTCTGATCTCTACACTCAGTCGCTCAAAGCACAGGTGTCCTCTAAACTCATCTCTAGCCGAACTCACGCTCCTTTGTTACTCTATTGAGCTGCAGGCCAGGTCATTCCCACCACTTTGTTTATAGACGCTAAGGCAAGAGAACAACATAGTTTACAGCTCATTAGAGTAACAAAGGAGCACAAGGTTGGCTATGGATGAGTTTGAAGGATGCCCAAAAGCATCTCTGATCTCTATAATCAGTCAATTGAAGGTCAGGTGTCCTTATTTCTAGGCTAACTCAAGCTCCTTTGTTACTCTAATGAGCTGCAGTCTGGGTCATTCCCTCCACTTTGTGTACAGGAGCTGAGGCGAGAGAACAAAGTGCCCCCCAGCCTGTTAAAGTAGCAAAGGAACGGAGGTTCGGCTAGAGATGGGTTCAGAAGATGCCCAAGCTCATCTCTCATCTCTACAGTTGTTCAAAGCTTAGATGTCCTCTGAACTAATTTCTAGCTGAACTTGCACTTCTTTGTTACACTAATGAGCTGCAGGCCAGGTCATTCCAGCCGTTTTGTTTACGGGAGGTGAGAGAACAACATGGGCCCACAGCTCATAAGAGTACCATAGGAGTGTAGGATCAGCTAAAGATGAGTTTAAAGGATGCCCAAGCCCCTCTCTGATCTCTACACACAGTCACTTGAAGGTTAGGCATCATTCTAACTCATCTCCAGTCAAACATATGCTCCTTTATTACTCCTAATAAACTTTCAGGCCGGGTCATTTACGCCTCTTGGTTTATGGGAGCTGCAAGAGCGAATGGTATGGCCCGCAACTCATTAGAGTAACAAAGGAGCGCAAATTGGGCTAAGGCTGAGTCAGAGGACACCCAAGCTCATATCTGATCTCTACACTCAGTCATCGGAGCTCAAAAAAGGTTCATGAGCTGCTTTGTGTGTTTTTGGCCTCCATAGACTTTAATGGAAGTTCCTGTAAACATGAGGCAAGCATTTTCACGCACTTTTGTGTCTGAACAACTTTTCTCTGCTTTTCTCTTACCCAGGAAGCCCAGCTAACGGAAAACAATAATGGAGGAGCAAGGCCTTGCTGTGCTGGATGCTGAGGTCTTTACGACTGCAGCTGCTGCCAGGACAAATGGAATAGAGCCCACAACTCAAGAGCAAAAAAGCTACACTACACCACAAAACAGAAAGATGACTACATATGATGTTATGGATTATACTGCTTTCTGTTCGCCCAAACAAAAATGCCTGCTCAAACACGTGGAAATACACATCAAAAACTCTCATCTGGAAGCAAAAATGCTTCAAAATCACTCGAAAAACAATTAGTGCAGGTCTGAATGGGGGCTAAGCTCCCATGCACATCTGAGCATTTCCCGAAGTGTAGCTTTTTTTTAGGGGCACAATCATGCATTCTTGGACCAATAGACTTCAAATGGAACACCTGAAAGCATTTTTGTGATTTTGCACCTAACAACCGGTCTACTTCTAGCAGTCTCAGGCCTGAGACTCCAAAATTGAAGATTTAGGAGAATCTATGCTGGTTGTGGAGATTTTCATCCACCTGGTGATGGGCCCACAAGAACTTATATGGCTCCCAATGATGCCCATTATAAGAACCACAGCAGAGGGCTTGGGAAGAAATTGGCATAGCAGATGTGTCTTAAAAGCTTCAATAGCACAAGACATCACAACACCACACAGAAAAGCCAGGAAGCAGATACAAGGACAATAACATATGATGTTGCGGACACAGATGATACAGCTTTCCACTGGCTAAAGCAAAAATGTCAGAAGCTTGAAAATGCATTAAAAAAAGCTTCAAAATTGCATGTTTAAGTGTGAATGGAGGCCAAGGCATTTTCTCCACTGGCATTACATATTCAACGATCGCATAAGCTTTGAAAATGCACTTTGCTTTTTTCCTAAAGAGTTTTCAACAAATTTTTGAACATGTGCGACCAACCTTTGGTTGGGAAGTTAGAAGACTGTCACTCAAAGCGCTGCACTTCGCTGTGTTTTTATTCACCACAATGCCTCCATTTATGTGGGTATTGCTTTGTCACAGTTGGACTAGGTATTTTTTGGCCATTTCAGGGGCAGAAAAACACCCACTCTGTCCCCAGTCAAGACAAGTCCTAAAGGTACAACTGAGGCCAAAGCGTATTGTTATAAGAAATATACTAACTTGTGAAATGCCAATATCTTCAGCAGGTGTAGTTTATAACAAAGGGAAATCTGCATTAGCCAATCTATTTAGAATTCCGGAGTCTTTCTGCTCTCATGCTTTGTGAAGTCCCTTGCTTTTGCCACGCCAGGTACTGGTCGAAGGAGCCCATTCCTGCTCCATACATAGAAACCAGGTCTCATTCCGATTACATCACCCAACTTTACTCAGCCACATTGTGCAAAAAAAAAAGGCATTTTCCTCACCAAGGTGCTTAGTCAAGCTGGTAAAGGAAAAAACTCTTTAGACTGGATTCCGCAGGTTAAATGGTTTCGTTTATTTATTCCACACTATCTTACATAATTTCTGTGCTGTTCACCCCCATTTCTCTTTTTTATGATTTATAGTGTATCTTCCAAGCATCATAGAGAATATGATGCCTCCTTCCTTAGATGCTCACCCCACCAGGTCATATTCCTTCTCCCATCCCCACTCCTGGAGACTTTACCTCTTTTTTTTTCACTTCCTTCTTTCTTTCTTCCCCTTACATCCATCTTTTTAAATGTTTACTGTAGACTGGCTACAGTATGTGCTCATGTGATACACAGGTTAGTTCTGTCAAGTTAAGAAGGTGCTCCTAACGACAACTCGTTATGTGTATAAAAGACACCTGTCCACAGAATCTCTTTCTTCCATTTAAACCACACCATCATGGGCAAGACCAAGGAGCTTTTAAAGGAAGTCAGGGACAAGATTGTAGACCTGCACAAGGCTGGAATGGGCTACAAGACCATTAGAAAGAAGGAGAGAAGGAGACAACTGTTGGAAGAAGTACAAACTAACCATCATCGGTCTGGAGCTTCATGCTAAATTTCACTTTATGGGGTAAGGATGATCATGGGAAAAGTGAGTGATCAGACCAGAACTACATGGGAGGAGATTGTGAATGATCTCAAGGCAGTTGGGACCACAGTCAAACCATTGGCAACACAAAATAACATCATGGATTGAAATCTTGCAGTGCCCGCAAGGTTCCCCTCCTCAAGAAGGCACAAGCCCGTCTAAATTTTGCCAATGAACATCTAAATGATTCAAAGAAAGGATTGGGAGAAAGTACTGTGGTCAGATGAGACCAAAATTGATCTCTTTGGCATTAACTCAACTTGCTGTGTTTGGAGGAAGAAAAAGGCTGACTATGACCCTAAGAAAAGCATCCATACAGTCAAGCACAGAGGTGGAAACATTATGCTTTAGGGATGTTTCTCTGCTAAAGGTACAGGCCGACTTTGCCACATTGAGGTGCCAATCGACGGGGCCATGTGTTGTAAAATCTTGGATGAGAACCTTCTTCCCTCAGCCAGAACACTGAAGATGGGCCATGGATGGGTCTTCCAGCATAACAATGACCCAAAACATACCGCAAAGGCAACAAAGTAGTGGCTTAAGAAGAAGCACATTAAGATCATGGAGTAGCCTAACCAGTTTCCAGACCTTAATCTTATATAAAATTTATGGAGGGAGCTGAAACTTTGAGTTGCCAAGAGACAGCCAAGAAACCTTAAAGTGGAGCTCCACCCTAAATAGCAACTTTTGCTATTTGGAACCCTCTCCCCCTCCGGTGTCACAATTGACACCTTTCAGGGGGGAGGGGGGTGAAGATACCTGTCTAAGACAGGTATTTTCACCCACATCCGGGAGTCCTGTCTCCGGGAATCTGCGGGAGTTACGTCACTTCCCGCAGACTTCCCTTGGTGTTCTGGGAGACACTCGGCTCCCAGAACACAGGAGCACCAACCAGAACGGCGCAGCGCGACTCGCGCATGCGCCGTAGGGAACCGGGCATGAAGCCGCAGGGCTTCACTTCCTGGTTCCCTCAGCGAGGATGGCGGAGGGAGCAGCAGAGCGACGAGCGGTCGCTCGTCCTCTGCTGCGGACGTCGCTGGACTCCAGGACAGGTAAGTGTCCAAATATTAAAAGCCAGCAGCTGCTGTAGCTGTAGCTGCTGGCTTTTAATTTTTTTTTTCCGGTGGAGCAACCCCTTTAAGGTTTAGAAAAGATCTGTAAAGAAGAGTGGACCAAAATCCCTCCTCAGATGTGTGCAAACCTGGTAACCAACTACAAGAAACATCTTACATCTGTGCTTGCCAACAAGCGTTTCTCCATCAAGTACTAAGTCATGTTTTGCTTGGGGATCAAATACTTATTTTACTCACTGAACTGCAACTCATTTTATAACATTTGCATCATGTATTTTTTCTGGATTTTTGGTTGATATTTTGTCTCTATCATTTAAAATACACATATGATAAAAAATTATAGATCCTTCATTTCTTTGTAACTGGGCAAACTTACAAAATCTGCAGGGGATCAAATAGTTATTTCCCCCCCTGTAAAGAAAGAATTTCTTTACAGATAAAAAGATAAAAATGCCAGGCGTGTCATTAGTATATCTTACGTACATCTGCCCACTTAATCTTTGTACATTACATTTTATTTGAACAATGACTGGCCATAAGGATTAATTATGCCACATACCTAATATTCTATTGTAACAAAAGGAAGAAAGAAAGTGTGGCTTTTCAGGTGCTACTTATAAATACATATTTTTGACCAATATTTGTTAAAACATATCCTTTTATATTTAGACATTTTGTTGAAAACCAAAAACAGTAAAATTCCTTGGGACTGTAGGCCACACTCACCCCCTACCTAAAACCCCAGATACAACCCCACAAACCAACACCACCACATGCTTATTTTGGCATAAAAAAGGCCGCGACACTTTATTGGTTTAACACAATTCTCAACACAACCATTATAATTTAAACTTGTATAATAATACAAAAACCATAAATTATTCACATAAACTCTGCCCAGTTTTTGGAACTCGGGCAGTATCACTGTAACATCACCAAAAATGTCCCCCCCCCGCTTCCGGGGTGACCCTACCACATAAAATGTCGCGACGGGAGGGGGGGTGGGAGCTCTTCTTCCTTCTTTTTGGGGGCCCGCTGCAGAGGACGTCCAGGACCCTCTGCGGCCCTTAAATATCCTCCTGGGGGAACCAGAACCTTCTCTGGCCCACTATTGGCTTGCTCACACCTGCAATATAATTTAAAGGAACAGTACCGCCCCTCCCCTGGCCTATTCTTCCTCAACCCCTTACTAAACAGAGAGGGGACAGGTGGCCCCAGTCCCAAGAAAGCGGGCCCCAATGCTTTTGCCCGCTTTTACATGGGACTGTAGGCCACACTCACCCCCTACCTAAAACCCCAGATACAACCCCACAAACCAACACCACCACATGCTTATTTTGGCATAAAAAAGGCCGCGACACTTTATTGGTTTAACACAATTCTCAACACAACCATTATAATTTAAACTTGTATAATAATACAAAAACCATAAATCATTCACATAAACTCTGCCCAGTTTTTGGAACTCGGCCAGTATCACTGTAACATCACCAAAAATGTCCCCACCAGCCGGACTTGAGCAACAAGCCCGGCCTACCCCACATACGTGGCCCTCTCAATACAGTATTGTAAACCGAGATTAAATATATCGGAACCCACATCCGAAAGATGGACCCCATCCTGCCGGTACAGGCCTGGGATCCCCCCCTCCAGATCCACGTGCCGATACGCAAAACCTCCCAAGGACGGCATAAATTTAGCCATTGCCCGATTAATCCTCTTCCTCATTTTTTCCATCACCCTATGCAACGGAGAAGATAGCCAACACATGCGCGGCACTATCTCCGAGAATACGATGGTTGTACCTGGGGAAGTTAAATGAAAACGATAAAGATCCCTTTTAACTGAGGCCAACAACTCTAATGTTCGGGTGTTTCCTATATCATTCCCACCCAAATGCACTATTAATATTGAGGGGAGGGGCCAAACCTGACATAATCGTGATAAATGACAGTACAGCTGGTGCCACCTCATGCCCCGCACACCTTTCCAAAATAGAGTGAAGGATTCCGGCTGTAAGGACAGATTCGTTGAATACCTACGCTGAGCCGCACGCTTTTGTGCCCAGACGATATAGGAATGGCCCAGAATCCATACATAATGATGAAAACCTATGGATTAAAAAGAGAGATTAGGTCTGACATAACGCTTGAAACAATTGGACGACCATCTACCCAAACCCATAATGGCCGAAGCCGGGAGACCCTGATCAGCTGCGTCAGACGCAGCCCCTATCCTAAAAGAATGAGAGGAAAACTTTAATTTGTCCAGACCTAAATGTGCCATGCAGCGCTGTAGTACATATGTAAATTGATACCTAGTGACCGGGGACCGATCCCTATGTATCAGAAAATGGCCATCCCCCCGAGGACGCACCACCAAAAAACGGCTAACCACCACCACCGGGCACAGCGAGCTATCCTCGCCTGCAGATAACGACACCCATTCCCCACGACCCATCTGGTCCCTTTTAGACTGCCGCAGGAAAAGATACACCCTCCCATCCTCTACTAGCACATGCTCAGCTAACATGCCCCGCGAACACGTCTTGGAACCTGGAAGCAATTCCGAGACCCGAAAAGCTCCAAAATAGGCCAACACAAAGGCGGTTTGGAATAGTAATGCCTCATACTCCGTAAAACACACCACCAATGTCGCCTCGCAAATCCGTCTTAGTAATAACCGACCAATGGGCCTCCGTCCATCTGGGGTAAAATTGTGTTTTTTGTAACCCTTCAAAGCCTGTTTTACTGAGAAAAAACTAGAGCAAGGCGGGAGCTGCCGCAGACGCAAGAAAAAGGATACCCCGGCCAGTGTCTTTGCAATGTAACTGTGCGACAACCGCCGTTCCATCAAAGAAACCAGAAAAGCCAAAATAGCCGATTCTGAGGGTGCGTCCCAGGCAAAACCCGTACAGCCGGCAAACGCCACCCATTTCCTCCATGCAGCAGAATAATCCACCCATGTATGCGGGGCAACTGATTGCCTAATAACCTCCAAAACCGGTGTTAGATCAAATCCCACAGGTAATCCGGGCACGGTGTGCCTACCTCGTCCGCCTCCGGCAGCAACCGTCGAAAACGCTGCATCTGGAAACGGGAAAGAGAATCCGCGATCACATTCAGCACTCCTGGCGTATACCTTGCCTTAATCCATATATTAAACTTCAGGCATAAAAAAACCAAATGACGCAGGATTTTGACTACAAACAGAGAACCGGAAGAAAGACAGTTGATTGCGAAAAGGACCCCTTTATTGTCGGTTTCCACCAAAATCCGCTTATTGGCAAAGAAATGGCCCCACAGCGAGACTGCCACCAGCACCGGAAATAGCTCAAGGAGCACAATGTTCCTTGTAGCCTTCTTGTGGACCCAGGACTCTGGCCAGGCACCACAACTCCAATGTGACCCCCAAACTGCCCCAAAACCCTTGGAACCCGCCGCGTCGGTAAATAAACGAAAATCTGGAGCAAAAATAAAATCCGACTGAAAAAAGGATCTACCATTGAAATCCGCCAAGAAATCGGCCCATACCAGCAAGTCGTCCTTAAGCGTTCCCATCAACCTGATGTGTGCGGACGGGGACTTCAAGCCCGAAGTAGCGAGATACAATCGTCGCGAAAAGATCCTACCTACCGGCATGATCTTACAAGCGAAGGCCAGCAGGCCTAGTAACGATTGCATTTCTTTCAACAGCACCTTCCGGCGTCTCAAGAAAAAGGCGATAAGATTCCGCGTCCTTACCACCTTTGCCATAGGCAGGCTAAATTCCATAGTCTCCGTGTCCAGTTGAATTCCTAGGAATTCCATCTGCGTTGTCGGTAGACAAGTCTTCTCCCTCGCCAGAGGAACACCAAAATGGCCTGCCATCACTGTGAATAAATGCAATAGACGGGAACAAAGCGTAGATTCCGCTGGTCCGACAAACAAAAAATCGTCTAAATAATGTACCACCGTGTCCTGACCTGCCTCAAAACTCACGACCCAATGCAGGAACGTGGAAAATGACTCAAAATATGTACAAGACAGGGAGCACCCCATTGGTAGGCATTTGTCGAAAAAATAAGCACCCTCGAAACAAAATCCCAATGAACTGAACGCCGCCGGAGCAATGGGCAAGAGCCGAAAAGCCGACTTGATGTCCGCTTTTGCCACAAGCGCCCCCCGGCCTTGTGCCTTAATCTTGACAATGGCTTCTTCAAATGTCGCATAAACCACCGAGCATGAATTAACGTCGATGTCGTCATTCAACGAACCCCCCTTAGGGAAAGAGAGGTGCTGAATCAAACGGAAGGCGTTCGGCTCCTTTTTAGGCACTACCCCAATTGGTGAGATCCGGAAATTAGGAAAAGGCGGCGCAGAAAAAGGCCCTGCCATCCGCCCCTCCGCTATTTCTTTCAAAACCTTCTCCCGTACCACCTCCGGAAAGCGCCGGACGGACTTCAAATTCTCCATAACCGTACAACCTTTGCCTGAGAACACCGGAAGGGGAAAACCGAATGAAAAACCGTCAATTAATAAAAGCGCCTTCTCCCTGTTTGGGTACAGATCCAACCAGGGGCGCATGTTTCCCAGCCTCACCGGCGTGCAGGCTCTTTGGAAAAGTATCCCTGGAAGACGGCGGCGCTGACTTCCGAAAACATTTCACCATCGGGTGGGGCCCTGCACAGACCGAGCACTCGTGCCTATACTTGCATGCCGCGTTAAAACGGCACGAACTTTCGTTAAAGGCGAAGCAACAACCTCTGCGGTACCCCGGGGTACCTGGGGTACCCTGGCTCGACTTAGCCAGAGGTGCTTTCTGAGGAACGATCAGGTTAAGCCATAAGCCCACGTCCTTCATCCCCCACCTCAAAGACGGATGTACCGCCAGTTTCTGGCGGAAGGATTCGTCGTAGAAGTACCAGCCCAAACCGCCAAAACTTTTATAGGCCTCCAACACGTGATCCATATGTTGAAAAAGGCCCCCGCTCAACTCCGGCCGTTTCTCAACCAATACACTGGCAAAAACAAAAAATGCCTGTAACCAGTTATTAAAAGAGCGAGCCACCGGCCTGCGCCTATCCTCCTCCTGCCTATCCTCCCCCCTCTTCTCCGTTTTAAAAATAAAATCCTTAGCCGCCGGAAGGAGGGATAGCATATCCACAAACTCCCCAGCCCAAATTTTTTCCTTCACTGACCCTGGTAAGTGATAACCTAAGGGGGACATCTCACATGGCAATACTTCTTTCATACTCACCTCCGGGACTGACCTTCTAGCCGTCTCCCTAGGCGAGCGCAACTCAGGGCTGTATATCGCGCCACCTAGCAAACTATCTGACACTGGGTTAGTAATAGGAGAGGTATGAAAAGAACCAGCAGTAGAAACCAGTGTGGGTGCAGCAGCAGGGAAAGCAGGAATAGGGATACCAGCAGCAGAAAGAGCAGAAGAGATAGCTGACAGGTAAACCATTACATCAGGTGTTACATTATTTCTTAACTCACCCTGCGCCGCTGGAGCTGGTACTGGTGCTGGACCTGGTACTGGACCAGATATCAGAGCTGGCACCGGAGTTGCCACAGGACCTGAAAGCAAGGCTGGTGATGGGACGGGCAGTGGAAACTGCACCGTAGCTGGTACAGAAACTTGACTCTCTGGAACAGAGGCTGACCCTTGACCTGTCAGCACCATAGGTGTTGCTGTAGCACGTGCTGACACCTCCAGTCCTGGCTGCACCATGCCGAATACGGTGCCTGGAACCAGGGCATCCTGCCGAGCCAGCAGCTGAGTGGAAGCTGCAGCCTGATGTCCGGCGCCCGCTGCGGTAGGCGGCGCCATCTTCCTGCGTCTTCCCCCCTGAGGCACAGAGCTCCCGCCCCGCCTTCTCGCAGGGGACTGCGACTGACGTCTCTTCTTCTGCCCAGGCCGCCGCCCGGGCTCCGTTTCTTCGCCGCCTGCCCCCGCACTGGCCGCGGGGTTACGGCACTCGTCCTCCCTCGTCTGCCGCTCCGGGGGTACACTTCGCCGTGTAAGTCGCCTAGGGGAAGGCACCGCCGCTCCGCCGTCATGCTGCTGTGCCGCTTCCTCCACCACCGATGGCGCGTCTTCCTCCAGGGACATCTCCAGGTACCGCCGCAGCCAGGCTTCTCCCCCCCCGGCTCTCTGCTCGCTCCACGAATCCGCGGATCAGGTCCTCCATTTACCGGTACGTGCAGCTCTTCTTCCTTCTTTCCGGGCCGCTGCAGAGGACATCCAGGACCCTCTGCGGCCCTTAAATATCCTCCTGGGGGAACCATAACCTTCTCTGGCCCACTATTGGCTTGCTCACACCTGCAATATAATTTAAAGGAACAGTACCGCCCCTCCCCTGGCCTATTCTTCCTCAACCCCTTACTAAACAGAGAGGGGACAGGTGGCCCCAGTCCCAAGAAAGCGGGCCCCAATGCTTTTGCCCGCTTTTACATTCTTTTTACATTGGTTGATTCATAGGTTTGAAGTAATTTGCTATTGACGCTCCTATTTTTCAGTATAGCTTCCACAAAAAGTACTAATATCCTACAGGTCAACAATAAAAGTATAACATAGCTTAAAGAGACAAACTGTTTCCTAAAGTATTAGCTGATCCACCCTATGGGGTAGGGATATGACTATTCAACACATTTCTCAGACTATACAACCCGCTTCAACAGGAAGTTGTGAAGCTCAACTGTACAAAATTAATTGTTAAAATTAGATTTTACAAATGATACAACTAACATATCATGCTATTTATAGAACTATAAACGTAGACTTGCATATGTCTGTCAATTGGGGGCATTTTCCCTGACCAGGCGTCCTAACCCTTAACTTACACCACAAAAAGGTGAAATAGAAGATATATATCCTCCCTCAGTCCTGACTGGTAAGAAAGGTGTCCTGTGTGACTCATAGGAAGAGGACTGTAGAGAACCACACATAAATAAGCAATCTAAAAAAGGGGGATTGGGATACAAAATAAATACATTTCTATTTCAGCCGGCAAAAACTTTTACTGTTAAAGTGTAACTTCACCCAAAAGAGGAAGTTCCATTTTAAGTCCCCCCCCCCCATCTCTACCATATTTGACAAGTAATTTGTTTTTGGGGGGGAGGAACAGGTACCCCCTTCTACTTCAGTTTGCATCACCTAGGCGATTCAAGCGGAACTCAGCCCCCCCCCCTTTCTTAACCCGCAGCTTTCTGGGACACATCACAGGTCCCAGAAGACTGCAGGACCATTCACAAAGTGCAGCACAACTCACGCATGCGCAGTATGAAGCTGGCTGTGAAGCCGCAAGCTGTCACAACTGGCTTCCCACACTAAAGATGCCATCACCTGAAACCTGAAGACTAGTGAAGAACTAAACCGAGGGAGGGCAGCGCTTGATCCCTGGACAGGTAAGTGTCCTTTCATTAAAAGTCAGCAGTTACAGTATTTGTAGCTGCTGACTTTAATTATTTCTTTTTTTTCCCAGAGTGAAGAACCTCTTTAGGGGGAAGGGTGCAAAATGGGTATGAACCAAAAACTGTATTTGTGTGTACATGTTTCCTCTCAAATGGGTTCTACCTCAACTGATGTTTTACTTTTCATTTAGTGTGGACACCCAGTCGGGGTACACGCCTTCAAATGACAGACATATTTAAGTCTACATCTATATTTCTTTAAATAACATGATATGTTATCTGTATGATTTGTAAAATCTAATTCCAACAATCAAGTTTTTAGAATAAAGCTCCACAACTTCCTAATGAAGTGGGTTGGATAGCTTGAGAAAGACGTTGAAGAATTGTATTCCTACCCCATGGGATGGATCAGAAAATATTTTAGAAAAAAAACAGTTGTGGGGCATTTTAGGTTGCAATGATACTTTACTGTTGACCTGTGGGGTATTGAGGGTACTTATTTTGTAGTAGCTATACTAAAATATAAGAGTGTCGAGTAGTGTGTCAATATATGACTACAAAAATATACAAACCAACGCATGTTAAAAAATGCTTTTTTGGTTTTAAACAATATATCTAAACAAAAGGATGTGTTTTAACAAATAGTGGTCAATTAGTTGTATCTATGAGTAGCACCAGAAAGTTCCCATGTATATATTACATATTGATATGTTGCAAAAAAATTTTTTGGGCAAAAGAGCTGAACAGTGACTGGGTCCAATCACATGCAAGAGGTGCCTGATGATAGCTTTAGATGACTCCTCCAGCTCTCTTGGGATTCGGGTGCCTTGAATCCCAGGCTGCAGTATCATACCCTCTTCTGAGACTTCATGTTAGTGTTGATAGCTGATATGCCTCTTCGTGCATGCCATGTTTCAATTGGCTAGTGAAGCTGCTCATTATAGCGATTGGCCAATAGGAACATACAGTCATGCGGAAAAGTAAATACACCCCAATGGAAATTGTTGGCTTTTTCAACATATTTGAACAGGAAAAACCTTAGATCTTCATTTAAATAGTGCATACAGATAAACGTGATATATTTGGAGAAATGGCACGTATAATGTATGTGATGATTTCATTTTAATGACCTACATGTGAAAAAAACAGACTTATATTTTGTACGTAAAAAGTAAGTACATCCCTCAATTTACCACCACCCCAGATACATGAAATTAGAATCTGGTATTCCAGGTTAGATGCCAATAATCAGACCCTCCTTAGGAAGTGTGCAGGAGGAACCTGTCTTATTTTTTGTTTATGTCTATAAATGCTACGCTCACCCCCCTGACTCGATTCTACACTCTCTAACGCACATTTTCAACCTCTTGCTCTCTTGTGGCATCTTCCCAAACTCTCTAAAACATGCGCTAGTCACTCTCTAAAAGCCCTCACTGGGCCCCACCAATCTTAATAACCTACGTCCCATCTCCTTACTCGCCTTCTCCTCTAAACTTTTTGAAAGACTGGTCTACAACCGAGCGACCATCTGACCATGAATAAACTTCTTGATCCCCTTCAGTCCGGATTTCACCCTCAACACTCCACAGAAACGGCTCTCCTTAAACTCTCAAATGACCTGCTAACGGCTAAAACCAATGGACACTATTCTTTACTACTTCTCCTGGACCTCTCTGCTGCCTTAGACACAGTGGACCACCCCCTCCTCCTCAATAAACTCCACTCTTTTGGTCTCCATGACTGTACTCTTCGCTGGATCTCATCCTACCTATCCCACCGCTCCTTCAGTGTCACTTACAACTCTACTTCCTCCTCTCCTCTCCCTTTCTCCGCTGGGGTCCCCCAAGGTTCTGTTCTTGGACCTCTCCTTTTCTCAATCTACACCACCTCTCTGGGTCAGTTGATTGCCTCCCATGGCTTTCAATATCACCTCTGATGACTCCCAAATCTATCTCTCCACCCCCCAGCTCTCTCCATCTGTCTCCTCACGCATCACCAGCTTACTAGCAGACATATCAGCCTGAATGTCACATCACTTCCCCAAACTCAACCTATCCAAAACCGAGCTCATGATATTTCCTCCCCTACGTGCCACTTCCCCTGATTTCTCTGTCAATATCAACGGCTCAACTATCAATTTGTCCCCCCATGCCAAGGTCCTAGGTGCAATCCTGGACTCCAAACTAACCTTTCGGCCCCACATCATATCGCTATCCAAAATTTGCCGCCTCAACCTCCACAACATCTCCAAGATATGCCCCTTCCTAACCAATGTCACCACAAAGCTTCTAATCCACTCCCTGGACATCTCTTACCTCGACTATTGCAACTCCCTCCTCATTGGCTTACCTCTAAATAGGCTATCCCCCCTTCAGTCCATCATGAACGCTGCTGCTAGGCTCATCCACCTCACAAACTGCTCAGCGGCTACCATACCCCTCTACCAATCCCTCCATTGGCTGCCACTCAGCCAACTAATTAAATTTAAGATACTAACTATAACTTACAAAGTCATCCACAACCTGGCCCCCTGCTACATCACTTACCTAGTCTCAAAATACCAACCTAATCGTTATCTTCGCTCCTCCCAAGACCTTCTGCTCGCAAACTCCCTTGACACCTCATCCCATGCTTGCCTTCAGGACTTCTCCAGAGCCTCTCCCATCCTCTGGAATGCTCTACACCAATCTGTCTGACTTTCTCCTACTTTGTCCACTTTCAGACGATCCCTGAAAACTCATGTCTTCAGAGAAGCCTATCTGGCCCCACCTAACAACTGTACATTTATTTTCTTCATCAGCACACCCCCACAGTTATTACCTCTTGTATCTCTTGACCTTCCCTCTTAGATTGTAAGCTCTAAAGAGCAGGGACCTCTGATTCCCACTTTATTAAAGTGTATTGCATTTGTATTGTCTACCCTTAAGTTGTAAAGCGCTGCGTAAACTTTTGGCACTATATAAATCCTGTATAATAATAATAATAATATTTAAACTTCAGACATCTATAGTCTCATGTTCTCTTGTCTATTGACAAGTGTGGTATCATAATGTGAAGATCAACAGAGCTCTCTAAGGCCCTCAAGAAGAAAGTTCTGGATGGCCATGAGTCTTGCAAGGGATTTAAAAAGATTGCAAAATGATTTGAAAAGAACCTGTCCACTGTAAGGAAAACAAACTACAAGTGGCATAGATTTCATACTGTTACTAATTTGTCCAGCACCGGGTGGTCTAGCAAATTCAGCTCCTGAGCTGACTGATGAAGTCTCCAAGAACCCCAACATTACTCTGCAAGATGTTCAGGCAACTCTTGCATCATTTAGTGCATCTACAATCAGAAAGACGTTGCAGCAATTCAACCTTTATGAGAGGTGTGTTAAGAAAAAACATTTGCGGACCAAAAAGAACATTATAAAAAGACTAAAGTTTGCCATTGAACATATAGGGAAAGACGAGGACTTCTGGAACAATGTGCTCAAGACTGATTAATCAAAGAGTTGTTTGGTCACAGTAACAGTAGAAATGCTTGCTGCAAACCAAATCAAAATAGTATTTCAGAGAAGAATCTCATAACAACTGTGAAGCATAATGGTGGTAGTATTATAGATTGGGTTGCCTTACTGCTCATGGGCCTTTAGTGCTATTTTTTAAGAGGAATTTAGATTGCTTTAGGGAACTGTTTAGGCATAATGCACATGTTTCTTATAATAGTAAATCTCCACTTTTTAAGTTCAGGTCCACTTTAAAGTGAGCCTTCTAGTAACTTTACAAGTCTGCATGAGTACAATACAAATACTGTATGTCATAATATCTGTATTTTTTACCAAAAGAGGACGACTGGGAACGTTTGACCTAGGGGAAAAATACAATTCAGTGGCTCTTTGCAGCTATTGACATTGTCACATGACATCATAGAACCACAAAGGAAGTTGAAGCTGGAAATCCTCTGTCTGCCATAAGCTGAGATTGCAGGTCTGAACAAGGAGCAGATAGCTATATAATTCCCACCATGTTTCACTGACTGAAAGTTCCATGCTGACCGATATCCAAATGTGAGAGTACCTCCATTTAGGGCCACCAGTCCAAAATATCTTATTAGTATTACCCACTAGACAAATGTTGCCATATTTTCTGACCCTCTCTACCATTTACCATAAGGCCCCTTTCACACTCGGGCGGTTTGTAGGCGCTATTGCGCTAAAAATATCGCCTGCAAACCGACCTGAAACAGCGGCTGCAGTGGTGCACTAGCAGGACGGTAAAAAAAGTCCTGCTAGCCGCATCTTTGGAGCGGTGAAGTAGCGGTGTGTTTACCGCTCCTCCACCGCTCCTGCCCATTGAAAGCAATGGGGCACCGCAGCTATACCGCCGGCAAAACGCCTCTGCAGAGGTGCTTTGCAGTGGTTTTTAACCCTTTTACGGCTGCTAGCGGGGGGTAAAACCGCACTGCTAGCGGCCGAATAGCGCCGTGAAATTGGTGGGAAAAAGCCACTACAAATGGTGGCGCTTTACCACCGACGCACCTCCAGCCGCAGTGTGAAAGGGGCCTTAGGGCTTATTCACGTGGGTGGCCAGGGGGTGGAAAAAATAGGCAGTCGAGCTGCCGTTTTATCACTCCCTGACCTCCTACCTAAAGAAGGACATGTAGCCGCTCAGGGCTGTGCACATGCCATGGCCATGATGATTTGCTTTGTAGCAAAAATAAAATCCATCTAAATGGAGGAGACTGCGGCAGAACCGCCCTCTAACCACTAGAAATGAACATGGCTGTGGCATGGTGGTTTGGCCTTTTCAGGGTTAAAACAGAAAGTGATTAGGCAACATATTGTTTCCCAGCTGCCTGTGAACCTTCCATGTGTGCAAAGAAGCCTCAGCGTTTACAACGCATTCAGCCATTCACTATTTAAAAGATATGCACAGCACCTGTGACTGCCCAATTGCAGGAAAGTGCCAGGAAATTTACGCTAGGCGTAGAAAATCCCTATAGTGCATAAACCCTAAAGAGGGACTTTACCCCTTGTGTTTTTTTTTCCTTTCCCCTCTTACTGATTTTCTGGGTCACCTTCAAAACGCATACACACACACATCCAGCTAACCCAGCGTTTCTTTTGTGTAATCCCCAAAAGGCTGCACACTGGGTCCCTTGCCGCCATCTTTTTTACTGACATCATCAGGAGCCAGCTTCCTCATCCGGTTTCTTGCAGCTGGTCCTCTGGTGATGCACAGCAGTGCATGCCCAGTGTGTCAGAGATAACCCCAAGCCTCCTGATATGTGTGACATGAGTATTCCAGAAGGCTTTGGGCAGCTGGGGATGTCGTTCTTGCCTTTATCAGAAAGATTGAAGCATGGGCTGCTGTCCCCAAAAAATGATATCCCTCCCAACTAAAAAAAAAATGTTATGCATTTTCCTGAAACAAGGGGACAAAGGAGTAATATTTCTTAATGGACAAAATGGGAGCGAAGGCCTGCTTTAAAGTGAAGCTATGATTTATTTTAAACATTTAAAACTCTCTGGTTGCTTTTACCTTTGTTAACCAGAAATAAAAAGTTCATCTGTGCACTCCTTTGTTCCTGGTTTCACTTTGTTAGCAAGGGGTCTAAAGAAGTGGAACAATTATTTCACAGTATAAAAGCCTCTCAGTCAGGAAGAATATATACTGTAGGTACAGCTGCTTGGTGATCAGCACAAGGTCAGGCCAGTGTTGGATCTTTTGTCAAAATCAGCAAGAAAATCTGGCAACCTTTAAGCCACTTGCTTAATTAAAAGGTTTAGTCCACCACAGACTTATTTGTCATGGCTGGACACTGGGAGGCCGAATTAACCGTTGGCTTCTTAAATCTCTTAGTGTCTTCGGCTGCAAAACCTCATCATCATATTTTCTGGCTCTGATTCCCTTCCCTTTAGCTACCTTTGGGTTCCTGCAACATCTCTGCTGTAAGATAAAGCAAAATTCAATAAGAAGGGAAAAGCTGCCCATAGATGGAACAAACGGATTCCCCCATCCACCCAAGCGAGGTGCATGAAGGAGTCCTCCCCGCTGTGCTATTGCAGGAGGGCTCCTCTGCTGTCAGAATACACAGATCAGTGCCGCAGCTGCTGATCAAAGAAAAATTTCCAACAGTCCTGTTCGACAGAAGTCGAACGTTAGATCGAATTCTGTCAAGCCGCAATTACCATAAATGAATCAAAATTCGTCCGGTCCCTGCTGAACCCTGCTGAATTTCGATCCATCTATGGCCAGCCTTAGTACCTTGATAATGGTCACTATACAGTAGGTAGGTGGAGCTGGAAACTCAACTGCATAAATCATGACAGTCATGCCTCTGAGAGATGTAAAAACAGCTGCCAAAAATCGAAGTGGCAGTTTTCGAGTAAAGTTAAACTCTGGGATAAAGCTAACAAGGCATCAAATCCTCCCTCTCCCAAAGCTCTGTCCACATGGCTTTTTTTTTCTAAAGATATATGTATATATTTTGAATTTTAAGCTGAAAAAAAAAATTACAAAAAATTTACAAAAAAAACAAAAAATGTACAATTGTACAAAGAAATCCAATGTACACCAAAAAAAATCCAGACAATAAAAATTAAGCATACCGTCTCACATGTCTCATAACAAAGATGTCGCAAGAAGGACACAGAATAAGTAAGTATAACATCTTCCATAAAGAAGTTCATGATAATCATTAAAGCTGTGGTATTATACAGTGCCTTGAGAAAGTATTCATAACCCTTGAAATGTTCCACATTTTGCCATGTTACAACCAAAAATGTACCGGCAATTGTTTTGTATTGGGATTTTATGTAATAGACCAACACAAAGTGGCACATAATTGTGAAGTGGAAGGAAAATGATAAATGGTTTTCAATTTTTTCTACAAATAAATATCAGAAAAGTGTGGTGTGCATTTGTATTCAGCCCCATTTACTCTGATACCCCTAACTAAAATCTAGTGGAACCAATTGCCTTCAGAAGTCACCTAATTAGTAAATAGAGTCCACCTGTGTGTAATTTAATCTCAGTAAAAATAAAGCTGTTCTGTGAACCCTTCAGAGGTTTGTTAGAGATCCTTGGTGAACAAACAGCATCATGAAGGCCAAGGAACACACCAGACAGACCAGGGATAAAGTTGTGGAGAAGTTTAAAGCAGGGTTAGGTTATAAAAAATATATCCCAAGCATTTCACATCTCACGGAGCTCTGTTCAATCCATCATCTAAAAATGGAAAGAGTATGGCACAACTGCAAACCTACCAAGACATGGCCGTCCACCTAAACTGACAGGCAAGGAGAACATTAATCAGAGAAGCAGACAAGAGGCCCATGGTAACTCTGGAGGAGCTGCAGAGATCCACAGCTCAGGTGGGAGAATCTGTCCACAGGACAACTATTAGTTTTAAGCCCCGTACACACGGTCGGACTTTTGCCCAACAAACTTCATTTTGAGCAATTTGGACCAACAATCTGACCGTGTGTACGCTCCATCGGACAAACTTTTTTCGTTTGGTTTTGGATTTCATCGGACAAAAGTTGGGTCTGCAAACGGACAAACTTTTTCCCAACAAAAGTCCGATGGAGCAAAGTCCGACCGTGTGTACAGATAACCATCGGACTTTAGTCTGATGGACAAAACAACTAATGTTAAAATCAACCAGCAATAGCAGAAGTTGACCAAAGGGTGGCAATAAAGAGCAGAAAAGAGCAGAAAAAACCCGCGATGTTGTAAGAAGTTTTAAGAAAGTTTGCAGAAAAGTCCGAGCGTGTGTATGCTATGGGTGTTCCCAACCAACTCCGTTCGGACAAAAATCCACGGAAAAGTCCGATGGAAGTCCGACCGTGTGTACGAGGCTTTATACTCCACAAATCTGGCCTTTATGGAAGAGTAGAAAAGGAAAAGTTGCGCTAAATGTGAACGTGTCACATGAAGTGACACACAGATCAAAAAGGAAATTGATAAAACAAATAATTAAACAGTGAAATGAATGTAGTAAAGAGCGCGGCGGCTCACACAATGAGTGAAATACTACAAAGTGACATAAAATGCAATAATGAAGCACCTAATTAATGTGATCAAATAATCTAAGCTAGATCAAAAACATAAAAAGTCCATATAAAGTGAAGATCCAAATCAAGTTCATATGGATACGTTGATAAGTGGTAATAATACTCCACCGTGACCAGTGAAATCCAAATTAAGAATGAACCAAGAACAAGTGATGTATAGGACAGCCTTCACCAGTAAAATTACTGCCTCTTACCGCAGAACATAGATCCCTTATCACAGGGGATCAAAGACCGCCTGTGGCTTGTTCCCCAGCCAAGGGATAGTGGCATGCAGCGTCCAGCTGACCAAATGGCGTCTTGACCGGGAGGTCCGCAACTCGTGGTGGTAAATATAGTCCCCGTGTACCGAAAGAAGGAAGAAAGGGGGCTGATAGTGTAAAACCTTTACACATTTATTATATAAAAAAGTGAATGCACACTTACAAATAAGTAGAAATATTAGAGCATAAAATAAGCCGGCCGGCTAGTAGAATAATGCAGCCCGTATGTCTCCGGGTAGCGTGGGCGCGATGACGTCAGAACGTGGCTCCTCCCGAGTTGCTGACCTCCCGGTCAAGATGCCATTTGGTCAGCTGGACGCTGCATGCCACTATTCCTTGGCTGGGGAACAAGCCACAGGCGGTCTTTGATCCCCTGTGATAAGGGATCTATGTTCTGCGGTAAGAGGCAGTAATTTTACTGGTGAAGGCTGTCCTATACATCACTTGTTCTTGGTTCATTCTTAATTTGGATTTCACTGGTCACGGTGGAGGATTATTACCACTTATCAACGTATCCATATGAACTTGATTTGGATCTTCACTTTATATGGACTTTTTATGTTTTTGATCTAGCTTAGATTATTTGATCACATTAATTAGGTGCTTCATTATTGCATTTTATGTCACTTTGTAGTATTTCACTCATTGTGTGAGCCGCCGCGCTCTTTACTACATTCATTTCACTGTTTAATTATTTGTTTTATCAATTTCCTTTTTGATCTGTGTGTCACTTCATGTGACACGTTCACATTTAGCGCAACTTTTCCTTTTCTATTATATGCTTTTGTGTTGTATAACACTTATTGTTGCAGCTTAAAGTGGTTGTAAACCCACTTTTTAAACAAAGACCTACAGGTAAGCCTAGATTAAGGCTTACCTGTAGGTGCATGAAATATCTCCTTAACCTACACGGTTAAGGAGATATTTGTATGTAAATGCGGCGACGCTGACGTCACCCCATTCACAAATTCGGCCAGGTCGCAACATTCGACGACGTAGCCGAATTTGACAGCTCACGCGCGCATGCGCGGAGTCACGTCTTCGCTGCTCCGGCCAATCACAGCGCCGGAGCGGCGCTGTGATTGGCTGCAGCGGCGATACCCGGAAGTAACATTCCGGCTATCGCCGCAGCGATGGATGCGGCTAGAGGAGGGACACGGACAACTTCGGGGGCCCCGATCGAAGGTAAGTGGTACATAATGAGCTAGTATGCTAGTCATACTAGCTCATTATAGCTTTGTCTTGCAGGTTAGAAAAAAAAAAAAACGACAAAAGGGTTTACAACCACTTTAATTTATTATTGCACTAGTGCAGTTTTTTCCATTTCCATCCTTTATGGAAGAGTAGCAAGAAGAAAGCCATTGTTGAGAGAAAGCCATAAGTCCTGTTTGCAGTTTATGAGAAGCCATGTGGGGGACACAACAAACATGTGGAAGAAGGTGCTCTGGTCAGATTAGACCAAAATTGAATTTTTTGGCCTAAAGGCAAAAAACTATGTGTGGCTGGAAACTAACACTGCACATCACCCTAAACATGGTGGTAGCAGCATTATGTTGTGGGGATGCTTTTCTTCAGGGACAGGGAAGATGGTCAGAGTTGATGGAAAGATGGATGGAGCCACATACAGGGCAATCTTAGAAGAAAACCTGTTAGAGTCTGTAAAAGACTTGAGACTGGGGCAGAGGTTTACCTTCCAGCAGGACGACGACCCTAAACATACAGCCAGAGCTACAATTAAACGGTTTAGAATGATCAAAGCATATTCATGTGTTAAAGTCAAAGTCCAGACTGAGAATCTGTGACAAGACTTAAAAATTGTTGTTCACAGACGCTCTCCATCCAATCTGACAGAGCTTGAGCTATTTTGCAAAAAAGAATGGGCAAAAATGTCACTCTGTAGATGTGCAAAGCTGGTAGAGACATCCCCAAAAAGACTTGCAGCTGTAATTGCAGTGAAAGGGGGTTCTACAAAGTATTAACTCGGGCGGCTGGATACAAATGCACGCCACTCTTTTTAGATATTTTGTTGTAAAAAAAATTGAAAACCATTTTTCCTGACACAGCATGACAGCATATACGTATGGGAAGGCTCCGCCTCCCTGCCCAATTCAGGACCGGTTATACTATAAAAGTAGGTCTCCTCCCTTCCTGCAGTATTCTCTTTTTTTTCCTCACTGCTACAGCCGGTTATGCTACTGCTAAAAAGCAGAATTTTTATTTTTCTCTCACCTTGCCGGACATTTCTGGCCAAGCCGCACAGGTTCAAGCCTCTCCTGTGACAAAGCTCTCCGCTGTAAAGGCAGACATGAAAGCCTATATGGGGGAGACCCCACCCCCCCTCTCAAGATCCAGGAAGATATGGGGTGAGGGCATCTGGTCTCTAGGGATTGCTCCTTTATCATGACGTCATGGATGGACATTCATTGGACTTTCTGTTTGGACATGAAGCATGCAGGTGGTAAGGCACCACATGGTGCACAATACCATTCAGTTACTGCTACAAGTATGTGGTTAAACTTGCATTTCTGAAGGGTTGTGGTTGTGTCTGCAATACTGCTAATGATGATAGCAGGTGTGCTGTGCTGTGCTGAAGCCTTCCTACTAACTGAACAAGCCTGGCCCTACAGTCTTGACTTATTTTCTGCAGGTATGCTGTTGGTTTGCATTTCTGAAAAGCATATATCAGGAAATGTGAATCTAACTGGCTATCCATAGTGCCACTTTGTTTACTAATGTTTCACAGATTGAAGTCTGTGTCTGCAGTTTTGCTAATGCTTGAACTGATAACAGGTGATATTGAGCCCTTTCCTTTTAATGCAGGGCCTGGCCCTGCAGGCTGGGCTCACTGTGTATTGATGCTTGGTTGTGGTATGATCCTTGGTGGTACATGTGTCTAAGGTAGGTTTAACCTGCTAGTGCTAATTGTCGGATGACTATTAATTGTGCTGCTTGTCTGTGATTACATTAACTCTACAGTGTGAATGACTGTGATGTGTTTTTCTATGCATTTACATGCTGACCTTGGTGCTAAAATAAAAGTCAGAATCTGTTTAGTCACATTCCTTAGTACTTACCTGTTAGCAATAGGTAATTGCTTGTGTTATTTGGGGTACCCCACAGAAAGATATGTGGTTGTAGTGGTTACTACTTATGGCAAATACCCCAGGCATGGCTCCAGGCTTCAGCTCATCTGTGTACCAGTAGCAACCAGCCTTCCTAGAGACCAGCAACTTTAACTAAGGTGAGGGCAGGTAGGTATATGGTATATCCTAAAAGAGTGCACATTATGGGCGTAAATCTCTCCAGCCCTCAACACCAACACCAGTCAACCTACTTCTGCAACAGGGGACAGATCCTCTTCAGCCCTGAAAGAACCACTATGTAGTTAACTGCCAGTGGAGGCAGATCAAGAAGTCTCTACAGTAATCATAGTGGTCTGGTGGTAACTGGTGTGTCGGCCAAAATGCAAAACAAGGTTGCAGGCCAAAGACAGTGACAAAGGTGCAGAGACCTGAAAAGGCCTACAGTCACTAATGGTTCCATACCAAGCCTAATCAAACAGTTGTGTTTGTTTAAAGGCAACCTCTACCTCAGAGCTTGCTTCTGGGAAATTGCTATGACAAGTTGGCATATCAGAAGCAAAAGGTGGATACTTTAACCCCATCCAAGCTGACTGTGTGGAGCTCAGGGACTAAGCTATTCAAATAAAGGCATTTAAAGGTTACCTCTGCCTCAAAAGCAGCCGGCCAAACAGGCTGCATCAGATTAACCAAGGGTGCCATTCTTCCAACAGAAGAGGTAATATCCTTTGCAGAGACCCTGGCACAGCAAACAGATTCAGAGATGAAGAAGGTTCATACTACTGTTAAGTAGTGTTTTGTGTCCTGCGATTGAGCTCACTTTGGTAGCCAGACTGACAGGACCCCAGACAGGATGAAAGCAAAGCTCTGCTCAGTGATAAAATCTCTATGATGGCGGATCCTAGATTGAAAATGGAGTAGCCAATGATGCAGTTCAGACACTGCGGATACAAAACTGTATGCTGTTTCTCCAGTAATCACTGTGGTCAGTGAACCCTTATGTCCCATCCCACAAGTAAACACATGCCGCTTTAAGTCAGAGTGGTGACTGTTCAAGTCGGGTCTGGTGATATTTAGAAGGAGGATTAATTCCTGATGTTAATCACCAATGACCAGAGGATGGCCAAAAGGCAAAGTTACAAAGAGTGAATGACAGGTTAGACCTGGGAGAACTATAGCGGAGAATAAAGAATCAAGAATCATCTTTATTTGCCTAAACCCAAGCCACCCAATAGGGTCAGCTGACAGTTATATGTAAATTTGAGCTTAGGATCTGTGGGTCCTGTGCATGAAGGAAGCCAATGGAATTTTTTTCATTTCTCTCTACCAATTCATTGCATTCCCTTCATGATGCATCAGAGCACAAGGGTTGTGATTACATGGTCGTTGGTCAAAAGTAAGACTTGAATAACAAGCGGAAGGATAAGGATCCAAAAAATTTGCACAGGCCATTGTTGCAATTAATCTCTCCAGCCGTCAGTAAGGCTTGACCTCCACAAATCATACCCCATGATTTCCAAGGAGTATCGTTCATAGCGGTGCGACCCCAAGTCGCTGCAACGGTAAAGTAGTCCCTACACTACTTTTGATCCCACTGTGATCTAACTTGGGGGCCATAGACATCAAGAAGACACAGGCATTGATTCAAGACACATAGAAATCGCAGTAAAATCGCACAATTTTAGGTCGCAATAGTGGAAACCTAGGCTAAGACTGTCGATGGTCTTTAGACCTAGCAAGTTGTATAATTGCATGGTTGCATAGGGGGTGAGGTTGAGGATGGACACAGGTCCATCAAGTCCAACCTATGTGTGATTATATGTCGGTATTACCTTATATATCCTGTATGTTGTGGTCATCCACAAGTGTGTGGGTGTGTGTGTGTGTATAATGTATACACACTTCGAAATACCCATGTTTCAGCAAGTACCTTTTTTGCCTGGCATTTAGAGTTCACTATGAGTTCATCTGGCAGACTGTGACCTTTCCACAAACTCCGGACATTTCCTGGGATATTGGGTCCAGTAAGGGCCGACTTGCAGGACCAAGGACTTCTGGTGAGCCTTGTCTGGACAACAGACTGGCGCAATGACTTCCAGATTCTGGGAAAAGAGTCCCAGTACAGACTCTGATCGAGTCGGGAGGAACCATCATCGAGAGACCAACTAGTCTCATCACAACAATGACCTACCGGGAATCAATTCTGAATCTCTGAAAAAATACAATAAAGTTACACTCAGAGAGCAACAGTATAAGTATCTCACTTGAACAAATGGCTCTTTCCCATTGGTTGCATCCCACGGTCGCAAGAGCGATAAAGTAGCCTGTAGTAATCCATGAGGTCCGAGGTGCCCAAGGGAAGGTTGAGAACTGTTTTAACTGGTTTTGTATTAAGGAAAGACTTACTTCCTGCACTAGAAACAGTAACTCCACAGAGGAGAAAAGTCCCCTCTTGGGGAGGTAGCTAAACTAACTAATCTTTCAGCGTATCAGCTATTAGGCATACCAATCATCCCAAGTGGTTACTCGTCGGGTATTCATGCCAAGGGAAAACAAGGTGTCAAAGTCAGAGTTATAGCGGTCGCAGACTGGAGTCTTTCCGAAACGCAACAAAAAGAGCCTCAACTATGCTGAAAAGACTCAGCAAAATGGGGAAGGCCTATCTTCGCTGTCAAGAAGGAATGCAAAACTAGTCAACTTCTGGAAGTATCTCCCAGCATGTTAAGTTAGGGTTTTCTAGAACTTACGGCCAGATGGCGTAAGATACAAAAGCCGTTGGATGACAAGGGACAGTCTCCAAAACAAAAATCCGGTCAAGGGATCGGCAACAAAAAAAGCTATCAAGATATTTGGTCTGACAGTAACCTGGGTGGCTTCTTAGAGGTGGAAGCAGAGAAACTAATGACAGCCAACTGTGTCGGCAAATTAGCCAATATGTATATTCAACAAACCTAATAGTCTCCAGGATCCTTATCCGGATTCGCAGCCGTTCGGTGGTGATAACAATAATTGCCCTGTGGCTTGCAGGCCATAATATCCGCGGGTACAGTCTCAGATCCGAGAACCTCCTATTCTCCTTCCTGAGATCCAACACCTCATACAGCGTAGCCAGCGGTATCTTCCAAATTCATACAAGTTTATGTCTAGATGCTGGAGACCAAGAAGTAGAGGTCTCACCGTTTTTAGTGTTTGAAATCCTATGGAGGTCAGAGCGCCTACTCCAGACTTCAAGTACATTAGATACGATAAAAACCAACAGAATTTAAAGGATGGAATTCTCTGTTCCTTACTGTAAGGATAGCATTGTATACAAGTAAGCCTAGAGACGGCATTAAAGGATACATGAAACTCAGTCGTGTCCTCACTCTCTGGGATCCAGTAACGGTGGGATCCAGTAACGGTTGCATATCTTGGCAACCAATTCTGAAAAACCTGGGCAAGTTATTCTTTTCCCCATGGAGTCTTCCAAATAGTGTGAGACACATTATCTCACTCTCCATTTAGAGGGATAAGACATCCTAAATATGGCCAGTAACATGGAATAAGTATTCCTTTTGGCGAATAGGTCTAGAAAGATCTCAGACATCCAAGTGTCAAGCTATAAACTACCTTGTTGCTGAAATTATCAGGCTAAATGGCTCTAGTCTCTTCCTCAACACTATACAAAGGTTGGTATCTTTGCAACCTGGGTTAGAACATCAGCCTTCTGACATATCCAAACTAAAGTGTTTGAAGTACCACGAACATTGAAAATAGTCAAGGTTAAAAAGAGACGTAGAATTGGCCCTTCTTCTAGGAGAAAAACGATAGACTCATCAGGCCTAACGGCATCGGAAAAAGACAATCACTGTCTAACGAAGACAATCGCAATGGTGCGGATCAAGTTAGTCAAAGCTTAGATGACTAGGACAAACCCATCAGGTGAGGGCAGAGACTGCTCTGCCCAGACTGATTGCGCATCCATTGATGGAACTCCCAGAATAGTTCATCCTGAATTAATATGTAAAACTACGACCTGGTCTACATTCAACACGTTGGGGGTCCATTCTTGTGGACCCAGCAGTCTTAACTACAATACATCTCAGTTGTTAGTGGGGATAGATCTAATCCTCTTAAACACTTGAGCAGTACCCACCCTTGTTGTCTGGTGATTTGGTACATCCCATACGTATATGCTGTCATGCTGTGTCAGGAAAAGGGAACATTTTATACTTACCTGACGGTAATTTTCCTTTCTTGATGCAAGCATGACAGCATATAGGTCCCCTCCCAAAAAAAAAAAAATATATAATAAAGGCCTTCGCAGTGATACTAAGTTATGAGAATACTGCAGGAAGGAAGAAGACCTACTTTTATAGTATAACCGGTCCTGAATTGGGCAGGGAGGCGGAGCCTTCCCATACGTATATGCTGTCATGCTTGCATCAGGAAAGGAAAATTACCGTCAGGTAAGTATAAAATTTTCCCTTATCATTTTCCTTCCACTTTGTGCCACTTTGTGTTGGTCTATCACATAAAATCCCAATAAAATACATTTACGTTTTTGGTTGTAACATGACAAAATGTGGAAAATTTCAAGGGGTATGAATACTTTTTCAAGACACTGCAGGAGCTAAAGTAAGGGGGCTAGAGATCCACCTACCCCAGATTTTATGAAATACAGACGTAGGGAGTCATTAACAAGTTTTAGGCAATGAGCCAATGCAGGTGATACCGACCCTTTTCAGGATAATAAAAGCTATTTCTTAGCATAAAAGTATAATATACGTAGCAATCTTTTAGAATGGGAAGAGAGTGACAGGCCCCCAAAAATTCCCAAAAGGCAGTTCTTGGGATGCAAAATATTCAGGAAATGTTGTTTTCGTACCTGTGTTTTTTAGCAACACAAACCAAATTCCTCTGTATACACATCACCTTTGATGGCGCTATGTGCACCTCACTAAACTAGATATGAGCATGAATGGGAGGGAAATGACCACCTAGTTGTGACAACTGGTTCCCACCTTCACAGGCAGCACTAACACAAGGATAGTCGCGATACAAGCCTGAACTACTGGTGGGCTATTACACAAATGGTTGTCAAGGAGAATGGGCAGTGGCAACTGGTCATTTAAAGCAGAAACTGATTGAAAATGATTTCTAAGGGATTTGCATAAAGTAAGACAAAATGCGGAAAGGGAAGGCATTGCGTATTAGCGGAATCTTTGTTCTGGAATTTGGTTTTAACTGGCCTATAGTGATAATTACAGTAATAATTACATTAAATCAAGAAAAAACATGCCATTACAAAGACAAGAGAGTCTTAACATTTTACAATTACAGATCTCCAATGAATTGTTCAATATGTATCCATACACTACACTGTCAAAATCATCATCAGCATAAGTCCCGTTGGGTACCTCTATGATTTCAAAAGATGTATTGGTTTTACTTTACATACAGTATGTATAACTAAGAACAGAATAGCTAAAAGTAAATCATAAGGATTTTTATCATTTACAAAACATTTGCAAAAAAATAAAAAATCATGAATGCTTTTGTGCAGTCATATGATCAGGGTGCGGATACTGACTACGTTGCTTGCATGTCATCGGACACATTTCAATGTCTCTACTTTGATTTCAGCTTCAATCGCAGTGAATCCTGTATATAAATAAAATTATTTATAGTTCCAATCTTATGGAACTAAACACTCGAAGGGCAAACGCATTTCAAATAAAACCAAGGAATTTCCAAGCTCAACCTACCAACCAGCCTGCGACCAACCAAACTGACCTGTCTAACAGTATGCGTTAAAAACAGGGGTTCAGTTGCACATATTTGCAAATACATGCGTTTATTTGACATGTGTTTGCCCTTCCAGTGCTCCCTGCTGTGAAGACCAGTTAAAGAAGGGGGCAGTGACCTTTTTTTGTATTGTTGACATATTGGTTTAGGCCACGCACTGACACCTTTGCTGCCATAGTGCAATGTGCTGGGTGTTCAGTGTGTTCCTGCGCCTTTAAGGAGGGGTGGGCTCCCTCCAGTCACCTGCCCTTCATCTATATACTTCATTACTTCCACCTCATTACACCCCCCTATGTTTTTTTTTTCTTTTCTTTCCCTTTCCCCCCTCTTCACCATCCCCCATACACATAATACTATTTTAATATTGTAGCGGCCTCACCCCATCTCCTTTGTCTAGGGGTATGTCACACGACAGGGTGAGATGCGCTACGGCCCATGTCCTCCCCATAGCTGTGGGTGAGGTGAAGGCCAGTACCAGATATTTCCTCGGGCCTGTGTGCTTTTGTCTAGAATACAGTCCTGCTGTGTCAACACTTCCCTCTGCTCCCATTAACCAGAGTTCCACACACCAATCACAGTCCAACTCTTGCTTTATTGTACATCTCACAATAAACAGTGCTTCAGTAGCCAACTGGTTGCGACTTGATAACATTTTGATATGGGGATGAGCAGGTCGAGGCACTATCCTGGTTATAAACTAAACCACTGCGATCTCGCCAGCGGTTACTATAGCATTTAGCTAGAAATGACTTAGAATCTGAGAGTCTCTACCAGTGACTCAAGAGAACGTAGATAGGAGTACCTTCGCTGCGTTGTGGCCCCTATCAGGGGGAGATGTCCCTCCAAGGGAGTTACCAGAGGCCCATCCGTCACTGGGTTGATGCTGCTCCAGACTCTCCGAATGGGTAACCTCCCCGGCCTCCTCACCTCAGACATGGGCCCCATCCACCTCAGGGACCCTCGGACGTCTCCACCCTCGCGGGATCCAGTCGAAGTCACTGGACCCCAGGCCTCCTAGTTTAGTACCTCACCCCAGGCTGAAGGTGCCTGGGATGGACTCCAACTCCATTCCGGTCAGGCCTAGGGCACCTGGGCCGGAATCCAGAACCGCCCGCACCCAGGCTTAAGGTGCCTGGGCGCGTGAAGAAGATCCTCCTGAAGACCTCGTGGTTAGGGCGTCTCCCCCTTTTATCTCCTCCCTTCGACACCACGGCAGGTTCCCCGCCCTCGCCGTACCATCTCCGGAAAGGGACAAAAAGGGTAGCACTGTAATGGCAAATCTACCTTGAGCCTCCAGGTACCCCGCCACCCAGAGGCCAAGGAGATTATTACACCATCCAATCCTCCACGAACACAAGTGGTCCACTATTACACACATGGGTGTCCCACCTAAATTTAGAGACCCCGCTACATAATCATATAACGAAATCATTGAAAAATGAATGTCTATTTCTATGCAAAACATACGCATAATCCTTTTATTTAATTTCTGTTCCACCTGACAACATATTATTGACATGTCAATAGAAATGTCCTAAAGTAAAATGTATTACATTACCAATGTACTATTATTACATCCAGGAGACTATGTCATTGTTACACTGTTTGTTTTCGATTTTATGTTCAATCAATAAAAACTTTATGAAAAAGAGAATACATGTGCTCCCACTGTGGAGACTCTTAAAAGTTAGAGGTAGGGTCTGCAGGATACAGGGTGCCTTGTCGGGGCCTGCAGCTTACGCATGTATTTGCAAATGTGTGCAACCAAACTCCTGTTTTTAACGCAAACTGTTCGACAGGTCAATTCAGTTGGTCGCAGGCTGGTTGGTAAGTTGAGCTTGGAAATTCCTTGGTTTTATTTGAAACTGTATTTACCAAGTTAAATTGATCCAAGCTGGACCAATGTAACCATGTATAAAATATCTATACCTGGAATTCCTCTTTAAGTCATATACAAAGGACATATCTTGCCTTCTGTAAGTGTTGAACTTGGCCCTGCAAATGTACCGGTCAGTAAGGCTTCCAGTCTCATTAGGGGACCAATAGGAAGGTGATGCGGCGTACACACGATCGTTTTTCATGCCATTTTTTAAACCGATGTTTTTCTCGTCGTTTTTTTTCATGTTTCCTCTCAAGCCTGTCTTGCGTACACACGATCATTTTAAAAAACATTCAAGCAAAGCGCAGTGACGTACAACACGTACAACGGCACTATAAAGGGGAAGTTCCGTTCGGATGGCGCCACCCTTCATGTTAGTAAAGTTTGTTGAGCGACGATTCGCGCTTTTCAGCCTCCTGCTTTTCAGTCCGTTACAGCGTGACGAATGTGCTAACTCCATTACAAATGCTAGTTTTACCAGAACGTGCGCTCCCGTCTCATACTTGATTCTGAGCATGCGCGTTTTTTTTCACCTCGTCAAAGCATACACACCATCGTTTTTCACGTCGTTAAAAAAAACGGCATGAAAAACGACGTGAAAAAATAGAGCATGTTCGAAATTTTTAATGCCCGTTTTTCACGTCGTTAAAAATGCTCTGAAGCCTACACACGATCAGTTTTAATGCCCAAATGGCATTTTTAACGGCATGAAAAACGATCGTGTGTATGGGGCATAAGAGTCTAGAGGGGGCAACGCCAAGCTCAACTTCTGAAAGGTCCTTAATCTGCAGAAAAGCAGGCCAATGCACTCTCTGTGAGAATTAACTGCCCTTTTTACTCTAATGCTGTGTACACACAACCGTTTTTAATGACGAGAAAAGTGCCATTTTTTAAAATGGTAATTAAAAATGATCGTGTGTGGGCTTCCGAGCATTTTTCACAACGTGAAAAATGGCCAAGAAAAAATTGGAACATGCTCTAATTTTTCTCGTCGTTTTTCACATCGTTGTTTTTCTCGTCATGAAAAACGCCCGTGTGTAGGCTTTAACGACGTGAAAAAAAAATGCGCTTGCTCAGAATCAAGTATGAGACGGGAGCGCTCGTTCTGGTAAAACTAGCGTTCGTAATGGAGATAGCACATTCGTCACGATGTAACGGACTGAAAAGCACGAGGCTGAAAAGCGCGAATCGTCTCTCAACAAACTTTACTAACATGAAGGGTGGCGCCATCTGAATGGAACTTCCCCTTTATAATGCCGTCGTACGTGTTGTACGTCACTGCGCTTTACTCCAGCATTTTTTTCCACGATAGTGTGTAGGCAAGGCAGGCTTGAGAAGAATCACGTTTTTTTCAATGACATTAAAAACGGTCGTGTGTACGCAGCATCAGACAAGAAGTTGTACTGAATAGAATCATGTAACAAGAGGCTTTAGATCTGCCTAAAACACTGTAAAAAAACTAAAGAATCTGGTTAATATAGGTGGTATAAAACCCCAAATGAAGTGATTAGAGATAGAGTAGAGATTCTGACTTTAGTATAGTCTGAGCAGCTCACCAATTCAGCTCACCCAATTCTGTTGGCTTGAGTTACTGCATATTTTGTACTCCATATGAAATGGATTTTCACCTCAGACCAGTCTTTCACCACTCAGTCTGGCTGTATGACAAACAGAAGAAAGCTGACCAGTCTACTGAGGTGTAACGGTGACCAAATATTTACAAGCCATGCTACAGACTTGCAGCTCTCAGGAAGTTTATGAACTTGTAGGTGGAAGCAAGCAGGCCCATTCCTTCCATCAGCTATGGAGAAAATCCACAAGGATCAAAGTACTGCACATACTCCACTGTCAACGTCAGGTGAGATGTGCTATTGGTACCAGCCATCAGACGACTTGTTCAGGGACAGGCAAATATCTTGACAGTTGTTCTTGGACAGATATCTGCCCATCCATGGCTATCCTAAACATTGCTACTTGGGAGTTCTCTGCATTGAAGAATTTCTTCCTGCAGCAAAACAAGCAAGTAAAATGTCAATATTACTTATAAGTAAACTTTATAATAACCCATAATAAATATTCGCCCTTGTGCTCAAATACAGAATTCTTGTCCAAAATGCATGCCATAACCTAATAAAGAATTGTGTGTACCGGTCTAAGTATGGGGAGAATTACTGAAGGAACGTTACAGTGTTGATGTAAGCCTTATGCCCCGTACACACGATCGGATTTTCCGTCAGAAAAACCTTGGATGTTTTTTCAGACGGAATTCCGCTCAAGCTTGGCTTGCATACACACGGTAACACAAAAGTTCTCTGAACTTTGGACCGTAAAGAACGCGGTGACCTACAACACTACAACGAGCTGAGAAAATTAAGTTCAATGCTTCCGAGCATGCGTCCAATTGTTTCCAAGCATGCGTCGGAATTTTGCGCATCGGAATTGCTACAGACGATCGGAGTTTCCGAACGGAATTTTTCCCATCCTAAAAATTGAGAACCTGCTCTCAATCTTTTGCTGGCGGAATTTCCACCAGCAAAAGTCCAATGAAACATACACACAGTCGGAATTTCCGACCAAAAGCTCACATCGGACTTTTGCGTGTGTATGGGACATTAAAGCTGAACTTCAGGGAAAGGCAGTGTAGCTGCCCCAGAACAGCAAGAGTCAAATTCTCATTTAGATGGGAACCTTCTTCCCTCAGCCAGAACACTAAAGATGGGTCATGGATGGGTATTCCAGCATGACAATGACCCAAAACATATCGCCATGGCAACAAAGGAGTGACTCAAAAAAGAAGCACATTAAGGTCATGGAGTGGCCTAGCCAGTCTCCAGACCTTAATCCTATAGAAAATGTTTGGAGGGAGTTGAAACTTCGAGTTGTCAAACAACAGCCAAGAAACCTTAAGGATTTAGAGAAGATCTGTAAAAGAGAGTGGACCAATATCCCTCTTGAGATGTGTGCAAACCTGATCACCAACTACAAGAAACGTCTTACCTCTGTGCTTGCCAACAAGGGTTTCTCCACCAAGTACTAAGTCATGTTTTGCTTGGGGATCAAATACTTATTTTACTCACTGAACTGCAACTCAATTTATAACATTTGTATTGTGTTTTTTTCTGGTCTTTTGGTTGACATTCTGTCTCTATCATTTAAAATACACCTATGATAAAAATTATAGGCCCTTCATTTCTTTGTGAGTGGGCAAACTTACAAAATCTGCAGGGGATAAAATAATTATTTTCCCCACTGTATCTGAGAAGAGTAAGCAGAGGCAGACAGCACAGGAAGTTATAAGCTCACAAGATTTGTGACAGGATCAATTGGCATTTTTGCATTTATTGAACAGATATAAGAAAATGGTTTCCATTATAGGTTTATCAGACCAAACTGGAGCAAGTAATGGCGTGTACACACGACCGTTTTTCTCGTCGAGAAAAACAATTTTTTTTCCATTTGACGAGAAAAACTATCGTCTGTGGGCATTTTGTCGTTTTTCTCGACGAGAAAAACGGCATTAAAAACGACAAGAAAAATTAGAACATGTTCTAATTTTTCTCGTCATTTTTTCCGACATTTTTTCCGCGGCAGTTTTCCCATAGGGAAACACTGCCGCGGAGCCCACAAACGGTAGTTTTTCTCGACAAGAGAAAAAAATGACGTGAAAAACGACCGTGTGTGGGGAACAAGCCGTTCCCTCGTTTTTAATGTCATTATTCACGGCGGTTTTTTAATCGCCGTGAATAATGATCGTGTGTACGCGGCATAAGACTAGATGTATTATGCATAGGGATATCACACATATATAGCCCCAATCCCCTCCTCCAAAAAAAAATATTTCTCATTTAATATGTATATATTTATTTATATATTTTAGGATAGCCAAATTATAATAATTTTTATGTGTGCAACTGTATAAGGTAAACTCATTACTTTAATTATTGACCACCTTTTCATATTTTCTTCAATATTTTTTCATTATGTTGTAACCTAAAGTTATGTCAGGTTTTGTCACTTGATTTATACATGATTTATATATTCATCCTGCAGGCACTGTGATATATAATTTTGTTTATTTAGTGAGGTGTAGCACCTTTGTACAGCTGCCAGCAGGTCTTTACTAGTTCACTAATATACATTTATATTTAAGTTATAGGGTCACCTTGATAGCGCTGTGTATATATATATATATATATATATATATATATATATATACGTAGTGGGTATTTGAATTTAGGGGAGGCATCTGGGTGGTAGTGTAACCCAGATGCACTGATTGTTAGGGAATCTGAGACCTTTTATGGTTCTTGGAGGACTCTGGTGGTGTGAGGTTCCCTGTGGCCTGCAGGTGGCGTTGTCACCCTGGGCCGGAGTTGAACCCACACCGCAAGACTGTGCCTTTTTGTCCTTTCCTAGGCGCTTGTACAGTGGGGCGGGGAACCCGCTGTGACGCAAAAGGAGAGGGGATAATAAGGGCGGACGCCCTTACCACAGGGTTTCAGAGTTCGGAGGAGAGGACGCGGCCGCGCCCAGGCACCTTCAGCCTGGGTGCTGGCGTTCCGGAGTTCCAGGCCCAGGTGCCCTTGACCTGGCTGGAGCGGGAGATGAAGTCCATCCCAGGCACCTTTAGCCTGGGGTGAGGTACTATGGCGGAAGCCTGGAACTCAGTACCTTCGACTGAGTTCCACGAGGGTGGAGGAATCCGAGGGGGCCCTAACTCCTTAGGTGCCCATGTCTGAGACGAGGAGGCCGGTGAGCGGAACTTCTCCGGAGAGTCCGGCGCAGCATTCGCTGGTAACGGAGAGGCCTCCGATAACTGTCTTGGACGGATGTCTTCCCTCTGATAGGGGCTATGTTAGCGAAGGTAATCCATGTTCTGTTCTATATAGTCAGTGGCAGTGACTATCCGCCACTGGTGACACCACAGTGGTTAGCTCTATCTTAAAGGATTGTGCCTTGGCCTACTCCCCACAAATACTGAAGTGTTACATGGGTCTCAACTCTCAACCTGTCTGTGCTGTATGACTATTTGTTGGGAAGAATAAATACGAGTTGGACCTTTTCAGTGTGTGGAACTCTGGTTACTGGAAGCAAAGGGAGTCATTTCAGAGAAAGGATCTGACCCTGAGACATACATACCAAACCCAATAGTTTCTGGCTTTCACCTCTATACCTGCTGGAGGACATGGGCCGTGGTGTATCTCATCCCTCCCCCCGTGTTAACCCCTAGACAAGACAAGGAGTGGGGCGAGAGGGGTGAGGTCGCTACATATATATATATATATATATATATATATATATATATATATGTAGCGGGATATCCGTTGAGGCCCCATGGACTACGTTACCCAGAACCCCGTTTGGCACCCAGGGTGCATTGGGCTGCCGCAGAGACTCATGCGTGGGGTGTAAAAGGGGAGGGCGAGGCTAAGCCCGGCCTCTTTGGACACTGTGCGGCTGGCGAGAGGACTTCCTGTGCGGACCTGCTGCGAGTGCAAGGCCCGAGGTCTGGGCCTTGCGCACTTCCAGAGAGCCTTCCACCTCCCTGCGGAGCCTGTGCGGCTGCAGACATCTACCTGCTTCGCGGACGTCAGTGACCGGAGATCAGGCAGAGACAGATCCTGTGTGTGTGGACACAGCGGTGGGAGTCCCGGACTGGGATCGAGTCCGGAGGGGTGAGAGAGCACCTGCTCACAACTACAACCGAGTACTTTATTAGGCCTATTGACTGCCTTGGCCCATCTGGTTATAGTTTCCCTTTTCCTGTCAGAAGACTAGTTGCAGAACTGAGTTACATAGTCTCTGGGGAGTTGCCTCCATTGTCTTAGACCCTTATTGGATTACAAATATTGTTCCTGTATGTGCACCTCCGATCATTTTGCATGCGAAGATTCCTCCTTTAAAGACTGAGTTTTAACTGAGTCAGGCCTGACTGGGAGTTTATAGCATTGCTGGGCGTCATATTGCTAACGGGGCCTCTAGCTATATGTCAGTGTGTGATAGAACTATTTGTGCACTATAGTTGACTAGTGTTAGTATTACTGCAGGGCTCTGCATGCATGTGTTATATGTGATATTGATTGTTAACCAATATATACAAGTAAACCATTTACAGTTTAATCATTCTGGTATTGGAGTCCATTACTACATTCTACCACTGTATAAATGTATTGAGGGATTGTGCATGAGCTGGTATAAAGTTACACAAATATACCACCCCCTAGACTAGCTGTGCCAGAGAAGGGTTGAGTAGATTGCCGGGGGTTGGCTGTGCTGTGTACAGGGCCCTAAACAAAACCAGCGGCCCTCTTAGTTTGGGGGTATCGCTACATATATATTTATGTAGCGGGGTGCCACTTTGCAGTATAGTTATAAGCCTATTGCTGTATTGAGAATAACCCAGCTCCCCCAGAGTCTTCTATGACATTGCAGCAACTGTTTTGTTCAACTGTGCGGAACGGTGCATTATGGAACTTATAGTACAGAGAAAAAGAGACTCCATTGCCATGGGTAACAAATAGACTATGGAACCCACAATGCAGCTGTGCTACCAGAGTGCATTGCATCTTCGCACAGCCTTCTGGGGAAAATTACTTAAAGGAAGGGAGGAGCTACACTCGTCCTCTCTGGACTTCGCCTTCTATCAAGCAGGAAGCCTGCGTTGAGGCCTGTTGTTGGAGTGTCTAGGCCTAAAGCCTGGGCCTACAGTTGTCAAGTAGGATCACTCAGCCCAAGGAGGGATCCTTTTCCGTGTGACCAACTCTCGCTCTACAGAGACCGGAGTCGCCCATCTACCGACACCTTGTGCGGCTGTGTGAGGGACCGGAGACTGCAGGTTGCGGAGAGACCGTGGACCGGAACAACGACAGCGGGACGTACCAGAGGGACGAGGCCTGCTTTGGTGAGGGGGCACCTGCCCAGAATTGACTAACTGTTGCGTAGGACTGTGACTTTTAAAGATCTGCCATTATTAGAGTAGTGCGCCAAACGCAAGGACATAGTGCATCTCACCGTGGCCACGGCTTTTAAGGATTGGCGTTTGCACCGTCAGCAAGTTACATATTCATAAACATAGTGGATGTTCAGTTTGCCTTCTTTTCATAACCTGATGAATTACAAATGTTTAATGTGCACCAACAAATGCTAGCGAAGACTTTTACTGCTGGAAGGAACTTTGCACTGGACTCAGTCAGGCCTGCCTAGAACAAGCATTACCGGGACACGTGTACAGTATTGCCCATTAGGGGGAGCTCGAGAGCAGTTAGTTAAATATATAGAAAGTGTACACCAGAACTGTGATCTTATGTTTTGAATGTTTTCTAACTAAAATTTCCTGCTAACCATTGACTCTTGCAGGGCCCTGTAGGAGTCCACTGTATGGGAAAAAGAAACAATGCGCCTACTAAGTGCAGTATGTTGGTATTGATTTATTATAAAAGTAAAATTACAGCCAAATGGCTACTCACAGGATAAAAATGAAGTACTGGCATAGACAGATATCAATGGTTGTCTGCGGGGGGTGTGTTATCATTATTGTCACGAGGCCTTAACTTCGCCCCTACTGTGGCCCATAATTCTTTTATCATGTTTAAAGACCTAAACAAGTTTGTCAGAAACCTAACTTTGAGACGACACTACAACATAAAGGACAAAAAAACATCAATTGTGGATATAGATTCAGACTCCCAGAGTGACAACCTCTCAACCCTAGATACATCCATGGAACAACAAGCGCTATTAGATCTTTGCGAATTATGGAATGTCCATGAAGAAGATGATATTATTGCTTGGTCCCAATATTCAGAGTCACCACCACCTGTCATACATACCACCTTCAGACCAAAATCTATATTTAATCCCACACAATCGAAGGGGCCATATCTACAAACATTTTATCAGGTAGTACAGAATCCACCAAACCCAATTATTTTAAGAACAATTTGAGTCCACAAGAAAATATTGCCCTGAAATCACTTAGCCAAAACAACAATATAGCCATAAGACCGGCTGATAAAGGAGGAGGCATAATCATACAAGACAAAGCAGACTATATGAGAGAAGCTCATCGTCTTCTCTCAGATAATATCACTTACGAGACACTAAAAAAGGACCCGTTACCCTAATTTATTGAGGTTTCCAACTCTTTAGTAGAGAAGGCCCATATGGAAGGTAAATTGTCAAAACAAGAAAAGGCCTTTTTCCGTAAATCGTTTTTCCAGGTACCATACTTTTACCATTTGCCAAAAATACATAAAACTTCCACTAACCCACCAGGACGCCCTATTGTTGCCTCCATGGATAGTATCACCTCCAGTTTTTCGTTATATGTAGATAATTTTCTCCAACCCCTAGCTCAGGCCTTACCCTCCTATATTAGAGACGGAACAGATCTAATAGAACAACTGCATCCTTACACATGGGAACCCACTTACCAATGGATCTCCCTAGACGTCTGTTCCCTATATACATCCATCCCTCATGATATAGGTATACAAGCTGTCACTCACTTCCTTGAAAAAGACTCCTATCTCAACACACACCAAATAGATTTTATACTTCAAGCCACCTGTTTTTGTTTAGAACACAACTATTTCCTATTTGAGGGTACATACTATCGTCAAAAACAGGGCACTGCAATGGGCGCCAATTTTGCTCCCAGTTATGCCAACCTAACAATGGGGTACTGGGAGGAAAAATACATTTGGGCCAATAATCCATTCATCATGCATCTCATCTTTTATAGAAGATATATAGATGATATCATAATCATCTGGGACGGCCCTATCAACCTTATCCAAAGCTTTGTCTCCTATTGTAATGCCAACCCATATGGACTCTCCTTCACTTCAGAATCGAATACCTCATCTATATGCTTTTTAGACCTGGATTTATCCCACATCAGTAAAGACATAACAACCAAAAGCTATACGAAACCCACAGCAGGAAATTCTTTCCTACACTACACCAGCTGCCATCATCCCAAATGGATTAAAAATATCCCAAAAAGTCAATTTCATCGTCTCAGACGAAATTGCACCAGATTGGATGATTATGTAACACAGAGTATACCACTAAAAACAAAATTTATTGATAAAGGTTACCCACCACATCTCCTAGATAATGCTTGTTTAGCTTACTGTACAGACAGTATGGTAGACAAGCCCAAACAGACACCCACACCGGTTATGAGGTTCATTACACAATACCACCATAGTCATAAAAAAATGGAAAGTATTTTTCATAAACATTGGTGTATTTTACAACAAGATCCCCATTTGACAAAATCACTTCCCCCACATCCCAAATTTACATATCGTAGGGCTCCTAATATAAAAGGCAAAATTGCACCTAGCAAAATGAAATCTAATGACAAATCTATCACATCTAGACAATTAACATTAATACCCCTAGTGGGTATGTATAGATGTAAGAAGGCTTTATGTCTTACCTGTTCCCATGTTGACCATGGTCAAAAAAACTATTCAGCCAACAACAAAATTTACACTCTTACTTCGTTTTACAACTGCTCAACCAATTATGTCATCTACTGTATATCCTGCCCATGTGGTCTATTGTACGTGGGCAGAACCATACGTACATTACGAGCCAGATTCGGTGAACATCGCCGAGCAGTAAAAGATGGCAGTCCACAATACAGCGTGTCCAGACACTTCAATATCCACCATCCTAAGGACATTTCTGCACTTTGGGTATGGATCTTAGAATCCATACCCGACAAATATACACTAGCGGAGAGATTCCAACGTCTGTGCAAACAGGAGACATATTGGATATATATCCTGAACACTCTCACGCCCTTCGGACTCAACGAGGAGATCGAGGTTAATACGGTTATGTAATGATGGGAGGCGTATGTACACACATACACATACATGCTTGTGTGTGTGTCTACATGCGTCTCTATCTCCCCAGTTCCTTCTCTATCTCCCCAGTTCCTTCTCTTTCATTCATTTTTTCATCCATTTTCTCCTTACTGATTATGTTCTGTATGTATATGTATCATTCTTTCCAGTATTTGTATAATAACCTTTATATTAATCTTTATATTACCTGTTATCCTACATACATAAGTCTCCTCTGATGGGATTTTTTTCATTGTGAGCACCATACCCACACATATAAGAATACAGGCTTGGATGCACATGCATATATACATTTTGCATACATGCACTCCTGTACTTTGAATCTTATCCACTTACCATATTTTGGGCTAATTATGCACTAACTACGTCATTTTTAGTTCATTACCCATTAATTATCAATTCATTTTATCTCTAGCCTCATAACTTAACCACTTCTCTACCGTGCACGAAAACCCCCTTCCTGCCCAAGCCATTTTTCAGCTTTCAGCGCTGTCACACTTTGAATGACAATTGCGCGGTCGTGCGACGTGGCTCCCAAACGAAATTTGCGTCCTTTTTTTCCCACAAATAGCGCTTTCTTTTGGTGGTATTTGATCACCTCTGCGGTTTTTATTTTTTGCGCTATAAACAAAAGAATAGCGTCCAGTTTGGAAAAAAAACACTATTTTTTACTTTTTGCTATAATAAATACCCATTTTTTTTTTTAAATAACATTTTCCTCAGTTTAGGCCGATACGTATTCTTCTACATATTTTTGGTAAAAAAAAAAATCGCAATAAGCGCGTATTGATTGGTTTGCGCAAAAGTTATAGCGTCTACAAAATAGGGGATAGATTTATAGCATTTTTTTTTATTTTTTTTATTAGTAATGGCGGCGATCTGCGATTTTTTATTGTGACTGCGATATTGCGGCGGACACATCGGACACTTTTGACACATTTTTGGGACCATTCACATTTATACAGCGATCCCTGCTATAAAAATGCATTGATTACTGTATAAATGTGATTGGCAGGGAAGGGGTTAACCACTAGGGGGCGGGAAGGGGTTAAATATGTTCCCTCAAAGTGTTCTTACTGTGGGGGGAGGGGACTGACTGGGGGAGGTGACCGATGGTTGTCCCTATGTACAAGGGACACACCATCGGTCCCCTCTCCCTCACAGGACGTGGATCTCTGTGTTTACACACAGAGATCCACTTTCCTGCTTGTTTCCCGGGCAATCGCGGGTGCCCGGCGGCAATCGCGGCCGCCGGGCACGCGCACCGGGGCCTTGTGAACGCGGCGCGCCTCCTAGCTCGTTTTAAAGGGAGGACGTCATATGACGTCCTCCCAGAACGAGAGTGTCCTCCGCCCGCCGTCAATTGACAGTGGGCGGGGGACAAGTGGATATAGATGCAGATATCAATATCTCCGTTTCGGTTGAACTGATATGGACATCATTGGTATTGCATCATTTGGTATCAAATAATAGATATATGCACGTCACATATATTGTGATATATTAATATTCCATGGGCACCTCTATCATAGGGTTAAGTCTTCCAAACGTTATATTATAACTCTTTATTTTAATTTTTATATTGTATATCTTAAATTTATAGTCTTTGAGCCACCCCTCTGCTCATATACGTTTAAAAAAAAAAAACCCAAGCCTTATGTATTATTTTTTTCTTATATATTATATGTTATTAATATATCAATATATTCTCCGAATGACTCTAAAAAACATCGCAGGTAAAATAACTTATATGGCCGCTTAAAACTTTCTAGTCTTGTGTATACATTTCCCTACGTATACTATATTACATCTTCCAGATGTTATTAGTACATAGCGCAGGCTCAATAGGACATTCCATCCATGGTTCCGCTTCTTGGAACGCATATAAGACCGACAGTCCCTTGTGCCAATCAGATCCGAGGAAAATAAGGAAGCATTGAAACGCGTCATCAACCAGAGTCTGCCATTGACGTCACATCCTGTCGCCACAGTCAGCTGCGCTCCAGCGTGAACTGCACGCCGCGGTGTATCCACTTCCTACACCTAGGACAGCAACAAGCTTTACCACGCCATCTACCGCTCGTCCACCATCTATCCATCGCTCCAACTACACCATTCTGTGTGATCCTAACACCGGAGCAGCTCTTCACTGCCATAAGACTACAGATGAACGGAGTGACACACACCCCCCGCAGACAACCATTGATATCTGTCTATGCCAGTACTTCATTTTTATCCTGTGAGTAGCCATTTGGCTGTAATTTTACTTTTATAATAAATCAATACCAACATACTGCACTTAGTAGGCGCATTGTTTCTTTTTCCCTTATTGCATATAGAGTTCACTTCACTCTTCAAGTGCTGCCAACGGTGCATATGTCATCAAGAACATCATTATCACATGGACTCTTATTCCCTTATTGACAATTTCCTTTAGAGAATTGAGACATTTTTTTTTTTTATATTAAGTTTTTAATTGATACTGTAATTCCTCCATATTTTTAGGTATTGCATAATGTGTGATTTATTATACATTACTTATCAGGTAATCCTCTTGCTCCCTTAATCTATCAGTGAGTTTCCTGTTCCTTTTCTTTTTGCGCCGTAATTTGTGTTATATTTCTAACTTTATTGCTATTCTTACCAAGTAAAATTTACTCCTGGTTAAGCAGAATTCTGTGTGGAGTTTATCTGTTACCCTGCTGGACAAGTGGCCATTACAAGGTAACAACTTTATCTCCAGTTTTATTGCTGTGTGATATTATTGTGTTTCCCAATTACCATTGGGTTCCACAATCCTCATGTAGACCAGTTGTGCTAAGGGAGGGTTTGAGCCAAATTCCTGGGGTTGATAGCCAGAGTACAGACCCAAAACAAAACCAGCAGCTCCTTCAGGGGGAAGTGCTATATATATATATATATATATATATATATATATATATATATATATATATATATATATTCAACTCTATAAGGTAGTCATGCAGTGATAAACAAAACTGGTGAAAACAACCGTCAAACCAGAACAAAAACGGTCAAGGCTAAGAGACAGAGAAGCAGATTCTGCAATCATCAATGTGCAGCACTGTCAGAGTACTGCACAAATCTCAAATTCCAATTTTACAGCTTCATAAATGTGAAAAAAATAATGAGGGCACAGGAAAAATAATAAAGTATAATAGTAGCAAGTAGAATGGAAATGGCAAACTCAATCTTCACAGCACTTTTACAACTATGGGGGAGATTTACTAAAACTGGAGCCCAGAGAATCTGGTGCAGATGTTCATAGTAACCAATCAGCTTCTAAATACAGCTTGTTCTATGAAGCTTTGACAATAGCATCTAGTAGCTTATTGGTTACTAGGTGCAGTTGCGTCAGATTCTCTGTGCTCCAGTTTTAGATAATCTCCCTCTATGTGTTTTAATATACTGTATGTAGCGGCCTCCACTCTCTCTCTCCGCTGCAGGCTGGTTTCTGCTTGTCTAGGGGTATCCTGGAGGAGAGAGAGTGCGGGGTCACCATGCCAAGCCTTCACCGCAGATGTTTGTGTGGTGTGAGCAAAGTTTCTTTACCTTCGGGTCGGTGTTCAGTGTTTGAAGCCTCCGCTCCTTCTGTGGAACAGTGTCTGCCAGTAAATGAGCCCCACACCAATAAAAGTCCAACACTCCTTTATTTTCCAATGTCAGGACGAAACACAATCAGTTGGACTCCCTCAACGAACAGACAGGGGGTGTGGATACGAGTAGGCCCAGGCACAATGAACTCTCCTATTCCTCTATCAGCGAATAGGTTTGGCACATGGTCTATGCCACCTGTTGAGAATCTTGGTCGCTGCCACCGACCGGATGAACGGTGAACCTTCCTCCTGTCTGCACTCGGCCCCTGTTTGAGAAGATACCCCTCCGGGCGGTCTCCTGAGGCTCACCCGGCACCGGCAATCTGCTGCACCAGGTCTTCAGGTGAGTAGCTCCTCCGGTCCCTTACGCTTCTGGATTCGGGTACCCCACTCCCGGGGTCCCCTAGGAAATCCTTCCCTCGCAGAGCCCAGCAGAGGACACTGGGCCCAGGCCTCCAACCGAGTACCTCACTCCAGGCTGAAGGTGCCTGGGGTGGAACACAAGCTCCGGGTGTCCAGGCCTAGGCTGAAGGTGCCTGGGACTCGACAAACCCTGTGACTAAAATGGCCGACCCCTTTATACCCTCCCCCAGCAAGCCCAGCGGAGCCCCCGCCCTGCTGTACTCATGCTGCGAGAGACCAAAAAGGGTACGGCACTGCAATGATGGCTCAAGCCCGGGCCCAAAGCGACAGCGCCACCCGCTGGGCCCCAGGGAACCATACATTACAGATATCCCCACCAAATTCAAACATGAGATAAAAGCATATACCCGCTACATGTATGTCTGCTCATGTATGTCTGCTCATGTAGTAAGTGTGTATGCATTATTTTTTTTACAGAACAAGGATATTGTTTAGTGTCCGTATAAAGTTTATCTAAACTCAAAAAAAAATAAATACAAATTGCAGTTTACCAGTTTACCAATCATTAGATATGATGGCTGCATTTTATATTTTGTTATTTTTTTGTTCAGGCTTTTAATTTTGTTATTTTCACCTGGTGACCCTGACAGTAAAACTTCCTGCCCGAGGGTGTCAGTGCTCACTCACTGCACTGTAGTTATGTAGCAGCAGTGCTCTTGCTTTAGGACTGAACTATAAAACCACTCCTCCCGGATATCCACATATCACAAATGGCACAGTAGGCCTTATTTCCCACTAAATATCCTTTACTGAATGCTATTTAGGCAGCTTAAAACATTGTTGAAATATATGGATACTATATTATATGCCAAAGTATTTGTAATGTTGTACAGCCAGTCCTGTGATCCAGGTAAACTGCCAAGCTGCAAGGCCAGTCTTGTGAATTTGCATTGTTGTGGCAACAGTGCTTCTTCTTAAAAAAAAACCTGGTCCAGCCTGGTAATGGGATAAGGATGGAACAGGAGAGTAGTGATGATGACTCTGAGTCATCAATTTGCTCTGTTATCCTGCTCACTTTTAGCACATGTGCACTGAAGGCCAATTCAAACTATATGTGGTGACAGACGTTTTACTGCATTGTAAAACGTCTGTCACCCTGTCACCCCAGGGACAACTGCAATGTCAGGCAGCGCAGTGCATTATGGAGCTCGACATTGCAGTGAATGAAGTGTACATTTTGTACACTTCAAATGAAGTTAGTACAAAAGAAAGAAAAAAGGGAGCAGTGCAATGAGATTAATTGTGAGCTGCACTGCCCCCTAGCGCAGCAGCAACAACACAGAGCGGCCGGAGTGGTGAATTGCTTTGGCTGCTCTGAGATTTCACAACGGGGCAGTGTGAATTGGCCCTAAAGCAAAGCTTGATAATCCTAGTGCTGGTCTTCTGTTCCCCAGTCTACTGTACAGATGATTGTCAGAGGCAGATATCAAGACAGGTTGAGGTATTTAGACTAAATACAATAACACTTTAAGAAGATCTAAACCCAAGAACACAAATATAATAGATAGCAACTTACCAGTCCTTAGATTTGGGGCTGCATTACGCTGGGTATACACTAGTAGAATTTCAAGCCAAAATTGCACAAAAATTCTCAGTACATTCCAAAGTAGTTCAAGATTTCATTTGCTTTTAATATTTGAATTTGGAATGAAAACCCCATAAATTGTTAGAAATTCATACATTCGAGAAAAGTTTGATTTGACTGATTAGGAAAAGGAACGAACATTCTTTCAACATTCTTACAATGAGAAATGTCAAACTAAATTCTAATAGTGTATACCCAGCTTTAGTTTTCTTTAACAGGCAACTTTTTTTGCAAGTACAGAAAAATGTTGGCCTTGCTGGAAATCCAGTGTGTCCATGCAACTTCCCCTGCACTGATTGAAATATCTGTAACACCCTCATGTGACGGGAGTCACTTTGGGTGGGGGCCCATGGAACCCAGAATCCCTTGGAGAGGTTGGAAAACCCTTGTTTCAGCTTCCCAGGCCCCTCGTATGTATAAATTACCCTGTGTCTATTAGTGGCACAGGGTGACGGAGAAAATAATGGACATTGAGAATGGGGCTTAGATTACTTCAGATGGGACTATTTATCCACAATATCTCCCAGGAAATATACAAAGACTATTCCTGGTTTATTTGATTCTGAACTATACTTGTCAATTGAAAGAACTGATCAAAATGGCCTCTGTACAATGTAGGAGACGGATAGCCTGCTACTGGTGGTGTCCCGCTATTGTGTATGAAGGTGTCCTGTGTTTATACGTATGATAATGTGTAATGTAGTTTGTGAGCTAGGAGACGACCTCTGAGTCAACTAGGCTGGTTAAATGACTAGTTAATTAGCTCATGTTAATTTATGTTTCTGGTTATAGTTTGTATTGTTAGGGTAATATGATCAGGAGGGGGGACACCTACTTTTCAAGTGTATAAAAAAGCCTGTATACTTGTCCAATAAAACATTCTATGTTGCAGTTTTGTAACTGAGCTAGTCTCGCCTGGTTCTTAATTCTACAATATGTGGCTGTAATATCTGATATCTTAAGGTCCAGACTAGGGGAAGCAGTGCACTGACAGAAACACTCAAGCGGAGTGTGGGACATTCCGTGACACCCTCCTAGGTAGGTGCTAGAAGAGAGTATAGTTTTTGGTCTTTCTGCTTACCAGGAAGATGGTCAGGTAAAACTTAGAGAGCTCTCTGTCTACCAGGGAGCATGATCTATTGGTTAAGTCTGCTCATTGTATTCAGGTGCAGCTCAGCTTGTTCTGACTGTCCCCCACTGGTCCAATAGGGAGGCATATTGGACAGTGGGAGGAGACCTGACAAGTGAGTGCACAGGCTTTGTTACAGCCCTGGCAATTGGCAGAGAAAAAGTGCTACATTGTATGTTGGGATATTGTATATAAGGCAAGAGTACATGGAGCAGTGGATGTCAGTGGACCTGTGTCTGCTGACACCCGCCACCATCCGATCCGATCTGCTAAAAACAGACAGATGGGAGATCCATTCCCCATCTGTGTGGTAAATCGGATTGGATGACAGTCGAATGGAAATGGACAGGCAGTCTGTTTCCTTCCAACAGCCCCATAGAGAGCAGCGGCCTGCATAAGCAGAGCAGACACGGACATATCCGTTTGCTCAGCCGTAATCAGCAGAGAGATCGCCAATGAGCAAGCAGATTCTGCTGATGGGTCTGCCCCATGTGAAAGGGGCCTTAGGGGTGTGTGGGGTGCCAAGTTCACTTGCTGCAGTGTACAATGGTGTGCTGGAGGGGTACAGAGGTGCAGATGTATGTGTGGGGGTAGGTACAGAGGCATGGGGGTGCAGAAATGTGCAGTAGAGTACATAGATGTGTTGAGGTGTGCTGGGGAATGCAGAGGTGTATGTGTGTGTGTGAAGGAGGGGGGGGGGGGGTTTGCGGTGGTGTGCTGGTGGTTACAAAGGCTTGCTGGGCTTATGGAGGCATACTGAGAGATAAAGAGGATTCCAGGAGGTTCAAAGGTGTGTGTGGGGGTGCAGAGATGTGCTTGGAGGGTGGGGGGGGGGTATGGAGGTTGCTGGGAGCTGCAGATGTATTTGTAGGAGGTGCAGCAATGTGCAAAGGGGTACAAAAGTGTGCTGGGGGTGCTGAGGTGTGCTAGGGGTACAGGGGTTATTTTGGAGGTACAGAAATGTGCAGGGTTTATAGAGATATTCTGGGGGTGTATAAGGCTGGATTAAGAGCATCACAGACCTGGTGCTGAGGGTTTTGGTGGGTCTTTTTATGGAAATACGTAAAATGAAACTGCAAACAATTTTTTGTTAAAACAATGTTCATGTAAATGTCATGTAAATTATAAGGGCAGGTATAGCAAGGAAAGGAGGATACATATTGTGTAATGGATCAGGAGGATGCATGGTATTTAAAGGGTAAGAGCTGGTAGAGTGCATTTCATATAAAGGGGATGTTGCACTTGCTAGGATTGTAAAAGACCTGGGGTGCCTTCGGGTGACGTCAGTAAAGCAACAAAGCAACGCGTTTAGCGTGGTAAATTGTGGGTGAGTAGAGGGGGCTTTAAAGGGTTTGGTTAAATAAAACGAAAGCCTTTTTGTATTCATAAAATATGCTAAAATTGCTGTCACGCAAGCCAGAGTGTCGCAAATATGTACAACCCTCTGCACAATCATTATTTTAAAAATGAAACACTGCCATTACATATGATTTTGTGTACACTGAAAAAGCTAAAATGCTAAAATGTTATCTGAGCCTAACTTACAGAAGAACTTCATTAAAATAGTCAGAGACTGCTTAGCAACCAGCAACTCACTTTGATAAGATGAGATGAGATGTGTATATACTGTGAGTCCCGCAGGACATAATTGCCAACATTTCTAAAAAGTTCCAGGGACACCTTTTTGCTGTGCATTCAACAAGCCATTGTAGTATGTACTTTGTGTGGGGGCCATTCACTTAACTACAGAGGGAATAATGGTATGTGCATTTTTTTTTTTTAGGAAAGCAGTGGGCATGTGTGCAAGATCCAAACGTGGGCACTCCTGCCACAGGAAACAACTAGGTGTGGTTTTTGGTAGCCTTTGCTGGGTACATGGGGTACAGAGAACGAAGCTCAGGAGTGTGCTGTGTACAGGGGACAAAGTTCAGAAGTGCATCATATACAGGGTGCAGAGTTCAGGGGTGTGCTGTGTACAGGGTAGAGTTCAGGAGGGCACTGCATTCTGAGGGCAGAGTTTAGGAGGGAGCTGTGTGCAGTGGGCAGAGTTCAAGAGGGCTCTGCGTGCAGAGGGCAGAATTCAGGAGGGTGCTGCGTGCAAAGGGCAGCTTTCAGGAGGGTGCTGCGTGCAGAGGGCAGCTTTCAGAAGGGAGCTGCGTGCAGAGGGCAGCGTTCAGGAGGGCGCTGTGTGCAGAAAGCAGAGTTCAGGGGGCGCTGCGTGCAGAAAGCAGAGTTCAGGGGGTGGCTGTGTGCAGAACGCAAAGTTCAGGGGGCGCTGTGTGCAGAAAGCAGAGTTCAGGGGGCGCTGCATGCAGAAAGCAGAGTTCAAGGGGGTGCTGCCTGCAGCTTTCAGGAGGGCTCAGCGTGCAGAGGGCAGAGTTTAGGAGAGAGCAGCATGCAGAGGGCAGAGTTCAGGAGGGCGCTGCGTGCAGAGAACAGAGTTTAGGAGGGCGCTGCATGCAGAGGGCAGAGTTCAACAGGGCGCTGCGTGCAGAGAACAGAGTTTAGGAGGGCGTTGCGTGCAGAGGGCAGAGTTCAAGAGGGCGCTGCGTGCAGGGGGCAGAGTTCAGGAGAACGCTGCATACAGAAGGCATAGTTCAGGAGGGTGCTGTGTACAGATGGCAGAGTTCAGGTGGGTGCTGCATGCAGACGGCAGAGTTCAGGAGGGCGCTGCGTGCAGAGAACAGAGTTTAGGAGGGCGCTGCATGCAGAGGGCAGAGTTCAACAGGGCGCTGCGTGCAGAGAGCAGAGTTTAGGAGGGCGTTGCGTGCAGAGGGCAGAGTTCAAGAGGGCGCTGCGTGCAGGGGGCAGAGTTCAGGAGAACGCTGCATACAGAAGGCAGAGTTCAGGAGGGTGCTGTGTACAGATGGCGGAGTTCAGGTGGGTGCTGCATGCAGATGGCAGAGTTCAGGGGGGTGCTGCTTAATGAGGGCAAAGTTCAGGAGGGCGCTGCCTATAGAAGGCAAAGTTCAGGAATATGCTGCGTACAGAGGGCAAAGTTCAGGAGTATGCTGCATACAGAAGGCAGAGTTCAGGAGGGTGCTGCGTGCAGAAAGCAGAGTTCAGGGGGGCGCTGCATGCAGAAAGCAGAGTTCAGGGGGGCGCTGTGTGCAGAAAGCAGAGTTCAGGGGGCGCTGCATGCAGAAAGCAGAGTTCAAGGGGGCGCTGCCTTCAGATTTCAGGAGGGCTCAGCGTGCAGAGGGCAGAGTTTAGGAGAGAGCAGGATGCAGAGGGCAGAGTTCAGGAGGGCGCTGCATGCAGAGAACAGAGTTTAGGAGGGAGCTGGATGCAGAGAGCAGGGTTCAACAGGGCGCTGCGTGCAGAGAGCAGAATTTAGGAGGGCATTGCGTGCAGAGGGCAGAGTTCAAGAGGGTGCTGCATACAGAAGGCAAAGTTCAGGAGGGTGCTGTGTACAGATGGCGGAGTTCAGGTGGGTGCTGCATGCAGACGGCAGAGTTCAGGGGGGTGCTGCTTAATGAGGGCAAAGTTCAGGAGGGCGCTGCCTATAGAAGGCAAAGTTCAGGAATATGATGCGTACAGAGGGCAAAGTTCAGGAGTACGCTGCATACAGAAGGCAGAGTTCAGGAGGGTGCTGTGTACAGAGGGCGGAGTTCAGGAGGGCGCATCACACATGCTACAAGCAATAATTACTCAGTAGTATAGAGCTCTCTCCCACAAATTCACCCCAACAGAGCTCTCCATTCACGCACAGAGAGGAGCAGCTACAACTTACATTGTGTGGAGAGTCCCGAGCAGCGCAGGTGAGCACATCCCTCATCTCCTCCTCTCCTCCCATAGAGATGTACAGGGTAGTGCAGCTGTTATAATCACACCGCAGCGCTCCCGTCTTAAAGCACAGAGCCAGCCAGAGATGGTATGTTGCAGCAGAAATAGCCCTAATACTAAGTAACAGCACAGTACAGTGCACCTGCCCCCAGCTCACAGGCAGAATCCCCCGTGTGCTGTGTGTGACAAGGCCCTGCATACACTTGCACCCATTATGATATGCCACTGGGCCTGGGCCCATATTGAGGTAGGGGCCTGGAGCTACAGATCCAATAGCCCCTACGTTAATCTGGCCCTGGGGGTGTAGAGATGTGCAAAGGGGTATGGCATTAGAAATGGTTCTTGTAGAACCACGCACAATTTATATGTCCCACCCCTAATTAAGTAAATTTTCCCCCTACAATGGCTGAAAAAAGTGTACCTGACTTGTTTTGGAAAGGTAGGCAAGCATGCAGGAAGGGGTCCCACTGCAGAACACGTGAAAGGGTCCAGCTGTGGGACCACAATAAAGGGCCCTGCAATTAGAGTAAAGAGCCTGGATCAGTGGCAAGGGCCCCGGGGTGGGGGCAGGACGGTCCTTCATGGTTTCTTGCACCGGGACCCTGAGGGTTCTAGTTACGCCTCTGCACCTTCCATAGGTCTGAATAATTATGGTTCTCAGCCAATCCCTGAGGTGGTGTGCCCAGTAGGTGGTTGCAGAGCACACACATAGTATGGGGCCTGGTACTAGGGTTGCCACCTTTTCTTCAAGCCAAACCTAAACACTTTAGCGGCACAGGGCACATTTGTTTTCTGTACTATACACTACAGGATTATAAAAGACCCAGGACACCTTTAGGTGCCCTAAGGTGAGTAGTAACTATGTGCGCTACGGCAAACAGTGGGTGTGGCCAAACTACTCTTGTTGACATCATTGTCCCGCCCCCCAGTGATGCCGAACTCATAGCTCCCAACTGTCCCTGACTTGGAACAAAGACCCTCTGTCCTTTTCTTTGGTCTGATCTGTATAGTTGTATATAAAATGCACTTTTTATCTTTCAAAAAGTGTTTGCCATTGCTAAACCTTTCATCCAAATTCTAAATTGCTGCATTTTTAAATTTGAAAAGCCAATATAAAGGAATAGTAGTGTTAAAAAAAAAAGCATGTGTGGATTTAACCAATAATTTTTCTGTGTAATTCTCCTTTAAGGGGGCATGGCAGGGGCATGGCATGGCATGGGGCGTGTCCTATGCCTACATACTTTTGCTAATAGGTGTCCCTCATTCCCATCTCCAAAAAGTTGGGAGGTATGGAAACCTGCCCCCAGACAGACGTCGCAGCTCCCCGACAGCAACAGATTTGTGTGTGACTAGCCACAGTCCAGTCTGAATAATGTGTCCGGGTTTCAGGCAGACTGAAACCCGGACACATGATTCAAAACCCGAACTGTCCGGGTGAATCCTAGACAGGAGGCAACCCTACCTGGTACAGTCTTGTTTTTGTCCAGGAGGAGAAATTCCCAGCCTGAAGGGATGTTGCCCAGCTGAAAAGTCTGCTTATGTTCTTCTAGGTCTCAGCTGTGGCAGAGCTGGGGGCCCTGTTATGCTAGAAGCTAAGTGAAGAATTTCAATGAGGATCTGGAAGACTCTTATGCCGCGTACACACGATCGGATTTTCCGTCGGAAAAACCTTGGATGGTTTGTCCGACGGAATTCCGCTCAAGCTTGGCTTGCATACACACGGTCACACAAAGGTTCTCTGAACTTTCGACTGTCAAGAACGAGGTGATGTACAACACTACGGCAAGCCGAGAAAATTAAGTTCAATGCTTCCGAGCATGCGTCGAATTGTTTCCGAGCATGCGTCAGAATTTTGCGCGTCGGAATAGCTACAGACGATTGGATTTTCCGATAGGAATTTTTTTTCCGTCGGAAAACTTGAGAACCAGCTCTCAGTCTTTTGCTGGCGGAAATTCCGACACCAAAAGTCCGATGGAACCTACACAAAAGCGTACATCGGACTTTTGCTGCCGGAATTTACGACCGTGTGTACGCGGCATATAAGGGATTGTCTGATGGATATTTGAGGGAGGCATCCACGTATCCAGGGACATTGTGAGTAGAGACCTGAGTGAAGGACCCTAGTCACTGTTGCTGCTGGTAACCCTAGCATAGCCATACTAGTGTTTTCCTGGCCTCGGACATTACTGAAGGCATCTCAGTTTTGTCCATTTTTGGGCCTTAACTGTATAGAGAAGCTATAAACCAATAAACATTGTCCTCAACCTATTGCTCAGTGTTTATTGAGTATCCCACAGCTCCCTATGCCTTATCTAAGTTATTCAGCAATAAATCTCCAAAAAAGTCAACCAGACTCTAGACTATTCATTGAGCCAGCAGAATGACTATTGTGTGTGCCTGGCTTCTATCACTCTAATGCCCTGTACACACGATCGGATTTCTGATGGAATAAAATCCGATGAAATTTTCCATCGGAATTCCGATGAAGCTGACTTTCATCAGTCTTGCCTACACACCATCAGACAAAATTCCGACCGTCCAAAACGCGGTGACGTAAAACACTCGAGAAAAATTAAGTTCAATGCTTCTGACCATGCGTCGACTTGATTCTGAGCATGCGTGGGTTTTTTCTCCGTTGGAGTTCCACACAGACGATTGGAATTTCCTATCGTTTTTTTTTTTCCATCGGAAAAATTTAAAACATGTTCTATTTTTTAACACCGATGGAAAAAAGTCCGATGGGGCCCACACACGTTCGTTTTTTTCATCGGAAAAAACAATCATGTGTACAGGGCATACATTGGGAAAAGATCTGGGACAAATCCTCTTTGGGGGTAGCTGTGGCGTCTCCAGCTTTCATATTTAGGGGGGGCACATGGGGGGACAGGGACAAAAGTAGGGGGGCCAACTATAAAATGCAATTATTTATATATATATATCCTGGGGCCCTTTACTACGATCCCACAACGGGCCCTTTCACATGTTCTGCAGTGAGCTCCCTTCCTACTATACTGGGGCCACCCAGGGTGGCAGAAAACAAGAGATATATGTCACCAGCACACCAAGAAAATATAAGGGTCCAAAGCAGTGGGAGAACTATCAGGCCCCATGCCCACGGACGTTTTTACAGCAGCGTTTTTGAGCGTTTTTTTACAGCTTAAAAACGCCTGTCCATGTTATTGTATACATTTTTCGACCGTATTTTTTTTGAAAAAAAAAAACGCCGGAGCTTAAAAACGCAATTGCGGCGTTTTTGCGCGTTAAACGCTTCGTGTTTTTTTTATGCCTAACGCCAACGCTGCGGAACGCACTGGTCCTGTTTTTTTTTTACAGCTTAAAAACGCCTATGCTATTTGCAGCTCAAAAACGCCTAGGTGGGCATGAAGCTATAGACTAACATGGACAGGTGTTTTTAAGCTGTAAAAAACGCTCAAAAACGCAGCTGTAAAAACGTCCGTGGGCATGAGGCCTCAGGGTTGTAAAGGTTGTCTTGCCACCAGGCCCTGGTGTTCTGCCACTGTGGGGTTCCCCAGCTGTCCTGTCCCTGCTATTGACAGCACTGGTCTGGCATCTGTCTCCTTGGCAGCGGCGGCAGTCTATTAGGACCTAGTGCTGGTGACATTATGGGTGCATGCAGGGGAAGGCTGGCACTATTGGTTATAGAGAGCTGAGCCCCCAGCTGGTCACCTAGCAGCAGTAATGCTGTATAACCTTCTCTGTTGACATGCTGATCAGGATGTGATCCTGTTGATGCTCCCAGTCAGATCTAATAAACACAGTATTTATTAGCATCAAGAGTACAACCACATATATATAATCAACCATATGTTCAGCAGCCATGTGGGCTCTATGCCTGCAAAGTGTGGGCTTTGATCAATAAAATCACTGATATTTAACACTAGGATTTGACTAGGAGCATCACCTGAATTGCATCTTGATCAGCATGTCAGAGAAGGCTCCACTGCTGCTAAGCAACCTGCAGGGAGCTCAACTGTCTACAACCAATAGAGATGGGCTCGGATGTGTTTGAAATCTCACATGCCCGATCTCCCGCCAGGAAGCCGACACTCCACAGTGCTAATCACAGCTAGTGAGACATTTCCTGATCTGTGCAGCTGCGGGTCGGGAAATGTCTCACTGCTTGTGATTAGCGCTGTGCAGTGTGGGCTTCCTGGCAGGCTCTGGCATGTGGAATTTTGAACATGCCCAGCCCATCTCTAACAACAAATTGTGCTGGCCCTCCTGTATAATATCTGCAGTCTGTCTCCTGTATAATATCCGCAGTCTCTCTCCTGTATAATATCCGCAGTCTCTGACCGTCTCCTGTATTATATCCGCAGTCTCTCTCCTGTATAATATCCGCAGTCTCTCTCCTGTATAATATCCGCAGTCTCTGACCGTCTCCTGTATTATAGCCGCAGTCTCTCTCCTGTATAATATCCGCAGTCTCTGACCATCTCCTGTATTATATCCGCAGTCTCTGACCGTTTCCTGTATAATATCCGCAGTCTCTGAACATCTCCTGTAGTATGTCTGCAGTCTCTGACCATCACTCTTTCCAAAACGCACTCCTGAACCTTGCACTCTCTACATAGCATCCTCTTGAGCCCTACATCCAGCACCCACCTGCACTCTGCATATAGCACCAGCATACAGGGGGCACACTGACCACCAATATGCATGGCCAGTGGTTACCAGTGTAGCGGCCTCACCCCTCTCCCTTGCTTTATCGGTTATATGGCTGTTGTCTAGGGGTACCTGGGAGAGAGAGATGAGATACACCACGGCCCATGTCCTCCGTAACTAAGAGGTGAAGGCCAGAAGATTAGGCTTTTGTGTAGGTGTCCTAGAGTCAAGTCCAGTCCTTCATCCTTGACCCCTTTGCTTTAGTAACCCAAGTTCCACACAGTGAATAGGTCCAACTCAGTTTTATTCTTCTTGCCAAGCAATAAAACAATCTTTCTCCTTTGGAAAATGAGGGACAGATCGAGGCACAATCCTTTCCCTTCTTGCTGCTGCCCACTGTGCTGTCACGAGTGGTGAATAGTCACTGCCACTGACTAGGTAATATAGAACGTGAATTACCTTCGCTCACTTTGCCCCTTTTAGAGGAAGAAATCCATCCAAGGGAGAAATGGAGGCCTCTCCGTCACCAGCGATGCCGTGCCGGGCTCTTCGGAGAAGTTACTGCGCACCAGTCCTCACGAACTCAGGTAACCCAAGGAGTTAGGGTCCCCTCGGATTCCTCCACCCTCGCGGAACTCAGTCGAAGGTACTGAGCCCCAGGTATCCGCCATAGTACCTCACCCCAGGCTAAAGGTGCCTGAGATGGACTCCATCTCCGTTCCAGATAGGCCAAGGGCGCCTAGGCCTGAAACACCGGAACGCCAGCACCCAAGCTGAAGGTGCCTGGGTGCGGCCTCGTCCTCCAACTCTCTGCCCAAAATCAGGGCGTCCGCCTCTTTTATGATCTCTCCCTTTGTGCCACAGCGGGTTCCCCGCCCCGCTGTACCAGCTCCAGGGGAGGACAAAAAGGCACAGTTTGCGGTGTGAGTTCAGCTCCGGCCCAAGGCAACAACGCCACCTGTAGGCCCCAAGGAACCCCACACCCCCAGAGTCCTCACATAAATTCAAACACCCGCTACACCAGTATATAGAGGACATAACAAATCAGGTAAATCAATTACCATGCGACTAAAAATATCTCAAAAGCAATAAGAGAATCTTTTTAGCTGGTTCCCTCATCTAACGCGAATCAATAAAAAGCAAAAAATGCAGCGCTTCCCTATACTTCATCTATAAAATTGTACAAATGGACTTATAAGTGCAATAGTAAAACCTATAAATGAATATCCAGTGAAAATCAACCAATGTATTGCAATATAGTAGTGATGGTGTCACCCCCTCTGCAAAAATATTTTGAGAAATTGCAGAGCTTCAATGTGCAAATAGCGGTGACACCCCCTGCATACAATAATAATAATAATAACAGACACAAATCAACCCATGTATTAGAACATAGTAGTGATGTTGTCACCCTCTCTGCAAGAGGTAATACATTTTTCAGAGCTGCAATGTGCAAATAGTGGTGAAACCACCTATATATAATCATAATAATAAAATGTAAAATATATACATCAAGCGTACATTTTATTATTATCATTATTATGATTATATATAGGTGGCTTTACCACTATTTGCACATTGCAGCTCTGCAATATTTCTTACCTTTTGCAGAGAGGGTGACACCATCACTACTATATTCTAATACATGGGTTGATTTGCGTCTCTGTTATTATTTTTGTATGTAGGGGGTTTCACCATTATTTGCTCTGCAAATTCTCAAAATATTTTTGCAGAGGAGGTGACATCATCACTACTAAATTGCAATACATTGGTTGATTTGCATTGGATATTCATTTATAGGTTTTACCATATTCATTATAAGTCCATTTGTAGAAATGTATAAATGAAGTGTAGGGTTGTGCTGCATTTTTGGGCTTTTTATTGGTATACAGAGGCCAGGACCTACTGATCATCATTGGACGCCATGATGAAACCGCCACTTGCTGGCCACTCCCACAGGTGTGTGGTAGCGCACCGCATTAGCACCCTCAGTTTTACTTCAAGCACCACCATAGCACCCCAAAAAAACATTGTCTGGAGCCACCCCTTCCTGGATTGGATTTAAATTTTGGGACCCCATCCCTCCCAAGTTTTTCTCTATCTCCTCTTCATAACATTTGGTAGTCATATCCCAAAAAATTATTTTTTTTCATCTCATGGACGAAATGTGGGAAAGAACGTATATATCATACAATCATTCCATAAACACCACATACACTGCATATATCATTTGAGGAAAATATGCTTATAAAATAGTTTACCATTAGCCAATAAAAAAATAAAAATAAAATATGTCCCCGGATTTCATTTTAAAAATCTGGTCACCTTACTGTACATCAGCCCCATAAAGTAACCAGCACTGGGTTCCAATGTGCTGCCGCCGCTACCATGGAGACAGAGACCAGCGCTGTGAATAGCCGGGACAGGACAGCAACTCTGGTTGTTCCAGCACTGGTCCACACTGGGAACATTCCCCCATCCACCTATAATGTGTAGATGGGGGAATTGGATCATTTCTTTTTTTTTTCATTCAACCTAATAATTGAATGAAAAAAGTGATCAATGTATGGGCTGCCTAAGGCTGGGTTCACACTGGTATGACACGACAGTCATACAACTTTCATCCTACTTTGCTCTGCGACATCAGTCCTACATTGATCCTACATTGGTCCGACATCCATCCGACTTTCATGAACAGGATACTACTTTGATCCGACTTTGTGCTAGTCTGACTTGTCCTTTGACCAATCAAAACAATCCCAGTGTGAGAAAAATTCCTTTTACTGCTGCTGTAATCACCATGTCGGATGTCAAAAGTCGGATGGTTAGGACAAGTATCCTACTTTGATCCGACTTCAATGATATTCAATGGGTTGAAGTAGGATCAATGGTGGACCAAAGTAGGGCAGGGAGCATTTTCAAAGTCGGACCGACATGTGTCGGACCAGTTAAGACGGCTCCCATAGGGAAACATTGATTTTCACACGTCATGCGACATGAGCTCATGTTGGAGCGTTTGTCGGACCAGTGTGAACCCGGCCTAATGCCTCGTACACACGGCCGAGAATCTCGTCGTTAAAAACATGTCGTTTTTTTCGACGAGATCCTTGGACAAGAAACTTGTCCCGGCCGAGTGTACACACGCTCATTTCAAAGAACCCGCGGTTCTTTGAATGGAACGTACGCGGTGACGTCATCGAATACGACGAGCATGCGCTCGTCACATTCGATGCCGTCGCCACCATCTTGGTTCACCCTACCTATGCCTAGGAAGCTACCGCGCATGCGTCAAAGTCATTTCGAGCATGCGCAGGCTTCCCGGCGAACAGGTAAGTGTACACACACACAATTTTCTCGTCGAGAAACAGGCTGACGAGAATCTCGACGAGAAAATAGAGAGCAGGTTCTCTATTTTCTCGTTGAGATTCTTGTCGCTTTTCTTGACGAGAAACCATACACACGAACAAATTTCTCGGCAAGAAATCTCTGCCAGCAAGTTTCTTGCTGGTTTTTGCCGAGAAACTCGGTCGTGTGTACAAGGCTTGAGAGCTAAGACCAGACATAGACAGTTTAAATCTCAGCTGGTTCAGCAGGAACTGGCTGAGATTTGAACCATTAATGAGCAGATTCTCTTATGATTATCACCAGTGGTTGCTATAGCCACTAGTGATAATCACTGTTTGTCGGGAGAATACAATTGCTGGGCAGGAGAGATATTCCCCTGTCAGCACTGTCTGTGTTGATGGGGGAATTATGCAAGTTTCTTTCCTGCAATCTGTGGATGCAGGAAAGAAATTTGCACCGTATATTTACCTGCCTAACTGAAAGTGAAAGTAAATTGTGAAGGTCTTAAAAGAACAGAAGAGGGGGAGGGAGACAGATGGGGGAGAGAAGGGATGGAGATAATGCAGTTCAGTGATTACAGTGTACTGCAGTGCACACACTTACCCATGGTCCAGGCTAGAATCTCAGGCATCAGTCACACACAGCCAGGAATGCTGCTGATTTTCATATTTCCCGCCCACACATCCCCTCTCTTCAGATACAGCACGCCGGGATAGTGTGGGCGGGACTGGAAGGAGGAGCTGTATTCCTCCCTGCTCGTATGTGAGGAGAGTGAGGGGGGGGGGTGGCTGGACTTGATGGGCTGTGAAAGAGTGTCATAGACTGACACTCGGCTCAGCTTGCAGTCACCACTCTCGGAATTTACAGGCTGGTTCTCCTGTCCTAAGGACGGGAGAAATCAGTCTGTTTTTTCAGTAACTGAGATGAAGGCTTGTGCCCCCCCCCCACACAGTGCTCGTGGAGTCCTTCCTGCAACTCGCTCTTTTCCGTGCCAATGAGGATGCAGGGGAAGGCGCAGATTGGGTGGCTGTGGTTGTGTGAGCGCTCTCATTATGCAGTGTCAGTGAGCAGAGGGAGGGGGGAGGAATCCCCCACAGGAGCTGACTGGGGACGCTCTCCCTCTCAGGAGAGACTGTTACCCCAGGAGCAGCCCGAGCAAAATACAAAAAAAACAAAAAAAACATTTTTTTTTGGGGGGGGGGGGGGGCACATGGTGGGGCACAGCATAATGTTGGGGGGGGCCAGGGCCCCCTCTGGCCCCCCCTAGGGACGCCATTGGGGGGTAGTGCTACATATTTCCATTTTGTTCTTGGTTTTAGATATGATTTCATATTTGCCTTTTTTAACCTCTTAGAATTTATACAACTTCTAATGTAAATTTCTAGAGTCACTGTTCCTCGAATTGTACAAACACAGGTTTCAGTATGCACAACTGTTAACTACATTTTTTAATAAAGTAAAAAAAAAAAAAAAATCTCTTTTCACGGTACAAAAACTTTAGAACCTCTTAAAACCATATACAGTATTGTTGTTCTTCCTTGCAGTGGAGGAACTGTGGCCCAGAATGTATAGGACAACTAAATCTTTTAGTCCTTACGGGTGGCACAAGTATTTTGGACCAAAACGTAATAATTAATAATGGATCGCACAGAAATGTCCATCCCCATGGACCCATTTGTTTACATCCTCAGTAAACCCATCAAGGGGCTTACAACTCCTTCACAGAGCCTGTTAAGTCATTTCTTAACAGCTGCCAGATGTCTGATCGTAAGTTATTGGAAAAACACTATCCTTTCTGAAAAGTCCGTTATAAAACAGAAAATTCAATATGTGTACAAGCTGAAGGAGCTAACAGCGAAACCAAGAAACAAAATAGAATTTTCTCCAGAAGAATTTGGTCTGATTTATTTATTTATCTCATGTTTCTTTTTGCTATCCAATAAGGTTATAAAGACTTCCCATCCATGTTTTACAGCACAAATTTATGGTGGACATAAAAAAACGCATGCGCGTTGGTGTTTGTTATGCAGGGGCAGTGAGGGGCGGTGCAATGCAATGTTACAATGTTTCATTTTTTTCTTTTTTTCAAACTTTATTCTTTATTAAAACATCACAAATCAGTGACATGTGGTGAGGTGCTTGTTTGCACGTCTGCATTTTATGCAGTGCACCGCAACCCACCTCAACGCAGTATAAGGCTGGTTTCACACTGGGGCGGTGGGGGCGGTGGCTATAACGTCGGGATTGTTGAGCTATTCGGCCGCTAGCGGTGCGGTTTTAACCCCCGCTAGCGGCCAATAAAGGGTTAATACCACCCGCAAACCGCGGCTACAGCCGCGGTTTGCGGGCGGTATTACCGCGGTATCCCATGCATTTCAATGGGAAGGAGCGGTGGAGGAGCGGTAAACACACCGCTCCTCTCACCGCTCCAAAGATGCGGCTAGCAGGACTTTTTTTACCGTCCTGCTAGCGCACCGCTCCAGTGTGAAAGCCCTCAGGGCTTTCACATTGTAGAGAAAGGAGCCGCTGTTTAGGCTCGGTTTGCAGGCGCTATTTTTAGCTAAATAGCGCCTGCAAACCGCCCCAGTGTGAAAGGGGCCTTATGGAGTTTATATGGCACATAAAAAAATCATGGTTTCTGTATGCCCTTGCGTTAAGACACCTTTCACACTGCAGGCGTTTTTCAGCCATTTCAGCGCTAGAAATAGCGCCTGAAAAACGCCTCCCCTGCCACTCCAATGTGAAAGCCTGAGTGCTTTCACATTGGGGCGCTGCGCTGGCAGGACATTAAAAAAAATCCTGCAAGCAGCATCTTTGGGGCGGTGGAGGAGCTGTGTATACACTGCTCCTCCACCGCCCCTGCCCATTTAAATGAATGGGCAGCGCTGCCGAAGCACCTGTAATGTGCTTCAGCAGCGGCGCTACACAGGCGCTATTAACCCTTACTTCGGCCACTAACGGGGGAACGTGCTAGTAATGTGAAAGGGCTCTTAGCCTGTGTTGATCTATGCAGATCAACACAGCTCAATAGACATGGTGTAAATTAGCCCTAAATAGCGGAATCGTTTTTTTTTTCATTGGCGGGAAATATAAACCAAACAAGCTGTCAGCACTAGTATCAGATAACAACAGCTAAAACTGGCCATAAATTGGCTGCTTCGGCAAGGACCGGTCAAATTTTGCCAGTGCGTGGCTGTCTTTGCTCAACAGAAGTCGATTGTTGAACTGAATTCTGTCTAAAGCCTCGTACACAAGTTCGTCTGTTTTTTGTTGCATGCAAGTCTCATATCGAAAGTGAAGAGGTTACTCACCATACAAAAATTCTTGTACGACAGAATTCAACTTCAAGAATGCCGTAATGTGTTGAATAGTTTTGTATGTATTCTTTCGTTTCTGAGCATGCGTAGTCTTGCTCTTACGTTTTTTTTTGGAAGAAAAACGTACAAATTAAACGAAAATCGGACGTTGCGTTCACGTACGATTAAAATTTTATAGTCTGCACATCCAGCGTTTGTTGTCCGAAAAATCAGAATCGGCTGTCGAAAGGAGCATGGTAACGATCTGAAAATCGACAGATCGTTCGTCAGACAAAATTTTACTTCCATTTTTCGTAACGTGTGTACGGGCCTTTAGGCACATATTGAAAATGTTTCTTTGATCAGCAGCTGCAGCCAATCAGCTACAGATCAGCGTATTCTAAAAACAGGACGTTTTTACAATGTCAGAATACAATGTCCTGCCGGGGGAATTCCTCCATCCACCTTGTTTGTGTGGATGGAGGAATCTGCTTGGCCCATGTATGTTTTGGACCATGGTCAACTTTTTGTGTAAGCTGGCCATACATTCTGGGATGGATCAGAATATTGCTGGCGGGTGCCATCACTAACCAATCAGAATTGCTCTGCTCCAACTCGGAGGCCCTGCAGAAAGAAGAGGGAAAAGAGCAGGGATTTTTTTACGTAAATCCTCTGTACAGAATTCTGACAGTTAATTGCTTTTCAGAGGTGTGGTAATCCTTGCCATATGTGTAAAGGAGACCCAAGAGAACAAAAGCTGGTCATAGATGTTTTTTTTTTTTTTGGTCAGTCAGCTGGTTGAATGCAAAAAAATTAACCGATTCTCCCATCCACATATTTGAGGTCGATGGTGGAATCCTCCTGGCTGTGCTTTTGTATTGTGACAGTGGGGACACATCCCCACTGTCAGAATACACAGATCAGCGATGCAGCCATTGGCTGCAACTGCTAATCGAGGGGCTTTTATCCGACAGGATGGTTGAACAGGAGTCAGTCAGTAGATCAACTTCTGTTCAACTGTTGTGGCCACACATGGATTGAAACTTGGCAGGTCCCTGATGAGTCGGTCTAATTTCGATCCATCTCTGACCACCTTTAGATGGACTGTTATTTGATACAGCAGCTGCTGCCTTAGAAGGAGGGGTGAGACATACTACCTCTGATCTCTGCACAAGGTATTGTCTGGCTCACCCATAATTGGATGTCACTGGTTCCATCTGACCGTGATTAAAGCGGAGGTTCACCCAAAATGGAACCTCCACTTTTCTGAACCCTCCCCCCCTACGGTGTCACATTTGACACCTTTCAGGGGGGAGGGGGTGCAGATGCCTGTATAAAACAGGTATTTGCACCACTTCCGGGTATAGACTCCCGCGGGAGTCCCGCCCCTTCGCATCACCCCCACCCGCTGTGTTATGGGAAACACTCGGCTTCCAAGACACAGCGGGGACCTGTTAGGACGCGCAGCGCGACTCGCGCATGCGCAGTAGGGAACCGGGCAGTGAAGCCGCAGCGCTTCACTTTCCGATTGGATGCGTGGGAAGCCGAGAGCCGAGCAGTAGCTCGGCTTCGGCTGCTGACGATGTGGGCGACCTGGACAGGTAAGCGTCCATTTTTTAAAAGTCAGCAGCTGCTGTATTTGTAGCTGCTGGCTTTTAAAAAAAAAATTCCAGGTGAACCTCCGCTTTAATAACTACTTATTTTGATCAGATAGATCACATTAGGACACTGATTCATCTGTTTCTCTCTTACAGTATCTCACAAAAGTGAGTACACCCCCCACATTTTTGAAAATATTTTATTATATCTTTTCATGTGACAACACTGAAGAAATGACACTTTGCTACAATGTAAAGTAGTGAGTGTACAGCTTGTATAACAGTGTAAATTTGCTGTCCCCTCAAAATAACTCAACACACAGCCATTAACCGGTTCCCGACTGGCTCACGCAGATATACTGAGGCACAATAGCTCACCTGGGTGAAACCCCGTATGGGTATGTCCTTCCCTTTTAGAGCCGCCAGAGGGCACCTGCTGCGCGGTGGGGGACACGATGCACGTGGCCAGCGAGCTGTCAGGGGAGAGGAGACATATTGTTTGTTCTATCCCCTGTGAGGGGGTTAACTCGGTAGCGGGTGTGTGTGACCCCCTGGAGGGGCTCCCCACACAAAAACAGGCCCAGCAGACGGAGGTTGTGGTTTTCAAGATCAAAAGGTGCGGTTTATTTCTCTATTTACAGTGACAAAACACAGCAAAGCAAAAAGAAACATAAACAAAATAAATCCTGGTCAGCTTGACCTCTGACTAAACATGCAGGTTTCCCTAACTAACAACTGGGATCAGCCTGGTGCTGTCCTAGTCCCTAAGTCCCTGGTTTAGTAAATGTCCAAACAAATAGCCACACAGGCTTTGTCTCACCGCACAGGGGTTCACTCTCCCTAGACAGTCCACACAGGTCTGGTTCCAGGCATGAGCAAACACCTAATGAAGCTGGGAGTTTTTATAGAGGCCTTAAACGAGCTGACAAGCTTCAGCTGGTCTCATCAACTCCCTGCCTGCACGACGCCCAGCACTCTCCCTAGAGGTATGAATCATCCATGAGCCCACTAGCCTTAGCTGGGCTTCATCAACTCTCTCCCTAGTTGTATAAGTCGGCATAAAGCCTGAATCTGGGAGAAATATACCTACCCCCCTGGATGCAACCAGGTGACTTTACCTTCCTGCTGTCACATACCCCCCCCTCTTTTTTTAACCTTGGGGTTGGAACACCAGCAATCAGGCATTCATGTACTCGAGACAAAGCATCCACATTCCCCATTTGAACGCCAGGGCGATGCTTTACTGTGAAGTTGAATTCCTGTAGGGCCAGGAACCACCTATTTACTCTTCTATTTGTCTCCTTGTTTTGAGCCATCCACTTTAACGGAGCGTGATCCGTAACCATGTCAAAGTGCCTACCTAGCAGATAGTACCGAAGGGAATCTAGAGCCCACTTCACCGCTAAACACTCCTTTTCAACCGTGGCGTAATTTACCTCATGGGACTTCAACTTCCTGCTGAGGTAAATGACTGGGTGCTCTTCCCCGTTCCAGACCTGGAACAATACTGCTCCTAACCCCACATCTGACGCATCACTTTGTACGACAAAGTCTTTAGAGAAGTCGGGTGAGTACAACACTGGCTGGCTACATAAGGCTTGTTTCAAGAATTGGAATGCTGCCTCAGCCTCGGGGGTCCATTTAATCATGACCGACCCTTTCCCTTTCGTCAGGTTGGTTAGGGGCACAGCCTTAGAAGCAAAGTGGGGAATGAAGCGCCGATAATAACCCGCGATTCCCAGAAAGGCTCGTACCTGCTTCTTGCTGTTGGGACGTGGCCAACTCTGGATGGCCTCGACTTTGTTGAGTTGGGGTTTTATTACTCCCCTGCCAATGGTGTACCCAAGATATTTGGCCTCCTCCTGCCCAATGGTACACTTCTTGGGGTTAGCCGTAAACCCCGCTTCCCGGATAGAGTCTAGGACTGCTTGCACTTTTGGCAGATGTGAGGCCCAATCTGTGCTATGGACAATTACGTCATCCAGGTAAGCCGCAGCATACTTCCGATGGGGCCTCAGTATCTGGTCCATTTTCCACTGGAATGTGGCCGGCGCATTCTGTAACCCGAACGGCATTCTCTTATATTGGAACGCCCCGTCTGGGGTTACAAATGCGGTTTTCTCTTTGGCCGACTTGGCCAGGGGAATTTGCCAATACCCTTTTGTGAGGTCAAGAGTCGTCATGTATCGGGCTGTTCCCAGCCGGTCGATCAACTCATCTATACGTGGCATGGGGTAGGTGTCAAATTTTGTAACTTTGTTCAACTGACGAAAATCGTTACAAAATCGCCAGCTCCCATCCGGTTTAGGCACCAACACAATGGGACTAGACCAATCACTTTGGGACTCCTCTATCACCCCTAAGTTCAGCATTTTCTGTACTTCCTCCCGTATTGCCTCCCGTCGGGCCTCTGGGATCCGATAGGGTTTTAACTTCACCCTTTCACCGGGCGGGGTAATAATATCATGCTCTACCCCAGATGTTTGTCCCGGCAGCTCAGAGAACACCTCCTTGTTGCGAAGCACAAACTCCTTAACCTCCTGTTGTTGGGGTTGTGACAAGGTGGCTGCTATTCCAACCTCCGGAATCACGCAACCAGTTTGAGCTGGTGACCAAGTTTCTGCGACTAGGGACTCTCTATCCCTCCAGGCTTTCAACAGATTAACGTGATAGATCTGTTCGGGCTTTCGCCTTCCTGGTTGTCTGACCTTGTAATTCACTTCGCTCACTTTTTCCATTATCTCGTAGGGGCCTTGCCATTTGGCAAGGAATTTACTTTCAACCGTAGGGACAAGTACCAATATCCTATCCCCCGGGGAAAAGGTACGGGTCTTGGCTCCACGGTTGTACACTCTCTGCTGTGCCAACTGCGCTTGGGCCAAATGTTCCTTCACGATGGGCATTACCTGTGCAATTCGATCTTGCATCAGGGCGACATGCTCAATCACACTCCTGTGGGGAGAACTCTCACTTTCCCAAGTTTCCTTGGCAATATCCAACAGCCCCCTTGGGTGTCTCCCATACAGTAACTCAAAGGGGGAGAATCCCGTAGAGGATTGGGGCACCTCCCTAATAGCAAACATCAAATAAGGAAGTAGACAGTCCCAATCCTTTCCATCTCTATCCACCACTTTCTTCAACATTTGTTTTAGGGTTTTGTTGAATCTTTCAACCAGCCCATCGGTTTGGGGGTGATACACAGACGTACGCAATTGCGTCACTTTGAACAATTTACACAGCTCTTTCATAACCCGGGACATAAAGGGTGTACCTTGGTCCGTAAGCAGTTCTTTACAAATACCCACCCGGCTAAAAACAAGAGATAGCTCTTTGGCTATGGTTTTGGCCGAGGTATTTCGGAGAGGGATCGCTTCTGGATAACGGGTGGCATAGTCCATTATAACTAATATGTACTGGTGCCCCCTAGCGGACTTGATTATAGGACCTACCAAATCCATTGCGATCCTCTCAAACGGGACCTCAATGATGGGTAGAGGGACCAGCGGGCTACGGAAATGTGGCATCGGGGCCGACCTCTGACACACAGGGCAGGAGGAACAATAATTTTCTATGTCCTTCATCACCCCAGGCCAATAGAATCTCTGTAATACCCTCTCTCGGGTTTTCTCTGTCCCCAGATGACCTCCAAGAATGTGCCCATGGGCCAACTCCAACACCAACTTCCTGTAAGGTTTGGGCACCACAAGCTGCTCAACGGTTTCTTCTGCCCTTTTTGCCACCCGATACAGTAGGTCCTTCTCTACGCTGAAGTATGGGTAAGTGCAGGTATTATCTGGGTTCACTAACTCGCCATCTATTTCCACTACGTTTTCCCGTGCCTTTATTAGGGCGGGGTCTTTTAACTGTTCTGTGGCAAAATTTTCCCTGTGGACCTCAAGATCAGAAAACTCCACAGACGGTAGGTTTTCGTCTGAGGAGGTGGGCTCCTCTCCAGTTTCTTGAGTCTCGCCTGCCAATACTGACAAGGGAAATTCTGGAGAGTCCTCACCACTCTCAGAGGAGTTCTGGCTATCACCTTCCTGGTACATAGGGGCACCAGTGGGGGGCTCAGGATCATCCCACAGTTCCCAGAACTTCGGAAAATCCCTTCCCACAATGGCATCATGCGGTAATTGAGATACTAACCCCACTGGATGAGAGAGGGTACCTTTGGGGGTCTTGAAACACACTGTAGTCACTGGATACTCTCGGGTGTCCCCATGCACACAAATAACAGCTACCTTGCTATTCCCAGAGACCTCTGTTTTAACTAATTCAGCCTTTATCAGGGTCACAAGGCTACCTGAATCCAGTAATACCACAACATTTCTACCATTAATACACATTTTGCATAAATGTTTCTCAGTTCCCCGAATGGCAGTGCATGCGACTGTCGCACACAGCGACTGACATCTGTCCGTTAGAAAGTCACATTGCATGGGTTCCTCCACAACCGGGCAATTTGCTGCAATATGTCCCGCTTGCCGGCAGCGGTAGCAAACAATCCTTTTGGCTGCCTCTTGAGCCCCCGACTTCCCAGGCTGTTCTCGCCAAACCCTGGGCAGAGCTCCCACCCTCTCACTCTCTCCACCCTCACCCCTTGGAATCATCTTATCCGCCCCTGGGGATGGTCTGGTCTTAGGGTGGAAAGTCCGAGAGTCTCTGGAAGAGGCCGTCAGGTTCTCTGCAGCCAAGTATCTCTCTACACGATCCACAAGTTTACCGGCCGTTTCTGGGTCTCCATGGCTTACCCACTTTTGAATGGCGGTAGGAAGAGCTCTCAAGAAACGATCCATCACAACACGTTCCACAATCTCCGGTGCGGACAAAGTCTCTGGCTGTAGCCACTTCCTGCTCAGGTGAATGAGATCATACATTTGAGACCTGGGGGGTTTTCCAAGCTGGAAAGTCCAGTTATGCACGCGCTGAGCCCGGACAGCCAGGGTGACACCCAGCCTTGCCAATATTTCAGCTTTTAGCATCCCATAGTCTTTTGCTTGGTCAGGCTCTAGGTCATAGTAAGCTTTCTGCGATTCACCAGTTAACAGAGGAGCCACCAGTCCAGCCCACTGCTCCTCAGGCCACTTTTCTCTTTCAGCAGTCCTTTCAAATGTGGTCAAAAATGCCTCTGGATCATCCTCTCCAGTCATTTTTGTCAATAAACGACTCACCCCAAAGGACGCGGTATTAGTGGGACGGCTTTCCTCACTGGTCTGCGGACGTTGCTGCATTACTGCTTCCATCTGTTGTTGTAGTCTCTGCTCTTGCTTCTGCAACAGGTCTATGAAGCGGGCCTCAGATTGCTGCTGGGCTCGTTGCTGGGCTGCAAAGCTCTTTTGCAAACCTGCATTTGTCTGCTGTTGATTGGCATTTGCTAGAGCCAGCTGTTTCAGTATCTCCTCCATGCTGGCTTAAAAAAAAACTGCCACTGGTTCTCCACCAACTGTGAGGGGGTTAACTCGGTAGCGGGTGTGTGTGACCCCCTGGAGGGGCTCCCCACACAAAAACAGGCCCAGCAGACGGAGGTTGTGGTTTTCAAGATCAAAAGGTGCGGTTTATTTCTCTATTTACAGTGACAAAACACAGCAAAGCAAAAAGAAACATAAACAAAATAAATCCTGGTCAGCTTGACCTCTGACTAAACATGCAGGTTTCCCTAACTAACAACTGGGATCAGCCTGGTGCTGTCCTAGTCCCTAAGTCCCTGGTTTAGTAAATGTCCAAACAAATAGCCACACAGGCTTTGTCTCACCGCACAGGGGTTCACTCTCCCTAGACAGTCCACACAGGTCTGGTTCCAGGCATGAGCAAACACCTAATGAAGCTGGGAGTTTTTATAGAGGCCTTAAACGAGCTGACAAGCTTCAGCTGGTCTCATCAACTCCCTGCCTGCACGACGCCCAGCACTCTCCCTAGAGGTATGAATCATCCATGAGCCCACAAGCCTCAGCTGGGCTTCATCAACTCTCTCCCTAGTTGTATAAGTCGGCATAAAGCCTGAATCTGGGAGAAATATACCTACCCCCCTGGATGCAACCAGGTGACTTTACCTTCCTGCTGTCACACCCCATACAGTTAGAACACATTGAGGCAACACACATTTAACCCCTTGATCTTCCCCTAGTGTTAACCCCTTCTCTACCAGTGACATTTACACAGTAATCAGTGCATATTTATAGCACTGATCGCTGTATAAATGTCACTGGTCCCAAAAATGTGTCAAAAGTGTCCGATCTGTCCGTCGCAATGTTGCAGTACAGCTAAAAATCGCATATCACCGCCATTACTAGTAAAAAATAAATAAATAATAAAAATTGCCATAATTCTTTCCCATAGTTTGTAGACGCTATAACTTTTGCGCAAACCAATTAATATATACGCTTATTGTTTTTTTTTTACCAAAAATATGTAGAAAAATATGTAGAAGAATATATATTGGCCTAAACTGATGAATAAATTTGTTTTTTTAAACAAATTTGGGGGATATTTATTATAGCAAAAAGTAAAAAATACAGTTTTTTTTTTCAAAATTGGCACTCTTTTTTTGTTTATAGTGCAAAAAATTAAAACCGCAGAGGTGAGAAAATACCGCCAAAAGAAAGCTCTATTTGTGGGGGAAAAAAAGGATGCAATTTTTTTTGGGTACAGCATTGCATGACTGCGTAATTGTCAGTTAAAGAAACGCAGTGCCAAATTGTAAAAAGTGCTCTGGTCAGGAAGGGGGTAAAATCTTCCAGGGCTGAAGTGGTTAATGTCTAAACCGCTGGCAACAAAAGTGAGTACACCCCTACTTGAAAATATCCAAATTGGGCCCAAAGTGTCAATATTTTGTGTGGCCACCAATATTTTCCAGCACTGCCTTAACCCTCTTGGGCATGGAGTTACCCAGAGCTTCACAAGTTGCCACTGTAGTCCTCTTCCACTCCTCCATGATGACATCACAGAGCTGGTGGATGTTAGAGACCTTGCGCTCCTCCACCTTCTGTTTGAGGATGCCCCACAGATGCTCATTAGGGTTTAGGTCTGGAGACATGATTGGTCAGTCCATCACCTTTACCCTGAGCTTCTTTAGCAAGGCAGTGGTCGCCTTGGAGGTGTGTTTGGGCTCATTACGTTGGAATACTGCCCTGCGGCCCAGTCTATGATGGGAGGGGATCATGCTCTGCTTCAGTATGTCACAGTACATCTTGGCATTCTGTATATTTGAGGCCTAGTGAGCTCTTCAATTTTGAAATACCCACTTCAATCCACTTGTTTTTAACTGCCTGTGATTTACTTGTTTCCAATACACCCAATTCTGTTGGTCCTGATGAAGCGGATGACCCGTAAAACGTGATGACCTTCTCAGAAGATTTAATGCGCTTAAAAGCACACAGGAGCACACAAGAGTTTATTAAAACTTGTACTTACAACAATAACTATAAAGTTAGGCTCAAAATGGAAACATTTGTTTGTCTAGCACCCTCCACGAGTGTTCGGACGTCACCGCCACTCTGTGCATGGACTTGCAAAGTTAATCCAGAACTAGAACAGTCTTTACCACAAAAATTAAGACATGTAGTATTCATACAAAAAGTTGTTGAGTCTATGAACACTCCATCAAATGCTCAGATGAGGAATTTTGATTCTTTTTTGTCTGAACGTACAGGTGTTAGGCCATCTTTAAAGCAGAGTTAAGCTCTGATTTAAAATGTCCCCACCCATCCGGCGACGATGAAAGTAATCAAATACCTACATCCACGATTGCTTCTTTTTTTTTAATTCTTTATTTGTAGAGAAAAATAGAGTATCCATCAATATACAGTATAACAAAGGCATGCCATGGCACATCAAACATAGTTACCGTCCAGGGTAATACAGTCAAGGTTAAAGGTGCTCGGAAGCAAGCCAGCGCAGCAACACTGCCGCACAGACGAGCCTCCCATTGCAGAAAATCAGGTGGTGACCATATGCATTCTGCTCGTATTGAGTTGCATGAATGAACACTTCACATTTTAGGATAGAAGAAAACAAGATAATGTATACATTAGGTCACCCAGAAGGGTGCCGAGGCAAGAAGTGACGAGGAAAGGGAGGGGAAAAGGGAGGAAAATAAAAAGGAGGAGGGGGGGGAACCAGGGTGATGGGACACATAGATGCTACAGTACGAATGACAGGAGGACCTCAGTCCCCAGAGCAGCTCTCTAGGAGGGACTTCCCTTCATCCGAAAATACGAACATGTTCCAGTATGCCCACGTTTTCGTAAATCGTTCTCTTCTGTTTTGTGCGGTAAGTACCAGATCCTCCAGGGTATTGATATTCCTGACCTTATTGAGCCACATGGCGATGGAAGGAGGATTGGGGTCTTTCCAACATAGCGTGACACAGGCTTTGGCAGCATTAGTTAAGTGACGAAGGATTGATTTTTTGTATGTCCGCATCGGCATCTGCGAGCAGTGGAGCAGGAAGAAGGCCGGATCCATCTGGATTGGGAAGTCCATGAATTGTTGGGAGATCCTCTGTACCTTCAACCAGTACTGTTGGAGCTTTGAACAGGACCAGAAGACAGAAAGAAGAGTTCCCCTCTCGTCTCCGCATCGCCAGCAACGCTCCGATTTTTCCAGGAAATATTTACTCAAGACTGACTGGGTGAGATACCAACGTGTCAATATTTTATAATTGGATTCCTGTGTGCGTGTACAGATTGATGATTTCAGACAGAGGTGGATGATGTTTTGACGCTGGACAGCCGTGAAAGTCCTATCAAGATCCCTTTCCCATTTGCCAAGACTCGGCATGATAAAGTCCTCTAAAAGGGATATAAGCAAGACAGGGTGCGGGGGAGAGGGTCGGTGTCTTCACAGTAAGATTCAAAAAGAGTCAGCTGACTCCGAAAATGAGTTGGGGGGCCCAGAGATCGGAAGAAATGCTGGAGTTGAAGCACCTGCCAGAAAGAAAAGCTAAATTGACCCTCCAGTTGCATAAATTGAGAGATCGTGGGCCAAGCGTTAGCCATTAGAAAATGGGAGGGTTGAAAGCAGTTGCTCCCCTGAAGATTTCGAAACGGGCTTTGTTCTACCCCCGGAGGAAATCCGGGGGTTTCCCAATATGGGTAACAGCGCAGAGTGGGCAGAGGAAAGCTCTGGTTTCGTACATGTCATATGGCCAACTAGGAGAGTGGGTCCTATGGTGGGGTGCGACTTGAGGGAAGTGGGTAGTGAGGTAAAGCACCATGGCGTCCTGTGCAGGGGGATGGGACTAAACTGCTGTTCTATGTGCGTCCATAGCTTTAGATCTTTATGTCTGCACCAGTCAATTACCCTGCCAAGGTGGGCTGCTTGGTAATATTTCAGCGCGTCCGGGACCGCCACCCCTCCATAGAGTTTGGGAAGCGTCAAAAGGCACCTCCCAATCCTAAGCCGTTTGTGTGCCAAGATGAACTTGGTAAAGAGGGTATTGACTTGACGGAAAAGGTCGAGGGGATGGCGATAGTTAAAGTCTGAAAGAGGTACAAAAACTTTGGCAAGATGCTCATTTTGATGATGTTACAGCGTCTGAACCAGGAATGTAGACCTCTATTCCACTTGTCCAATAGGGCACAGACCGCACTGAGCAGGGGCGGAAAGTTCATCCTAAATGTATCCGCTAGGTTCGGGGGGATATGGGTGCCCAAGTACTTCAGAGCCGAAGACGTCCATTTAAAGTTGAAGTTGAGCTGTAGAGTGCGACCCAGAGGAGAGGGCAGGGCTATTCCCATCGCCTCTGATTTGGAGTAGTTCATTTTCATATTCGTGAGTGCTCCATAATGGTCATATTTTTTCTGGAGATTCGGTAGGGATATATGCGGATTGGTCAAGGAGAAGAAGAGGTCATCCGCGTAAGCGTAGACTTTATGAGTGAGATCGCCCACCTGAATGCCGGAGACATCTGGGTTTAGTCTAATCCTGTTCAGGAATGGTTCCAACGAGAGAGCGAACAGTAAAGGTGAGAGTGGACATCCCTGTCGGGTGCCGTTAGAGATAGGGAACGGCTCTGAGAATACCCCACTTGCTTTGACTGCTGCCCGTGGAGAGGAGTATATGCTAAATATCCAACAAAGCATCTGTTCTCTGAAACCCATGTGTCATGATCAGTGTCATTGCCTGGGTCACCTGCTGGTGGTGCTATTGCTTTCAGCACCAAAGGGTGCAGTTCTGGTGGCCACCAGCGGGTGTCTCCCATTTGTCTGGAGCCGAAATCATCTCCTGCAATCAGGCGTCACCTGAGACTGATTGCAGGAGGTGTGTATAAATACCCAGCAGACACTAAAGCATTTGCTCTGGTATTGTCTTGGAACCCAGACCTGTATGCCTGAACCTGAACCTGAACCTGAACCTGAACCTGAACCTGAACCTGAACCTGAACCTGAACCTTGTGACCTGTTATCTGTTACCTTGTATCCTGTGTTCCTGCATCCATCCCTGGACCCCTGGACCCCTGCCTCTGTACCTTGTATCCTGTGTTCCTGAACCCTGCATCCATCCCTGGACCCCTGCCTCTGTACCTTGTATCCTGTGTTCCTGAACCCTGCATCCATCCCTGGACCCCTGTCTTGCAGACTCATCCCTTCCTCCTGTTGTCCCTTCCGGCTCCCTGTTCAATCGGACTGATCTCTCGTGTATGACCCTGGCTTGATTACATTTACGCTTTAATCTCTAAACTGTATTCACGTTGGTGTAGGGAGTTGTTTTGTGTGTCACTGTGGTTGTTTGCTGGTTGCCTTTATTGTTTTAGGAATTATCCTTTCAATAAACTCATATATATATTTACTTGCCTTGTGCCTAGTTCCTTTAGTGCAGCCCACTGATCTGCGTACCCTGTGCTGGATGCTGTGTTAGGCATCCGTGACAGAATACCAGAGCCATTCAAGCAGATCGGCTGCACTTGGGAATTGGGTCTGGGCACTGCTATTGCTTTAAAAATGCAGCTTGACGATATTCTGTATTTTTCGCTACTAGCAACAGAGGACAGGGAGTTTTGTTCTCAAACATTAAGTGAACACACTAGAGAGCAGTTGTTGGAATGCATCCGCATAGCCCATGTTTTTGTGGATCTGGGCAGTTTTGTGTTTGAGGATGTGCAAGATCTGATCTGTATCTGTACAGAGTTGGCCCTGTCTGATGCCTCCAGTGGAGACGATGACTATACACCCCCTTTTAGTGCAGCTCAGGTAGAGTCCTTGGTGTGGCTGTTGGAAGATGACTCAGTCTTTTTCCTTGAGCAGTACTCAACTTGTCCTACACAGGTGCTTGCAGCATGTATTGAGTCAGTGCAGTCTCTGGTCAGACAAGCAGTATGCAAACCTAACTTTGTGCAATCATTACTACAGGCCTGGTCAAGTTTATTGTACTCAGCCCCTGTCGGTTCCCTGCCACCCATTCCTGTGTCTAGACACCAGCCTGCTGGGATGTCTGCGTCTCCTTTACTCCCAACTACCACAGTGGCCAACCAATACACCCTCCTACCAATGAAGTACCAGTACCCTGTTTCCCCCTGCTGCACTTACCCTGCCTTTAACCCTCCTGCTTCGTCTCGGCTGCCTCCATCAGTTCCCCTAAGACCCCCTTCAAAATCCGCACCCTCTGCTTCACCATCCTTCCGCTCTTCGCCTCTACCAGCTGCATCCACCACCTACAGCCCTGTATACATATACAAATCTTCGGTCGCTAAACCAAAGAAAAAACGGAAGTTCTTTCCAACTCACACGATCCTGCCAGTAACCCAGCCTGTTTCCACACCAGCCGACCTGTTGCAGCCTGTCTCCGCACCAGCCGACCTGTTGCAGCCTGTCTCCGCACCAGCCGACCTGTTGCAGCCTGTCTCCGCACCAGCCGACCTGTTGCAGCCTGTCTCTGCACCAGCCGACCTGTTGCAGCCTGTCTCCGCACCAGCCGACCTGTTGCAGCCTGTCTCCGCACCAGCCGACCCGTTGCAGTCTGTCTCCGCACCAGCCGACCTGTTGCAGCCTGTCTCCGCACCAGCCGACCTGTTGCAGCCTGTCTTCGCACCAGCCGACCTGTTGCAGCCTGTCTCCGCACCAGCCGACCTGTTGCAGCCTGTCTCCGCACCAGCCGACCTGTTGCAGCCTGTCTCCGCACCAGCCGACCTGTTGCAGCCTGTCTCCGCACCAGCCGACCTGTTGCAGCCTGTTTCCAAACCAAGCGATCTGTTGCAGCCTGTTTCCAAACCAAGCGACCTGTTGCAGCCTGTTTCCAAACCAAGCGACCTGTTGCAGCCTGTTTCCAAACCAAGCGACCTGTTGCAGCCTGTTTCCAAACCAAGCGACCTGTTGCAGCCTGTTTCCAAACCAAGCGACCTGTTGCAGCCTGTTTCCAAACCAAGCAACCTGTTGCAGCCTGTTTCCAAACCAAGCGACCTGTTCCAGCCTGTTTCCACACCAGCCGATCCGCTCCAGCCTGTTTCCACACCAGCCGATCCGCTCCAGCCTGCTTCTACACCAGCCGATCCGCTCCAGCCTGCTTCTACACCAGCCGATCCGCTCCAGCCTGCTTCTACACCAGCCGATCCGCTCCAGCCTGTTTCCACACCAGCCAACCTGTTCCAGCCTGTTTCCACACCAGCCAACCTGTTCCAGCCTGTTTCCACACCAACCAACCTGTTCCAGCCTGTTTCCACACCAGCCAACCTGTTCCAGCCTGTTTCCACACCAGCCAACCTGTTCCAGCCTGTTTCCACACCAGCCAACCTGTTCCAGCCTGTTTCCACACCAGCCAACCTGTTCCAGCCTGTTTCCACACCAGCCAACCTGTTCCAGCCTGGATTTTCGGTGCCCGTCACCCAGCCTGACGTTTTGGTGCCCGTCTTTCAGCCCGCTGAACCAGTGCCTGCCATCTGGCTTGCTGAACCTCTGCCCGGTGGCCAGTTTGAAGTGCCTCTGCCCGGTGGCCAGCTTGAAGACCCAGCGCCATTTGCCCAGCCCGCTGACATGGTGCCTGCTAAACCAGTTCTCGATGCCCGGCTTGCCGCTGATTTTGCCCTGCTTGATTCCCAGCCTGACTGTGATGCCCTTGTGTTGTTCGCCTCCGTTAGGTTCATGCACATTGCCCTGCCTGTTTTCATTTCCAGATCCCAACTTCCAGACCCTGGTGGTGGGGTGCGTGTTCCATTGCCGGACTCAGGTGCCACGCCTCCCAGTAAGTTTAAGGACTCTGGCCGGAGGAGCACAAGTAGTCCGCAGACACAGGGGAGACTTTTTGGGACCTTTCCGCATCTACCAGCACTGCCAGATCAAGGGCAGAATGGAGCGTCCGGAGGCCACTCCTTGGGAGGGGGAACTGTCATGATCAGTGTCATTGCCTGGGTCACCTGCTGGTGGTGCTATTGCTTTCAGCACCAAAGGGTGCAGTTCTGGTGGCCACCAGCGGGTGTCTCCCATTTGTCTGGAGCCGAAATCATCTCCTGCAATCAGGCGTCACCTGAGACTGATTGCAGGAGGTGTGTATAAATACCCAGCAGACACTAAAGCATTTGCTCTGGTATTGTCTTGGAACCCAGACCTGTATGCCTGAACCTGAACCTGAACCTGAACCTGAACCTTGTGACCTGTTATCTGTTACCTTGTATCCTGTGTTCCTGAACCCTGCATCCATCCCTGGACCCCTGGACCCCTGCCTCTGTACCTTGTATCCTGTGTTCCTGAACCCTGCATTCATCCCTGGACCCCTGCCTCTGTACCTTGTATCCTGTGTTCCTGAACCCTGCATCCATCCCTGGACCCCTGTCTTGCAGACTCATCCCTTCCTCCTGTTGTCCCTTCCGGCTCCCTGTTCAATCGGACTGATCTCTCGTGTATGACCCTGGCTTGATTACATTTACGCTTTAATCTCTAAACTGTATTCACGTTGGTGTAGGGAGTTGTTTTGTGTGTCACTGTGGTTGTTTGCTGGTTGCCTTTATTGTTTTAGGAATTATCCTTTCAATAAACTCATATATATATTTACTTACCTTGTGCCTAGTTCCTTTAGTGCAGCCCACTGATCTGCGTACCCTGTGCTGGATGCCGTGTTAGGCATCCGTGACACCATGTGTCTCAGTACCGCAAACATAAAGGCCCAATTCACCCTGTCAAAGGCAGTGGCGTCACTAGGGTTGGTGTCACCTGGTGCGGTATAACATGGTGTCACCCCCCCCCAATAATTTTTTTCACCCTAATAACACTGCATATATTGGCAACAGTAGTGCCGTTAATAACTATCAATCAACTAGCCGACGCACCAACTGCCCCAGTGTAAAAGGGGCTTAACCGAGGGCTCCAACACGATGAGTGACTTCATCGCAGCTCGGCCCCCACACTTTTCATTATCTGCTGTCCCCAGTGACAGATCCAATCCAGAGATCCCACTGTATGGTGATCTCTGGATCGGATCTGTCCCTGGGGACAGCAGATAATGGCATCATTGGCATGATTTGGATTTTGGAACTGACCTGCTGAAACGGTGTGTTGTTTGCTGGACCGGATCTGATGGCTGCAGAGAAGATGAGAAGATGCTGTAATCTGCTGACAACAAGGCGTGTTGCTTGCTTGGACCGGTTCTGATGGCCGCAGAGAAGACGAGAAGATGCTGTGACCTGCTGACAACAAGGCGTGTTGCTTGCTTGGACCGGATCTGATGGCCACAGAGAAGACGAGAAGATGCTGTGACCTGCTGACAACAAGGCGTGTTGCTTGCTTGGACCGGATCTGATGGCCACAGAGAAGACGAGAAGATGCTGCTGTGACCTTCTGCTTGCTGGATGGATCTGATGTGGGTGTGGGTCACTGTCTGCCTACACCTGTGCTGTGGTCTGTGGACACCCCCCCCCCTTATCAGGCCAGATTAGGGCGGCTCCGCTCAGCTATCATACCTGGTGACACAGAGCACCCCCCCCCCCCATGAGACCAGCTTGCTCAGGGTGGGTAGGTGTGTCACTCAGCTACTGTGCCTATATCTAATATAATATATCTGTGGCCAGCAGCATTCCCCCCCCCCCCCATCATCATCATCATCAGACCAGCTCAGGCTGTGGGTGTCTCAGTCAGCTAATATAAATTATATTGTGAGTGTTGGCTGTCTGATAATGGGGGGGGGGGCTGCTGGACACAGATATATTATATTACATATAATAGGCACAGTAGCACAGGAGTTAGCTGGTCTGGTGGGGGGAGGGGCGGCTGGACCAGCTATATTACATAGTATATATATATATATATATATATATATATATTGTGAGGGGGTTAACTCGGTAGCGGGTGTGTGTGACCCCCTGGTTGGGCTCCCCACACAAAAACAGGGCCAGCAGACGGAGGTTGTGGTTTTCAAAATCAAAAGGTGCGGTTTATTTCTCTATGTACAGTGACAAAAACACAGCAAAGCCAAAAAGAAACAAACAAAATAAATCCTGGTCAGTTTGACCTCTGACTAAACATGCAGGTTTCCTAAACTAACAACTGGGATCAGCCTGGTGCTGTCCTAGTCCCTAAGTCCCTGGTTTAGTAAAAGTCCAAACAAATAGCCACACAGGCTTTGCCTCACCGCACAGGGGTTCACTCTCCCTAGACAGTCCACACAGGTCTGGTTCCAGGCATGAGCTAACATCTAATGAAGCTGGGATTTCTTATAGAGGCCTAAATGAGCTGACAAGGTTCAGCTGGTCTCATCAACTCCCTGTCTGCACGACGCCCAGCCCTCTCCCTAGAGGTATGAGTCATCCACGAGCCCACTAGCCTTATACAACTCTCCACCTAGTTGTATAAATCGGCGTAAAGCCTGAATCTGGGCGAAATATATCTACCCCCCTGGATGCAACCAGGTGACTTTACCTTCCTGCTGTCACATACCCCCCCCTCTTGTTTTAACCTCGGGGTTGGAACACCAGCAATCAGGCATTCATGTACTCGAGACAAAGCATCCACATTCCCCATTTGAACGCCAGGGCGATGCTTTACTGTGAAGTTGAATTCCTGGAGGGCCAGGAACCACCTATTCACTCTTCTATTTGTTTCCTTGTTTTGAGCCATCCACTTTAACGGAGCGTGATCCGTAACCATGTCAAAGTGCCTACCTAGCAGATAGTACCGAAGGGAATCTAGAGCCCACTTCACCGCTAAACACTCCTTTTCAACCGTGGCGTAATTTACCTCATGGGACTTCAACTTCCTGCTGAGGTAAATGACTGGGTGCTCTTCCCCGTTCCAGACCTGGGACAATACTGCTCCTAACCCCACATCTGACGCATCACTTTGTACGACAAAGTCTTTAGAGAAGTCGGGTGAGTACAACACTGGCTGGCTACATAAGGCTTGTTTCAAGAATTGGAATGCTGCCTCAGCCTCGGGGGTCCATTTAATCATGACCGACCCTTTCCCTTTCGTCAGGTTGGTTAGGGGCACAGCCTTAGAAGCAAAGTGGGGAATGAAGCGCCGATAATAACCCGCGATTCCCAGAAAGGCCCGTACCTGCTTCTTGCTGTTGGGACGTGGCCAACTCTGGATGGCCTCGACTTTGTTGAGTTGGGGTTTTATCACTCCCCTGCCAATGGTGTACCCAAGATATTTGGCCTCCTCCTGCCCAATGGTACACTTCTTGGGGTTAGCCGTAAACCCCGCTTCCCGGATAGAGTCTAGGACTGCTTGCACTTTTGGCAGATGTGAGGCCCAATCTGTGCTATGGACAATTACGTCATCCAGGTAAGCCGCAGCATACTTCCGATGGGGCCTCAGTATCTGGTCCATTTTCCGCTGGAATGTGGCCGGCGCATTCTGTAACCCGAACGGCATTCTCTTATATTGGAACGCCCCGTCTGGGGTTACAAATGCGTTTTTCTCTTTGGCCGACTTGGCCAGGGGAATTTGCCAATACCCTTTTGTGAGGTCAAGAGTCGTCATGTATCGGGCTGTTCCCAGCCGGTCGATCAACTCATCTATACGTGGCATGGGGTAGGTGTCAAATTTTGTAACTTTGTTCAACTGACGAAAATCGTTACAAAATCGCCAGCTCCCATCCGGTTTAGGCACCAACACAATGGGACTAGACCAATCACTTTGGGACTCCTCTATCACCCCTAAGTTCAGCATTTTCTGTACTTCCTCCCGTATTGCCTCCCGTCGGGCCTCTGGGATCCGATAGGGTTTTAACTTCACCCTTTCACCGGGCGGGGTAATAATATCATGCTCTACCCCAGATGTTTGTCCCGGCAGCTCAGAGAACACCTCCTTGTTGCGAAGCACAAACTCCTTAACCTCCTGTTGTTGGGGTTGTGACAAGGTGGCTGCTATTCCAACCTCCGGAATCACGCAACCAGTTTGAGCTGGTGACCAAGTTTCTGCGACTAGGGACTCTCTATCCCTCCAGGCTTTCAACAGATTAACGTGATATATCTGTTCGGGCTTTCGCCTTCCTGGTTGTCTGACCTTGTAATTCACTTCGCTCACTTTTTCCATTATCTCGTAGGGGCCTTGCCATTTGGCAAGGAATTTACTTTCAACCGTAGGGACAAGTACCAATATCCTATCCCCCGGGGAAAAGGTACGGGTCTTTGCTCCACGGTTGTACACTCTCTGCTGTGCCAACTGCGCTTGGGCCAAATGTTCCTTCACGATGGGCATTACCTGTGCAATTCGATCTTGCATCAGGGCGACATGCTCAATCACACTCCTGTGGGGAGAACTCTCACTTTCCCAAGTTTCCTTGGCAATATCCAACAGCCCTCTTGGGTGTCTCCCATACAGTAACTCAAAGGGGGAGAATCCCGTAGAGGATTGGGGCACCTCCCTAATAGCAAACATCAAATAAGGAAGAAGACAGTCCCAATCCTTTCCATCTCTATCCACCACTTTCTTCAACATTTGTTTTAGGGTTTTGTTGAATCTTTCAACCAGCCCATCGGTTTGGGGGTGATACACAGATGTACGCAATTGCGTCACTTTGAGCAATTTACACAGCTCTTTCATAACCCGGGACATAAAGGGTGTACCTTGGTCCGTAAGCAGTTCTTTACAAATACCCACCCGGCTAAAAACAAGAGATAGCTCTTTGGCTATGGTTTTGGCCGAGGTATTTCTGAGAGGGATCGCTTCTGGATAACGGGTGGCATAGTCCATTATAACCAATATGTACTGGTGCCCCCTAGCGGACTTGATTATAGGACCTACCAAATCCATTGCGATTCTCTCAAACGGGACCTCAATGATGGGTAGAGGGACCAGCGGGCTACGGAAATGTGGCATCGGGGCCGACCTCTGACACACAGGGCAGGAGGAACAATAATTTTCTATGTCCTTCATCACCCCAGGCCAATAGAATCTCTGTAATACCCTCTCTCGGGTTTTCTCTGTCCCCAGATGACCTCCAAGAATGTGCCCATGGGCCAACTCCAACACCAACTTCCTGTAAGGTTTGGGCACCACCAGCTGCTCAACGGTTTCTTCTGCCCTTTTTGCCACCCGATACAGTAGGTCCTTCTCTACGCTGAAGTATGGGTAAGTGCAGGTATTATCTGGGTTCACTAACTCGCCATCTATTTCCACTACGTTTTCCCGTGCCTTTATTAGGGCGGGGTCTTTTAACTGTTCTGTGGCAAAATTTTCCCTGTGAACCTCCAGATCAGAAAACTCCACAGACGGTAGGTTTTCGTCTGAGGAGGTGGGCTCCTCTCTAGTTTCTTGAGTCTCCCCTGCAAATACTGACAAGGGAAATTCTGGAGAGTCCTCACCACTCTCAGAGGAGTTCTGGCTATCACATTCCTGGTACATAGGGGCACCAGTGGGGGGCTCAGGATCATCCCACAGTTCCCAGAACTTCGGAAAATCCCTTCCCACAATGGCGTCATGCGGTAACTGAGATACTAAGCCCACTGGATGAGAGAGGGTACCTTTGGGGGTCTCGAAACACACTGTAGTCACTGGATACTCTCGGGTGTCCCCATGCACACAAATAACAGCTACCTTGCTATTCCCAGAGACCTCTGTTTTAACTAATTCAGCCTTTATCAGGGTCACAAGGCTACCTGAATCCAGTAATACCACAACATTTCTACCATTAATACACATTTTGCATAAATGTTTCTCAGTTCCTCGAATGGCAGTGCATGCGACTGTCGCACACAGCGACTGACGTCTGCCCGTCAGAAAGTCACACTGCATGGGTTCCTCCACAACCGGGCAATTGGCTGCAATATGTCCCGCTTGCCGGCAGCGGTAGCAAACGATCCTTCTTGCGGCCTCTTGAGCCGCTGATTTCCCAGGCTGTTCTCGCCAAACTTGGGGTAGAGCTCCCACCCTCTCACTCTCTCCACCCTCACCCCTTGGAATCCTCTTATCCGCCCCTGGGGATGGTCTGGTCTTAGGGTGGAAAGTCCGAGTGTTTCTGGAAGAGGCCGTCAGGTTCTCTGTAGCCAAGTATTTCTCTACACGATCCACAAGACCACCGGCCGTCTCTGGGTCTCCATGGCTTACCCACTTTTGGATGGCAGTAGGAAGAGCTCTCAAAAACCGATCCATTACAACACGTTCCACAATCTCTGGTGCGGACAAAGTCTCTGGCTGTAGCCACTTCCTGCTCAGGTGAATGAGATCATACATTTGAGACCTGGGGGGTTTTCCAAGCTGGAAAGTCCAGTTATGCACACGCTGAGCCCGGACAGCCAGGGTGACACCCAGCCTTGCCAATATTTCAGCTTTTAGCATCACATAGTCTTTTGCTTGGTCAGGCTCTAGGTCATAGTAAGCCTTCTGCGATTCACCAGTTAACAGAGGAGCCACCAGTCCAGCCCACTGCTCCTCAGGCCACTTTTCTCTTTCAGCAGTCCTTTCAAATGTGGTCAAAAATACCTCTGGATCATCCTCTCCAGTCATTTTTGTCAATAAACGACTCACCCCAAAGGACGCGGTATTAGTGGGACGGCTTTCCTCACTGATCTGCGGACGTTGCTGCATTACTGCTTCCATTTGTTGTAGTCTCTGCTCTTGCTTCTGTAACAGGTCTATGAAGCGGGCCTCAGATTGCTGCTGGGCTTGTTGATGAGCTTGCTGCTGGGCTGCAAGGCTCCTTTGCAAACCTGCATTTGTCTGCTGTTGATTGGCATTTGCTAGAGCCAGCTGTTTCAGTATCTCCTCCATGCTGGCTTAAAAAAAACTGCCACTGGTTCTCCACCAACTGTGAGGGGGTTAACTCGGTAGCGGGTGTGTGTGACCCCCTGGTTGGGCTCCCCACACAAAAACAGGGCCAGCAGACGGAGGTTGTGGTTTTCAAAATCAAAAGGTGCGGTTTATTTCTCTATGTACAGTGACAAAAACACAGCAAAGCCAAAAAGAAACAAACAAAATAAATCCTGGTCAGTTTGACCTCTGACTAAACATGCAGGTTTCCTAAACTAACAACTGGGATCAGCCTGGTGCTGTCCTAGTCCCTAAGTCCCTGGTTTAGTAAAAGTCCAAACAAATAGCCACACAGGCTTTGCCTCACCGCACAGGGGTTCACTCTCCCTAGACAGTCCACACAGGTCTGGTTCCAGGCATGAGCTAACATCTAATGAAGCTGGGATTTCTTATAGAGGCCTAAATGAGCTGACAAGGTTCAGCTGGTCTCATCAACTCCCTGTCTGCACGACGCCCAGCCCTCTCCCTAGAGGTATGAGTCATCCACGAGCCCACTAGCCTTATACAACTCTCCACCTAGTTGTATAAATCGGCGTAAAGCCTGAATCTGGGCGAAATATATCTACCCCCCTGGATGCAACCAGGTGACTTTACCTTCCTGCTGTCACAATATATATATATATATATAAAATCTATAGCTGTGTCTAGCAGCAGACCACCTTGCATCCCCCCCCCTTCCTTATCATATCATATACAGGCCGTCAGGGGCAGGGCGCCAGACACTGAAACTGAGTCCTCCCACTGTCCCACACTAGCTCTCTTACAAAGGCAACCCCCCCCCCCCATACACACACCTCATCTTGTGCTCCGGCGGGCCGACGGTGGAGAACCCCCCCGCCCCCACCTGTTCTTATTCTGTGCGCCGCGCTGCCGCCAGCTGGAGTCTCAGACAGTCTGTACTCCTGGAGAGTGGAGAGGAGGAGGGCTGGGCACTGTGGGCAGCGACCGTCACACACAGCAGCCGCACCGCCCGGGCGGAGAAAGTTGTGTGTGTGCTGCAGTGACGTGTCGTCACATCATCACAGTGCAGTGTGATGATGTGACAGGCTGAGTCGCTCGCTGGCTCTGTAGGGTAGGGAGGAGGATTGGAATTTAGGAATAGGAAGAATAAGGAGCCGGAGGACACACACCAGGCGCGGCCGCGGTGCTGGAGGTGTTGTTCCAGGCTTCCAGCCCAGCGGGGTGAAATTAATCAATGAATGGGTCAGCTGTAAAAAAAAAAAAAAAAAAAAAGTAAAAAAAAAAAAAAAAAAGGGAGGGTGTCACCCCTCTAGCGGGTGTCACCCGGGGGCGGACCGCACCCCCCGCACCCCCCTAGCAACGCCTCTGGTCAAAGGCCTTCTCCGCATCGGTACTGAGGAATACGCAAGGAAAGCCCTTTTGACTGGTGAAGTGAACCACATTGAGTACTTTTACCGTGTTGTCTCTGGCCTCGTGGGGGGGGATGAAGCCCACTTGGTCCAAGTGGACCAATTGGGGTGACAGGGATTGGATCCGAGAGGCAAGTATGTTGGTAAAGAGCTTCAGATCTACATTGAGCAATGAGATCGGCCAATAGCTGCCACAGGCTGAGGGATCCTTCCCTATCTTTCAGGATAACTGAGACGTTGGCTAACAGAGATGCCTGTGGGGACAAAGTAGTCTGCCCTAGGCCATTAAACACTCTTACCATGTGTTGACCTAACAGGGGGAAAAGAGTCTTGTAGTAATGTATAGTGAACCCGTCTGGGCCTGGTGCCTTTTCTTGTTTGGCTGACTTCACTGCTCCGCTCAGCTCTTCAACAGTGATCGGGGGCCTCAAGCTCTTCCCGGACTGGGGACGGGAGGCGCGACAAGTGCGCTGAAGAGAGACAGGATTGCTTCTATCTAGTTACAAGGGTCCCACTTGTGTTCATCTGCTACCTGGTTAAAGCTGCAGTGTTACTGGCAGGATCCATGCAAAGTGCTTAGGTGATGCTTCATTTCGTACCAGCCATGACGGCTTTTGTAAAAGAGGCGAGGTTAAACCCCTTCCTAACTGTAATCTGAGGATTACCATTCCTCAGGATGCTACTTCATTCCAAGGGGATATCGTTGGTGTCAGTGGGAGAAATAGTGCCCCATCAGTGGAGCGGGTGGGAGGAATAGTGCGCCATCGTTGGTATCAGTGGGAGGAATAATGCCCCATCGTTGGTGTCAGTGGGAGGAATAGTGCCCCATCAGTGCTGTGAGTGGGAGGAATAGTGCTCCATCATTGATATCAGTGGAAGAAATAGTATGCCATAGTTAGTATTAGTAAGAGTACTAGTGTGCCTCATTGTCGGTGTCAATGGCAGGAACTACAGTCATAGCCGAAATTGTTGGCACCCCAGAAATTTTTCCAGAAAATCAAGTATTTCTCACAGAAAAGTATTGCAGTAACACATGTTTTGCTATACACATGTTTATTCCCTTTGTGTGTGTAGCACTACCCCCGTAGGAGCTGCTGGTTAGTTTTGGTCTGCCGTTACCCCACCGTTCTCCGTGTTGGCTCAAAGTCTAGGGTTAAAGTTGCATAAAACACGGTTGCCAGTCACTGAGTCTTTTCCAATGCCTTTATTAAAGAAATGTAAATTAGAGGGATGGAGGGTTAGGGGAGATTCAGTTACCTTGCTTTGCGGATCACGGGTACTTCCTAATCCAGAGGACAAACAGTTTCCACACTGGATCTAGCAACCACCGGATAGGCCTCTCTTACTGACCTAGCAGCCAGTGCGGTGCTCGGTCATTGTCTCTGCCACAGACTTGAAGAATACAAATAGTCTCTGCCACAAACTTAAAGAACACAACAGTCTCTGCCACAGACTTGAAGAACACAACAGTCTCTGCACAATCCGCTACCACAGGATTGAATGATCCAGGACTTTTGAAAAGTTTAAGTACAGTCACTCAGTACCAGTTTCTTTCAGCCAATCCGGCAATACTGTGAGGTAGATGGGTCGGGATGCTTCCTCCAATTGAGTCTCCGGGCTCTTCCTGAGATACCAGCCTTTTCGCTCGGTCCTCTCTGGGAAAAGTCCTTCCCTGGTTTCTTCAATTGCTCGGCTTCTCCCCACAGGCAAGACAGCACAGGACCACCCCTGACTAGTAGGCCCCAGAACTCCTGGGCCTACTTCCAGTAATGAGTCCTCAGGCCAGCCGTCCCCCGAGGCAGGAAACTGCTACGGCACACCTTAGGCCAGGAGGGCCATCAGGTCAGAGAGACCCGGATGGCGGTGTCTGTCCCTTAAGTACCCTCTCCCAGAATGCACAGCGGGGAGACCAATCCCACTGAGCGGTTTCTGGGCAAGAGGTACTCAATACATCCAGCCTGCTGCATTTCCAACCTTGACCTGTGGTGACAGCGACACCCACAGTCAAGTGGAAAAATGCGCAGCACAGCTGGATTGAAACAGAAACCAGCAATTTACACAATTATTCTGAGCTAAACTACAGCTCAGACAACTAAATTTACAAATAGTGCCTACTCAATAGGAGCAGGGCGCTACATGTGTATTGGAACAAAACAAAAAAAAAGGAGGAAAAAAAGCAAATTGGACAAAATGTCACACAAAACTCCAAAAATGGGCTGGTCAAAATTCTTGGCACCCTTTAAAAATTGTGGATAAATAAGATTGTTTCAAGCACGTGATGCTCCTTTAAACTCACCTGGGGCAAGTAACAGGTGTGGGCAACATAAAAATCACACCTGAAAGCAGATAAAAAGGAGAGAAGTTCACTTTTCTTTGCATTGTGTGTCTGTGTGTGCCACACTAAGTATGGACAACAGAAAGAAGAGAAGAGAACTGTCTGAGGACTTGAGAACCAAAATTGTAGAAAAATATCAACAATCTCAAGGTTACAAGTCCATCTCCAGAGATCTAGATTTGCCTTTGTCCACAGTGCGCAACATTATCAAGAAGTTTGCAACCCATGGCACTGTAGCCAATCCCTCTGGGCGTGGACGGAAGAGAAAAATTGATGAAAGGTTGCAACACAGGATAGTCCGGATGGTGGATAAGCAGCCCCAAACAAGTTCCAAAGAAATTCAAGCTGTCCTGCAGGCTCAGGGAGCGTCAGTGTTGTCGCGAACTATCCGTCGACATTTAAATAAAATGAAACGCTATGGCAGGAGACCCAGGAGGACCCCACTGCTGACACAGAGACATAAAAAAGCAAGACTACAGTTTGCCAAAATGTACTTGAGTAAGCCAAAATCCTTCTGGGAAAACGTCTTGTGGACAGATGAGACCAAGATAGAGCTTTTTGGTTAAGCAAATCTTTCTACTGTTTACCGAAAACAGAATGAGGCCTAGAAAGGAAAGAACACAGTACCTACAGTGAAATATGGTGGAGGTTCAGAGATGTTTTGGGGTTGTTTTGCTGCCTCTGGCACTGGGTGCCTTGAATGTGTGGAAGGCATCATGAAATCTGAGGATTACCAAAGGATTTTGGGTCGCACTGTAGAGCCCAGTGTCAGAAAGCTGGGTTTGCGTCCGAGATCTTGGGTCTTCCAGCAGGACAATGGCCCCAAACATACGTCAAAAAGCACCCAGAAATGGATGGCAACAAAGTACTGGAGAGTTCTAAAGTGGCCAGCAATGAGTCCAGATCTAAATCTCATTGAACACCCGTGGAGAGATCTTAAAATTGCTGTTGGGAAAATACGCCCTTCCAATAAGAGAGACCTGGAGCAGTTTGCAAAGAAAGGAGTGGTACAAAATATAGTAGGACAAACCCCAAAAAATTCTTCAAATATATTAATAGTAAAAAGGTCAAGTCTGAGCATGTAGGCCCTTTACAAAATAATCTAGAGTGGGTGACTGGGGACAAAGAGAAGGCTAATTTATTAAATACTTTCTTCAGCTCTGTGTATACAATGGAGCATGGGGGAGCTCATGTCCATAATGGGGGTGGTAGTGACACAGCCTCAAATCCACAATGGCTCAAAAGTGATATGGTCCAGAAATATTTAGACAGAATAAAGGTGGATAAAGCACCTGGACCAGATGGCATACACCCACGGATCCTAAAAGAATTGAGCTCTGTAATTTCAAAGCCATTGTATCTAATTTTTAGGGACTCATTAATGACAGGAATAGTACCACTGGATTGGCGCAGGGCCAATGTGGTGCCTATATTTAAAAAGGGAACAAAGTCTTTACCAAGTAACTATAGACCTGTTAGTTTAACTTCCATAGTTGGGAAGATACTGGAGAGATTAATAAAAGACCACATAGATGAGTTCTTGCTGGAAAAAAACTATTTAAGCAACAGACAGCATGGATTCATGAAAGACAGAAGTTGTCAGACAAACCTGATTTCTTTTTATGAAGAGGTAAGTAAAACCTTGGACAGAGGCGTGGCTGTGGACGTGGTATACTTGGATTTTGCAAAAGCGTTCGATACAGTTCCCCACACACAGCTAATATGTAAGGTAAAGTCTACAGGATTGGAAATATCAGTTTGTAAATGGATAGAAAACTGGCTAAAAGACAGAATTCAGAGAGTAGTAGTTAATGATTCTTACTCGGAATGGTCTAAGGTTATCAGTGGTGTACCCCAAGGTTCAGTGCTGGGACCCTTACTTTTTAATAACTTTATAAATGATATTGGGTCTGAGATCAAAAGTAACATTTCTGTCTTTGCAGATGACACCAAGCTATGCAGTGGAATGACGTCCTTGCAGGATGTCTCCAATTTACAAGCCGACCTCGATGCTTTGTCTAATTGGGCGACTATGTGGCAGATGAGGTTTAATGTTGATAAATGTAAAGTTGTGCACTTGGGGGCTAAGAATATGAATGCATCATACATACTAGGGGGAGTACAACTGGGGGGATCCGTAGTGGAGAAGGATCTGGGGGTTTTGGTAGATCATAAGCTCAATAATGGCATGCAATGCCAAGCTGTGGTTTCCAAGGCGAGCAAAGTCCTTTCTTGTATTAAGAGAGGTATGGACTCCAGAGAGAGAGATATCATTTTGCCCCCCTGTACAAATCATTAGTAAGGCCTCATCTGGAATACGCAGTTCAGTTTTGGGCCCCAGTTCTCAAAAAGCATATCGGGGAACTGGAGAAAGTGCAGAGAAGGGCAACCAAACTGATAAGAGGCATGGAGGAGCTCAGCTATGAAGAAAGATTAGAGGAACTGAATTTATTCACTCTTGAGAAGAGGAGAATAAGGGGGGATATGATTAACATGTACAAATATATAAGGGGTCCATATAGTGAACTTGGTGATGAGTTATTCACTTTACGGTCAACACAGAGAACAAGGGGGCACTCTTTACGTCTAGAAGAAAAAAGATTTCATCTCCAAATGCGGAAAGGTTTCTTCACAGTAAGAGCTGTGAAAATGTGGAACAGACTCCCTGCAGAGGTGGTTCTGGCCAGCTCAGTAGATTGCTTTAAGAAAGGCCTGGATACTTTCCTAAATGTACATAATATAACTGAGTACTAACAGTTCTTGGTAAAGTTGATCCGGGGAAAATCCGATTGCCTCTCGGGGGATCAGGAAGGAATTTTTTCCCCTGCTGTAGCAAATTGGATCATGCTCTGCTGGGGTTTTTTGCCTTCCTCTGGATCAACTGTGGGTATAGAATTGGGTATATGGGAGTGCACAATATTTTTTTTATTTTATTTTAGTTATTTTTTTTATGGTTGAACTGGATGGACTTTGTCTTTTTTCAACCTGACTAACTATGTAACTATGTAACTATGTAACTATGTAAAATTCAGGGTGAGCGGTGTAAGAAGCTTATTGATGGTTATAGGAAGCGACTGATTTCTGTTATTTTTTCCAAAGGGTGTGCAACCAAATATTAAGTTAAGGGTGCCAAGAATTTTGACCAGCCCATTTTTGGAGTTTTGTGTGACATTATGTCCAATTAGCTTTTTTTCCTCCCTTTTTTTGTTTTGTTCCAATACACACAAAGGGAATAAACGTGTGTATAGCAAAACATGTGTTACTGCAGTACTTTTCTGTGAGAAATACTTGATTTTCTGTAAAAATTTCTGGGGTGCCAACAATTTCGGCTATGACTGTATGTCCCACTGTTGCTGACAGTGTGTGTGTGTGTGTGGGGGGGTGATAATGCCCCAAGGGCCGGATTACAGCAAGCAAAGGGCCGCATCCGGCCCCCGGGCTACAGTTTGAAGACCACTGATCTACATGATCCATTTTTTATTAGGTTTGTTTGCAACCTTGTTTGTCTGTAATGATAATATTTAGTTAAGCCCCGTACACACGATCGGTTTGACTGATGAAAACCGTCCGATGGATGGTTTTCATCAGACCAACCGATCGTGTATGGTACCCATCGGTCTTTTTTCCATCGGTTGTAAAAAATAGAACTTGTTTTAAAATTTTCCGATGGATAAAAAACCGATGGGAATTTCCGATCAACTATGGGCAAGTCCATCGGTTAAAAAACCCACGCATGCTCAGAATCAAGTCGACGCATGCTCAGAAGCATTAAACTTCATTTTTCTCGGCTCATCGGAGTGTTTTACGTCACCGCGTTTGGAACGGTCGGTTTTTTGACTGATGGTGTGTGGGCAAGACTGATGGAAGACAGTTTCATCGGATTTCCGATGGACAAATCCATCGGACGAAAATCCATAGGTTATCCGATCGTGTGTACAGGGCTTAAGTGTACAATTTGTCCATTTGTCAGACTACAATAAAAAAGACGAAGCAGGGGTTTTATTAAAAGAATGTACCGAATAGCCTAAGGCCCCTTTCACACTGAGGCGCTTTGCAGGCGCTATTGCGCTAAAAATAGCGCCTGCAATGCGCCCCGAAAAAGCCACTCCCTTGTATCCAGTGTGAAAGCCCGAGGGCTTTCACACTGGAGCAGTGCGCTTGCAGGAGGGTCAAAAAACTCCTGCAAGCCGTATCTTTGAGGCGCGGTAGGAGCGGTAAAAATACCGCTCCTATAGCGCCCCTGCCCATTGAAATCAATGGGGTAGCGCCTCCAAAACGCCCGCAAAACGCAGCAAAGAGGCGTTTTAGAGGGTGTTTTTAACCCTTTTTCAGCCACTAGCGGGGGTTAAAATCACCCCCGCTAGCGCCCGCAAATCGTGGCAAAAACGACAGTATTGCGGTGCTAAATATAGTGCCGCTATATCGCCAGCGCATCCAGCGCTTCAGTGTGAAAGTAGCCTTAGAAATCCTTAATAGAATATAAACTTGATTTAGCCATAGCCAGGTCAAGTTAACCAGTGCATATTTTGATCTAGTCATCAAGGCTTCAATGACCTCTGGACACAAAAGGTTTAATGGCACCGCAGGGATGCGCTTGTATAAAATATTATGGTCTGTTTCAAATACTGTAAGTCAGCTCCACTACACTTGATCTTGGCTTTTCTTGACAAAGTGGGGCAGAGAGACAAATATGCTGAAGGTATTATATTATCTCATGCATACTCAGGGCCATCCTTAATGCAGGGTGAGAGGGGCAGCTGCCTCGGGCCCAGTCATTGTTGCGGGGCCCAAAACCCCGGCCATTGAGCCTACACAGTCCGCAAATATTTGATAAGTGGATTCAGGGGGGGCTCAAGAAAATGCTTGGCCAGGGTCCAATCAATAATATAGATGGCCCTGGCAGGGCCGTCTTTAACGCAGGGCAAAAGGGGCACCTGCCCCGGGCCCAGTTATTGTTGTTGTCCAATCATTATTAAAGCTGGCCCTGTGCATACTGTATTAGATTGATTACATGATGGGAATGTTATAGAAAGTTATAGAAGGTGAGTGTTTTGAATAGCATCCAACCCTAATGTGTCTGTTTATTCTTGAAGGATTTATAATATAAAAAATACCTGGTTGCTGTGTCCAGTATTTTTACCTTCCTGTCTTGTAATAAATCCTTTAGTTACAATAGCCTATATCAGATTTTCTCAACCTTTTTCTTTACCACTGAGGAATCCTTGCAATAATATTCAGATCTCAGGGGATCCCTGCTAAAATGTATTTATATACTTAAGCTACACAACACAGGTGGTTAATGAGAGGTGGTCAATGGAAAGAATGATCAGGGGAAAGAATTGCCTTACATGGATGGTCAGTGGGAAGAATGTGCTTTAAGTTAGTGGTCTGTGGAAAGAATGCTCCTTACATTGGTAGTCTGTGGGAAGAATGTTCCTTACATTGGTGGTCTGTGGGAATAATGTTCCTTACATTGGTGGTCTGTGGGAAGAATGTTACTTACATTGGTGGTCAGTGGAAAGAATGCTCCTTACTATGGTGGTCAGTGGAAAGAATGTTCCTTACATTGGTGATCAGTGTGAAGAATGCTCCTTACATTGGTGGGCAGTGGAAAGAATGCTTCTTACATTGGTGGTCAGTGGAAATAATGCTTCTTACATTGGTGGTCAGTGTGAAGAATGCTCCTTACATTGGTGGTCAGTGGAAAGAATGCTTCTTACATTGGTGGTCAGTGGAAATAATGCTTCTTACATTGGTGGTCAGTGTGAAGAATGCTCCTTACATTGGTGGTCAGTGGAAAGAATGCTTCTTACATTGGTGGTCAGTGGAAATAATGCTTCTTACATTGGTGGTCAGTGGAAAGAATGCACTCCTTTAAAGACAGCTAACATCATCAAAGATGCTAGTGGTTACCTAAATAACAAAAGAGAGGATGGGTTACAATAATCCCATGCTTTTGTCTCTGCCAAGTGGCCTTGCTGTCAGAACTATGCAGGCACCATCAGGTTTAGTCAACCACTGCTCAAGAAACCCCTAGTAATCCCTGGAGGAACCCTAGGGTTCCATGGAGTCCTGGTTAAAAAAAGCTGGCCTATACTAACTGTGATGTTGGAACTTCTAGTTAGAGTAAGCAACTATTAAGACATGTTCTCTGCTGCCCTCTAGTGGCTTCATACTATATCAACACAATTTTTTTCAAAATTATGAGCTTGGTCTTCTGTCACCATTATAAAGTACAAAACTGAGCAACTCATAATCAATAAGTCACTAAATATTTGTTAATGATCTTATTTAATGAAATTTAATTTATCTGAAATGTAATTTATTTTCGATGGAGTACTGCTGTTTGCATGCCTGTGTGTTAAAGGAGACCTATTGTTCAAGTTAGTTGAATGCATGATAATTAATGTGTAAGTTTAATACCTCCCAGATATTTGTTTTCTCTCATAGATATGATAGTATTTTCCCTGGTGAGTAGTTTGACAGGGGAAAGAGGTTTTGATTTCCATTTATAGCAGAATAAAAAATGACCTATTTTTTTGCCCATCCATTGTTGTGGTATAAGGCTAACTTCCTATTGACGAATTCTGAACTGTCTACCCAAATTGAACTGATTCCCCGGTTCTCTTGCAATTGGCATTCCAATTCATCCCAAAGGTGTTCGGTGGGGTTGAGGTCAGGGCTGTATGCAGGGCACTTGAGTTCCTCCACACCAAGCCATGTCTGCATTGTGCACAGGGGTACATGCATTCTGCAATAGAAAAGGACCTTTCCCAGATTTTTCCACAAGTTTGAAATCACAAAATTGTTTAAAATGTCTTGATATGGTATAGCATTAATAGTGCCTTTCACTGGAAACACTTGAATTCATTTCAGTATTATGGAGGGGTATAAACAAATTTTTGGACATACAGGCATGATCATTTAAACACTTTCTTCTCGTAACTTGTTTTTTTCTGGCTTTCTGGTGCCAAGAATTTACAGTGCCTTGAAAAAATATTCATACCCCGTAAAATTTTCCACATTTTGTCATGTTACAACCAAAAAATGTAAATAAATGTATTTTATTGGGATTTTATGTGTTAGACCAACATAAAGTGGCACATAGATGTGAAGTGGAAGGAAAAGGATAAATGGTTTGAAAGGTGTGGCATGCATTTGTATTCAGCCCCCTTTACTTTGATACCCCTAACTAAAATCTAGTGGAACCTTCAGAAGTCACCTAATTAGTAAATAGAGTCCACCTGTGTGTAATTTAATCTCAGTATTAATACAGCTGTTCTGTGAAGCCCTCAGAGGTTTGTTAAAGAACCTTAGGGAGCAAACAGCATAATGAAGGCCAAGGAACACACCGGACAGGTCAGGGATAAAGTCGTGGAGAAGTTTAAAGCAGGGTTAGGTTATAAAAAAATAGCCCAAGCTTTGAACATCTCACGGAGCACTGTTCAATCCATCATCGGAAAATGGAAAGAGTATGGCACAACTGCAAACCTACCAAGACATGGCAGTCTGCCTAAACTGACAGGCCGGTCAAGGAGAGTATTCATCAGAGAAGCAGCCAAGAGGCCCATGGTAACTCTGGAGGAGCTGCAGAGATCCACAGCTCAGGGGGGAGAATCTGTCCACAGGACAACTATTAGTCGTGCGCTCCACAAATCTGCCCTTTATGAAAGAGCGGCAAGAAGAAAGCCAATGTTGAAAAAAAGCCTTAAGGAGTCCCATCTTGCAGTTTGCGAGAAGCCATGTGGGGGACACAGAAAACATGTGGAAGAAGGTGCTCTGGTCAGATGAGACCAAAACATTTTACTTTTTGGCCTAAAAGCAATAGGCTATGTGTGGCAGAAAACTAACACTGCACATCACCCAGAACACACCATCCCCACCGTGAAACATGGTGGTGGCAGAATCATGTTGTGGGGATTCTTTTATTCAGCAGGGACAGGGAAGCTGGTCATAGTTGATGAGAAGATGGATGGAGCCAAATACAGGGCAATCTTAGAAGAAAACCTGTTAAGCCGCGTACACACGATCGGAATTTCTGACAACAAATGTTCGATGTGAGCTTTTGGTCGGATATTCCGACCGTGTGTAGGCTCCATCAGACATTTGCTGTCGGAATTTCCGACAACAAATGTTTGAGAGCTGGTTCTCAATTTTTCCGACAACAAAAGTTCTTGTCGGAAATTCCGATCGTGTGTATCCAATTCCGATGCACAAAAATCCTACGCATGCTCGGAATCAATTTGACGCATGCTCGGAATCATTGAACTTCATTTTTCTCGGCTTGTAGTAGTGTTGTACGTCACCGCGTTCTTGGCGATCGGAATTTACGACAACATTTATGTGACCGTGTGTATGCAAGACAAGTTTGAGGGAACATCCGTCGGAAAAAAATCCACGGTTTTGTTGTCGGAATGTCCGATCGTCTGTACGCGGCATTATAGTCTGAAAAAGACTTGAGACCTAAATCCAATTGAGAATCTGTGGCTAGACTTTAAAATTGCTGTTCACAGATGCTCAGAGGAGAGAGAGAGACTACATCTCCCAGTACATCTTGCAGCACCCAGGGTACATTGCTCCGGAACAGAGACTGCTGGGGCAGACTTTATAAAGGGGAGGTGGAGTTTGTTCGGTCTCTTTGGACACCCCCTCTTCTAGCAAGAGGATCTCTGTGCTGAACTGCTGTGTGCACAAGGACTGAAGCCTGGGCCTATGCTCCTTTCCAAAGAGCCCTCTGCCAGCCTAGCAGAACCTTAGAGACATCTTCTCCTCCTTGCTGCAGTACACCAGAAGGATTGAAGACTTGGATGTCGGTGGATTCCTGTTCCTAGACGAATCGATGGAGGAAACGGACTTGGACTTGTCCGGGTGGTGAGAGCTGTTTAAAGACAGATACTTTTATCTTTACTATTCGTTCGGATTACAAAGTTGTTCTTCAAGTGCACCACCGAAAGATTTCTAGCGAATATTGTTTCACTGAACTTCCATTTAGATCAGTCAGGCCTGACTGCATAGGTAGACATTGCTGGGTGTTAGTCTACCCCTAAGGGGAAGTAGCTGTAAAAGGGCAGCGCTAGAGTTGCATAGCAATACTTTATTATTCTGATTACTCTGTTTATCTTTATTACTGTTTATTGCAGGGATCTGCAACTTGTTATACTGTTTATTACTTGCCCATTAGCCTCAGTAAAATATCTGGGTCAAGTACATTGGTGTCAGTTTTACTTACTTTAATAGAAGTTTTAAAGTATATCACTGTGTGTGTTTGCCATAGGACTGCGTCACCTAGAGTTGCGGTCACGCGGTCCTATCTCCCCTTACTAGCTGTGCCAGTAGGGGGTTGAGCAGATTGCCAGGGGTTGGCGGAGCTGTCTTCAGGGCCCAACTAAATCTGCGGCCTTCTTAGTTGGAGGTATCGCTACATATGCAATCAGGCAGGCCCTGGTTTTGGTAAACCGGAAGACAAAAACATGCAGAAAAACTGATAGTGTGTATGGGGCTTTAATGTATTATATGTCTGTTGTATAAAAGTTGGAGTAAACATTAAATCCTGCACACATGCAAGCAAATATCAGTTTCCTGAGAACACCTAATGTATCAATGCAAAATGTTTATCCATCTGGCTATATTAACATTTCTATTATTGCTCTGCAAACAACCCAGACTTTGTAGAACAGTCTATCTCTGATGTTAGGCCTTATCTCTATCAGATAGGTAGTATTGAAAGTCTTTCAGGTTTTTACTAACTATGAGAAAGGTAAATACTGACTGCTTAAAAAAGCGTTGGTCTGTATGCTTTGCTTTGAATGGGTCACCATTCAAAAATGGTGGATATTGTAAGTCCAGTCCTCAAGATATTACCAGCACACCATGTTCAGATAAACAGACAGGACAATTGAATGCGACCAACAGAAAGCAGCAATATTTCATGGCCACCAAGGGCCTCTTTCTCAGGCAGTGACAGTTGATGCCGCTGAAGAAGAGGCCCATAGTTGCCTCGAAACGTTGCTGCTTTCTGTTTAATTAGACAGAAATAAAAATGTTTTAAACCACTTCAATACCGGGCACTTTCACCTCCTTCTTTCCTGCCCATTCCAATTTTTAGCTTATTTTTATTTTTTATTATTATTCTTTATTACATTTCAAAAAATAAAACATACAGCACAGAAAAGGCAGCCTAACAAATAGCTGCCAATAAGTAAACCTAAGAAAATCTCCACAACAATTTTCAGCTTTCAGCGCTGTCACACTTTAGCCTCGTACACTCGATCGGATTTCCATCGGACAAATCCGTGGAATTTTGTGCGAAGGGCGTTGGCCGTGAACTTGGTATGCATACAGAAGGCAGAACTTTTTCAGCCAACATGCACGAAACTACGTGGTTTTTCAGCTCTTTAGCGCCACCCTTTGGGCAACTTCTGCTAATGTTGTCTTATGGTTAGCATTGGTTCGGAGCATGCATGTTTGTACTTTGCATTTTTTTCCGATGGACTTGATCGGATAATCCGACAAGACACATTTGTTGTCAGAAAATTTGAAAGCATGCTATAAAACATTTGTTGTCGGAAATTCTGACAACAATTGTCCGATGGAGCATACAAACGGTCGGATTTTCCGACAAAACCCTGCCAGCACACATTTGTTGTTTTGAAAATCCGATCGTGTGTACGAGGCTTTGGAATGACAATTGCGCATTCATGCAACACTGTACCCATATGAAATTTTTATCATGTTTTTTTACACAAATAGCACTTTCTTTTGGTGGTATTTTGCTAAATAAATAAAAAAAATATGAAAATTTTGAAAATTAAAATGCGCTTTTCTTCGTTTCTGTTATAAAATCTTGCAAATAAATAATCTTTCTCCATACATTTAGGCCAAAATGTATACTGCTACTTTTCTTTGGCGAAAATAACCCAAATCAATGTAAATTATTTTGTCTGTAGGAAAGTTCTAAAGTCCACAAACGATGTTATATATCTGAAAACTGATCAATCCTGATATACTGACTCACATTTCTTGAGACCCAAAAATGCCAGAACAGTACAAATTCTCCCCAAATGACCCCTTTTTGGAAAGTAGACAGTCCAAGGTATTTAATAAGGGGCATGTTAAGGGGCAGTTTTTTAAAGTTGTAATTTTTGTCAAAGTTTTTTGAAAAATTAAGAGATTTTTCCCCCAATTTTTTTTTCACATTTTTGTTATTTTTTACACACTGTCACCAGTGCAGTACAGCACCATCATATAACTCAGGGACACTGACTAGTGACAGTATGTAAGAAAGAAAAACATAAAAAAAATATTTTTACATACTATGACCAGACCAAAGTAACACTGTACTACTCTGGGGAGGTGATCATGATTTTGTTTTTTGTTTTTTACACACTATAATTGCTTGTAACAGTGAACTTCATTGTAATAAGCAGCTTTTTTTTCTGAATGAAATCCATTCATTCAGTGTTTACTATTGAGATTAGCTGTGATTGGCCACATCTAATTACATGGTACAGATGGGTTGTGATTAGCCCTGTTTGTACCACTACCATGTGATCACTGACCAATCAAGGAGATCAACACAATAGTACACAAAGTCATTCGTTGTGTACAATTGTCATGTGATCTGCTCCAATTGGTCACAGGGATCACATGGTACCCAGCAGCGGGCCTGTACACTGATCTGTCATCTGCCTTTCTTCATTGTATTAAAAAACGTTTTGGATATAGATACACTTTAATTTTGAAGAACTAAAAAAGGGACACCTCATGCCTTGTACACACGATCGGATTTTCCATCGGGATAAACTCAGACATATTTTTCCGACGGAATTCCGTTCAAGCTGTCTTGCATACACACTGTCACACCAAATTTCAACCGTCAAGAACGCAGTGATGTACAACACTACGACGAGCCGATAAAAATGAAGTTCAATGCTTCCGAGCATGCGTCGACTTGATTCTGAGCATGCGTGTTTTTTTCTCGATAGGAATTTTTTCCATTGGAAAAAAAGAGAACATGTTCTCTTTCTAAATTCCGCCGAAAAAAAGTCTGATGGGGCCCACACACGGTCGGAATATCCGATGAAAAAATTCCGTCTGACTTTTTCCATTGGAAATTCCGATCGTGTGTACAAGGCATAAGTGATACACAAAGCGTGCAAACTGTAGGACTGACTTTGTGGAGGCAAGAGTGACAAATAAGAGAATCCCATAGAAAATGTGTGCTGTACCTCCTCCCCCTACATGCAGAAATGTATTTAGGGTGTCGTGGAATTTCAGGCTGCTGTTTACAGAGCACACAGCCTATAATTCCTGTGCTATCTAAGCACACATCAGTTTTCATCTTTTTGCAATGATGCTATCTTTAAGTTTGCTAAAGATCCACTTACCGTTCATTCCCATTCATCCAAGAAAGGCAGCACCACAAAAGCTTATCTTCTTATCAGGCCATTCCAGCAAAGACTGTTCAGCCGACGCCTAAACATAGGCTTTTATTAAACTCAAAAGATCTCACACAGGAGGTGATTGGCTGTAGCAACCAATCCCCTCCCCCATGGGCGGGAACCTCACAGGATGTTCCCTCCTCACAGGAAAATGACAATACTTGGACATTCCTTCCAACAGGAGATGTCATACATGAATACAATAAACGTAGGATGGCTAAAGTTACCGTTGATAGGAATTCTTATTCTGCGCTATTCCATAGAATAACGCATATTAAGATTATACTATTATTGAATGGGGGAGGGAGATTATCTGCAGATGCACGCTACGAATTCCAACCAATGTTGATCAGACATAGCAGAGACAAGAGCGCCCATCCGCCTATAACCAATGATGTCATTGCAGAGCGAGCATATCCCCTCCTTAATGATCATCCATGCTAATGCACAGAGGGCCCCCGTTGGTGGACATATCCGCCCCCTGCAAACATCACACTCCAACCTCAAGACGTTTTCCCCTATCAGACGGGATTCAACCAGCCTCAGACTACCCCAATCAGCTCTTTTAGAGCGGGTTGCGGAAGTACTAACACTGGGTGACACTATGACAATACATATTAAATACATCTCCATAAAAATCTCCACAACAGTCCTCCCTTTTTTGTCATATGCACCCCATGTGTCCATCGATGAGAGTTGATATGCTTCTTACACCTGGAAATGAATCAGTTCTTAGCCCATAAAAAGGAAAACACGGCTTGACATGTAGACTCTACTCTTCAGGGGCATGACTTATAAAGGAGGACACAACATGGTGAGCTGTAGTAATCGCCGATCCGTCTGTGATTCTCTGTCTTGTATGTGGGTCCGGCTTCGGGGCGTCTCATCAAGGAAACTCTGGTCACGCGTCAAATCAGGCAACAGGAGCCTCTCGTCACGACATAGAAAGAATAGAAATAAAACGACATGAGTATATATATTCCCACTTTCTTTAACCACGATCCGCTGTAAAATAAAAAATTTGATCCCCAAAGATTCCCAGACCCTTAAAAAGGACTCCCAACCTTCACTTAGCTACAGCTCTGGCTTCAACAATTACATGAAGAACCCTATCCTTAACGGATGAGAATTGTTCAATCGTATCCCAAGCCCGAGCCCCCCCCACCTTGTACATGCAGGACCCCATGCCCAGACCTGGTCGGGATTGGTGAACAAATCCCTTCTAGCTGTCCCTGCCATTCTTAATTTCCTGCGCCATCAGATCCTCGCGATCGGCCGCGACCTAAAATGTTGGGACAGCTTCACCATCGCGCATGAACCTCTTGCTTTGGGGGAATTACCTTTATAAACTGCAGATCCACATAAACACCAAACTAAAGTTCAAACACACTTGTGGGCTGCCTAGATACCCAAACCGACAAGACAGAGCCATTAAAACTAAAACCAATTTTACCGTCTAAAAATACATCGTTAGATTCCATTGACAAGTGTCTGTCTGGAGTCTTCACTAGTTTGTCAAAACTCCTCATACCCATAATAACATCATAAATGGCATGTACCTCTGTCATCGCTGGGGACTAAAACTCCTCATACCCATAATAACATCATAAATGACATGTACCGCTGTCATCGCTGGGGACTAAAACTCCTCATACCCATAATAACATCATAAATGTCATGTACCTCTGTCATCACTGGGGGACTAAAACTCCTCATACCCATAATAACATCATAAATGTCATGTACCTCTGTCATCGCTGGGGACTAAAACTCCTCATACCCATAATAACATCATAAATGGCATGTACCGCTGTCATCGCTGGGGACTAAAACTCGGTGAAGACTCAGAACAGACCATCGGTCCTGTTCGCTTTCTGAGCTAGTCAGGACATACACTTTAAATAATAACTTGGGATGCTTTTCACCGTTACCCTTGCTAAAATTTACTAAACAACACAAATATAAATAAACAAAGATACTCCTCATTCTTTGGTGTGGTTGAGCCGCTTCTTGCAGTGGCTGGCGTGGTCTCATCCCTCAAGCTTCTTTACAACGACCCAGTCACCTGGTTGGAAAGAATGTAAACTGATTACTAAGTCAGGGTCCGGGAGGGACTCGTGAAAACCTTTTGGTGGACATTTTGAAGTTCATGTCACAACGATCGCACCTCCCCCATCAGCCGAGAATATAAGTGACAGCTAATGAGGAAAGTACGACCCTGATTTTGATTGACCTCCAAACAACCCTCATATGACAATAACCCAGACATCGGGACTGTGGTCACTGCATAACCTGTGCGTGGCTTACAATACCTGGAACCACTGACAAAAGGTTCTTAGCCTCTGGGATGGGAACCTACTTCACCAGACTGCTGCTTGCCAATTCAAATTCTATCAAAAGTTTGTGACCGTCTTGGCACAAACTTGGTTAGAATTACAGAGGTTATTATTAGTTTGAAAAAAAACTGTCACTCTTACATTTATCATTCTCCCCCCTTTTCTTCCTCATTACAGACTGAAGGAAGAAATGCGTGGTGCAGGAAAAAAGAAACAATGAAATAACCTATGATACTTTTACCGCCTTAGACTCATATTTATCCATATGTACCGCTGTCTACATACACCTGTTCTCTGTGTACAAACTCCTTGGACCTGAAAAATACTTATAAGCAAAATCATTACTCTATTCTTCATATTTAACCTGCAAAGAATGGTAAAATAATAATGACATTCCTGTACATTGGTAAATTGTCAATGACATTCTTTCAAAACTGATTCAAACAAAACCCTCTGTAACCCTTACTTTTCCCGTTCCTACAAAAATACAACAGCCGCGACGCATCGAAGGATCGCCGCGGTAAGTTCGAACATATTCACGTTACTACATACAAACATTCCGATACAAACGTGGGGGAAATACTTCCCAGTTTCCAAAACCACAAATGAAAAAAAACAAAAACAGCCAGAATTCTACCTTCACTCTTTCAGCAATAGGAAAAAAAATACAATGGGACAACCATGAGAGCAGCTCGAGAACCTTCATGGACCAGCCATACAAGGTTCAAACAAACGGGCATGAGCCACCGTTCCTCATCATTACAGATTTCTGAAGCCGCAGCTCAACTACATCCATTCCAGAGGGATACCCAAAATAGTATCCTTGGACCACCTATGTTAATCTTTTTGGGGTTCAAAGGCCTTTGCCCCAAAACTAGGCTTTGTGCACTGTGTGACCGTCTGACTATGGGAAGCCTCCATTCCTTCCCTTTGCACAGACCTCCTTGTGTCCATGGCGATTCGAATCGGCTTATCGTCTTAAACCTGCGTCCAGGTTAAACCGTTGCACCCATTTTCGGAGATCACCGCCCGGTGTCTTCTTATACGGTGAATTGCAGAACTACAACCACTATATGGTCAAGTCCTCCAACTAGAAACCCTAACCGAGGCGTCAACTTTATGGCTTGTTGTCCCAACACTTTTGGAACTACAGCAACAACCACAGATCAACCCCCGAATTAGGCCTCTACCCCTCACAGTGCATGCATACACAAGCATTTTCCGCTATACACCCATACACTGCGTTGTCAGACTAAACCTCACAGAACACTTACGCCAGTTTACCACCTGCAGAACAATGTGGCTTCTCTCTGTATCTAGATGATAAAATAATGGTGATACCCCCTGTTTTTCTCTCTACCCAAAACTGTATTACAGTACAAAACTTCACAAAACTGGAACGAAACATAAAACACTTTTAAATGCCAAAATGCTTTCCATTTTCCTTCCAGACACAAATCTCATTGCTCACCTTTAAAAACCCCAAGCTCCTCCCACTAACTTTCTGCTGATATATAAACGCTGAAAAGAAACTTCCGGTTATGCTCAGCTACTTAAAAAAAACAAACTGGTTTATTTACATATCAATTGTTCAGGAAGAGGGAGGGGGAGGGGCCATAATCGCCTTGTCTATCAAGACTTCAAAAAAAAAATCCATGGCTACACATTATATATTTCAATCATTTAAAACCTTGTCAAGGAAATGATGGAATAAACCCCCCTTTGCAAATGGGAGGGAATCCCCCCTGACCCACACTTCCTGGAAGTCAAACCATAAGTTGGGACCCAAAATACAAACTCCTGCCAAGAGATGGCTATACAGTACAAGATCCAAAAAAATGAATTGCTCTCTGGGAAACTCCCAAATATTTAAACATAAAAACACATCATTGTACAAAAACTCTGTTAGTCTTACAATCTATCAAAATTCAGTGTAAAGTGAAGTTTTTCTTAAAACCAAAATCCAATGCAAAAAAAACGCCGCGCATATACTGCTAAGTCAGCTGACCCTGCAATAGCTTACATTCACTTAAATGAAAACAGAGAAATCCCCAACCTAACATCATGTGCATGGAGTTTGCATGTCCTCCCTGTGTCTGCGTTGACCTCCTCCCACACTCCAACTGCTGGTAGGCCAGCCAGATCCCATCCATAAATAGGCCCCAGCATGTGCGTGTGTCCGCAAGCACGTTGTGGCCCCTCGGGGTAAGACCGCGCTATTTCAAGATACCACTCTACTCAACTCAAAAGGCGATGCTTAGAAAAACAATTTAAGCCAGCGAATTCATTAAACAAAAACCAGTCTCTCAGTATGTCCCCCTGGTGTCTCACTACTCTTCCCAGCAGTGCACAGGTCAAACTGTAAACGCATAAAACATAAGAAAACTGCGCCGATCAACAAATGCCAATACAGCATATTCAGGAGTAGTGTTTGCTAAACTGGAACTTCCTATCTCAAACTGTAAACGTCTCTCAAAATGGCCGACAAGCCAGGACTACAAAATGGTGGATGACCCACCACAGCACCTCATGGACAACAAAAATTGCTCCATTGACGCATGCAATTTTTCCCGCCAAAACCAGCATCTCTTTAAAAGAAAATCAAAAATGTTTTTCTCCACAAAGACTGACTACACCATTGAAACTTTTCTAAATTATCATCAAAATCCACTGAAAAAGGTGTCAGCTACACTCTACAAGGACCACATGTACACTTACAAACTTAGCCTCCCTTTTGCCAACTAAACAGCACATTCAATAAATGTGAGTTACATGAATAATATTAAAAACATATTCATTTCTCTAAGTTCATATACTCTGAGATATTCACCACTTTTCTCTACCTAAAGTTCACACACACAGTGGCCTCAGCTTCCATAACAAGCCATTGCAGAGACATACTATGTCTGCCTTCTAGCAATGCCTGGCCACTTGGATATGCGGCGGGAACTTTCAACTCAAAAACCAAACACTTTACTTAAAATATTTTTACACTTATGGGGACATGTGTCTTTGTCCCCTATAAAGGCAAAAATCACAATTTATCCATTTCTATTTTTCATAGAAATCACAAACACCACACACATACAGTATATTGTTGCTTGTAACATTTGCTTAGAGTGTCTTTCCCTCAGGGCACAGCCCCTGCAACACAAAACAGTGGGCAAGCCCTTCCCCCATTCAAGCACATGGCAGCCAAACAATCTACTTACAAACTTCTCAGTGCACTAAATACCACAGCTATACCTTCATTTCATACACAATATACAGTTTCCATCAGAATTCACACAGGCACAAACACTACACACAACTTTGTAATGAAAATTGGAAAGTCAATAGATACACAACTTTCAAACATGTTGGCAGTGATAGCCATGTTGCCTGCCCCCCCCCCCCCGCTAAACCTCATGGGGGCAGCCATTTTCAGCTTCTCTCACACAAACATCCAGGCACACCCAGGCATACCCACACACAATCAAATTCACAGGCATACGATCCATGACAAAATCACACACACACATGCACACGCTGCAAATTTAAAGCATGATTTCAAAAAGACAAAACATTTATTTTTTTCGTTTCAAAGTACAGCCTCTTTACGCATCAATCACATCGCAGGTCCACTCTCCTCCTCTGCTGATCTGATGCTCAAAGAGGCCGCAATTGGTCCCAACCGTGAGTCGCCATTACTGTCGTGGAATTTCAGGCTGCTGTTTACAGAGCACACAGCCTATAATTCCTGTGCTATCTAAGCACACATCAGTTTTCATCTTTTCGCAATGATGCTATCTTTAAGTTTGCTAAAGATCCACTCACCGTTCATTCCCATTCATCCAAGAAAGGCAGCACCACAAAAGCTTATCTTCTTATCAGGCCATTCCAGCAAAGACTGTTCAGCCGACGCCTAAACATAGGCTTTTATTAAACTCAAAAGATCTCACACAGGAGGTGATTGGCTGTAGCAACCAATCCCCTCCCCCATGGGCGGGAACCTCACCGGATGTTCCCTCCTCACAGGAAAATGACAATACTTGGACATTCCTTCCAACAGGAGATGTCATACATGAATACAATAAACGTAGGATGGCTAAAGTTACCGTTGATAGGAATTCTTATTCTGCGCTATTCCATAGAATAACGCATATTAAGATTATACTATTATTGAATGGGGGAGGGAGGCTATCTGCAGACGCACGCTACGAATTCCAACCAATGTTGATCAGACATAGCAGAGATAAGAGCGCCCATCCGCCTATAACCAATGATGTCATTGCAGAGCGAGCATATCCCCTCCTTAACGATCGTCCATGCTAATGCACAGAGGGCCCCCGTTGGTGGACATATCCGCCCCCTGCAAACATCACACTCCAACCTCAAGACGTTTTCCCTTATCAGACGGGATTCAACCAGCCTCAGACTACCCCAATCAGCTCTTTTAGAGCGGGTTGCGGAACTACTAACACTGGGTGACACTATGACAATACATATTAAATACATCTCCATAAAAATCTCCACAACAAGGGTGATAATAAGCGCTGTGCAAAGGACTCTCAGATGGAAAGCTGCTGCAGACATGACTCTTACCAGTCAAGATGCTGTTGGACACATGGCTGAACCCCTCTTGTTTTATTGGGGAAAAAACAGGAACACAGAGACAGGAAATGACATCATAAACACATAGTTCTACAAGAAAGAACAATACATTATACAAACATTTAATGTTACCACCTAGTGGCAGAACTAGTAACAAAAATATAATATATGAGAAAGGTTGTTGCAACTATGTTGGTATAAACAACATGCTAATGTAATCAGAGACTGACAATATGTAACAGCAAACTGTCACTGACTGCCAACATACAACAAAACAGTATTTTGCAATTGTTTTTTGCACCCAAAGCTACAGGTTTCTTTGAATTCTTCATCAATCTTCAGTGTAGATTTACTTTCTTCCACCCCCCACCACTGATATAGTGCTGGGAGAGGAGGGAAATACCCTGTAATTCCAGGTATGGAGGATTTGGGCCATTCAGTGCTACCACATGTGGAGTTAAATGTTCGGTAACACGGAGAAATCTGGAATATGTGGACAATATAATTTTTATTGTAGTTACAGTGCCTTGAAAAAGTATTCATACCCCTTGAAATATTCCACATTTTCTCATGTTACAACCAAAAATGTAAATGTATTTTATTGGGATTTTATGTGATAGACCAACACAGAGTGGCACATAATTGTGAAGTGGAAGGAAAATTATAAATGGTTTTCAATTTTTTTTACAAATAAATATGTGAAAAGTGTGACGTACATTTGTATTCAGCCCCCCTGAGTCAATACTTTGTAGAAGCTCCTTTTGCTGTAATTACAGCTGCAAGTGTTTTGGGGATGTCTCTACTAGCTTTGCGCATCTACAGAGGGACAGTTTTGCCCATTCTTCTTTGAAAAATAGCTCAAGATCTATGTCTCTTTACTTCCTCCCGACTCACCTCTCACCTGGAACTTCTTGTCTCTCTGTCTTAAAGGGGAATACCCCGCTACACACTCCCCCCACTTTGAATCTTTGGTCCCCAAAGACATTTTTTAGGTCTGCAAAACATTCTAGATTCAATGCGGTTACATAGGGTTGACAGAGGAGCCTCCCACCAATCATCATAAGATGGGGAGCTGTCCTGTCTACAGGTCGCTTCAGTGGGGGCGACCTGTCTAGCTGTGCCAGAGAGTGAGCTGGGGTTGCCCTCCACCAAATGGACCGTGGAGGGATCCGGATTCTCAGCATTCCTCCTAGCAGTAACTACAGAGTCTTCTGAGCTGTTCCCCATTTGTGGGTAGGTCAGCTTCTTAGGAGGCCGGATGACTCTTCGAGCCCTTTGCTCTCTTGGGATTTCTGGCTCTGGCGCCACAGGCTCCTCTTCCTCTGAACAACCATCATGGGCATCTTCCCAGTATTCTGCTGAAGGACTAGAAGAGATGAACTCTGTGGCTTCTGGGTTCAGTGTTTCATCTGTGGTGTCTTCAGTGGTTGGAAGATCTATGGTAGAAGTTCCTGGAGTTGGGGAAGGCCACAGCCAATCAAGTTCTCCCTCCTCACTTCCACTAAGTTGAGAGGCCTCTCCATCTTCAGCTCGGGAGGTCTGCGACCGAGTGTTCGGCCTAGGAGTATCCAGGATAGAGGCCGGTTCAAGGGAGTCTCCCACGGGAGGTATTCTAACTGCCTCAGCAAGTGGGAGAAGGTGGTTTCGATGCCACGTCTTCAGTAGGCCTACCTTTCCTTCTGGCTTCAACGTATAGACAGGTAGGCCTGGCAACTTCCTGCAGATGACATAGGGTTCAGATCTCCATCTGTCTGCAAGTTTGTGTTTTCCAGGGACCCCCAGATTGCGTAACAGTACTCGATCCCCGGGCTGTAGGTCTTGTACCCGAACCTTCAAGTCGAAGTTTCTTTTATTTCGAGCTCCCCTTTGATCTGAGGCCACTTGAGCATGTTCATAGGCTACTTTCAGGCTGTGTCTGAGCCTGTCCACATATCCTTTGTGGGATGTGGCTGAGGAATGGTCCAGAGAGGTGCCAAAGGCCAAGTCCACCGGTAGTCTCGCTTCTCTCCCAAACATGAGTCGATATGGGGAGTAGCCTGTAGCATCACTGATGGTGCAGTTGTAAGCATGTACTATGGCTGCTATGTGTTGGCTCCAATGTTGCTTTTTCTCGCTTTCCAGAGTCCCCAACATGTTGAGCAAGGTTCGGTTAAACCTTTCCGGCTGAGCATCTCCCTGTGGATGGTAAGGTGTAGTTCGAGTCTTCTTAATTCCCAAAGAATCCAGGAGCTTCCGGATCAGTTTACTCTCAAAGTCCCTCCCTTGATCTGAATGGAGTCGCTGTGGCAGCCCATAATGGACAAAGTACTTCTCCATAAGTACCTTGGCTACGGTGGAGGCCTTCTGGTCTTTGGTGGGGAAAGCCTGGGCATACCTGGTGAAATGGTCGGTTATCACCAGAACATTTCCTAGTCCACTCAGGTCGGGTTCGAGGCAGAGAAAATCAATGCATACCAGATCCATTGGGCCTTGACTCTGTAGATGGCCCATTGGGGCAGCTTGATGGGGTAAATTCTTCCTCTGGACGCACCGTGCACATGAGTGGCAGTACTCTTCTATCTCTGCCCTCATGCAGGGCCAATAGAACCGACTTCTGACAAGTTGAAAGGTCCTTTCAGCCCCTAGGTGGCCATGGTTGTCATGCAGGGCAATCAGAACAGTCTCTCGATATTTCTCTGGGAGGAACAGTTGCCACTTATCTTCTGAGTCATCAGAGGGGCCCCTTCGGTAGACCACTCCCTGATGTAACTGCAACCTGTCCCACTCTTTCCTCAGCAGGCGAGCTTCTTTTGAAGGTTGACGCATGAGTCTGTTTGGATCCTGATTCTCCAGGGCCTCCAGGACCAATCTCCCCATGGGGTCTTCCAATTGGTCACACCTCTACTCCTTCTTGGACAGTCTTGGCAGGTTGTCCTCTCCCAGTTGAGCTACTCCACAGTAGTGTTTGGGGACTCCCACCATGGTAACTCCTATTTCCTCTGCTCTGGAGCCTCCTCTGGCTTGGAATTCAGCTCCTTGACAAAGGGCCCGCACCCCGTCCGTGCCACTTGGGTCCAATCTTCTATGTCACTGGTGAGAGAATGAGATCTCCTGGACAGAGCGTCTGCATCTCGATTCCCAGTCCCTGGCCTATACTTTAGGCTGAAGTTGAATCCAGAAAGTGCGGCCAGCCACCTGTGTCCAGTGGCGTTCAGCTTGGCCGTGGTGAAAAGGTAGGTAAGGGGGTTGTTATCGGTCTTCACAGTGAACTCCGCCCCATACAGGTAGTCTTTAAGCTTGTCTACTACCGCCCACTTAAGGGCCAGGAACTGCAGCTTGTGAGTGGGGTAGTTCTTCTCAGGGGGGGGGGTCAGGCTCCGGCTCACATAGGCAACAGGCCGTTGTTGCCCTTCGTGTTCTTGATAAAGTACTCCTCCCAGACCGTCATGACTAGCATCTACATGTAGTTCATAGGGCTTGGTTGGGTCTGCATAGGCCAAGACTGGGGCAGTGGTTAGGCTCTCCTTTAATGCCTGGAAGGCCTCTTCACACTTCTGGTTCCACTGATCTCTGACTGACTCTCCCGGCTTCCTGGGCCCTGAGTCGTCCTCTTCCCCCTCGGTCTTGAGTAGTTCATTCAATGGCCTGGCAATTCGGGCGAATCCTTCCACAAACCTCCTGTAATAGGAGCAGAACCCCAAGAAGGATCTGAGTTCGGTTACTGTGGTGGGTCGTGGCCAGGAGGTAACTGCCTCCAATTTCTCAGGGTCTGTGGCCACCCCTTCTTCAGACACTATGTGCCCCAGATAGTTCACAGAAGACTGATAGAACCGACACTTCTCAGGCGAAAGCTTGAGTCCTTCCTCACTGAGTCTTCTCAACACTTTTTCCAGCCTCCTTTCGTGTTCTTCCAAGGTTCTCCCAAAGACAATGACATCGTCCAGGTATACAAGGACTTCAATAAGGTTCATGTCTCCTACAGTCTTCTCCATGAGACGTTGGAAAGTCGCTGGGGCTCCAGACAGACCTTGGGGCATCCGGTTGAATTCAAAGAACCCTACTGGGGTTATGAAGGCTGTCTTCTCCCTGTCTTCTGGGTGCATAGGAATCTGATAGTACCCGCTCTTGAGATCCATAACGCTGAACCATTTAGCTCCAGACAAGCTCTGTAGGGCATCCTCTATCCTCGGAGTGGTGTATTGGTCAGGTATGGTTCTCCTGTTGAGAGTCCTGTAGTCGATACAGAGCCTCAATGATCCATTCTTCTTTCTGACCACCACGATGGGAGAGGCATAGGGGCTTCTGGACTCCCGTATCACACCAGTCCTCTTGAGTTCTGCAAGTTGTTCCCTTAGATCCTCCAGATCTGCTAGGGGGACCCGCCTGACCCTCTCTCGGAAGGGCTTGTCTTCCTGGAGGCGGATCCGATGGGTGGCACTCCTTGAACACCCCACATCGAACTCATCCTTAGAGAAGATCTTCTCCCATCTATTCAACTGGGCCTTGGCTCTCTCCTTCCAAGCTCTTGGCAGATTCGGGTTTTCCATGGACAGCTTCTCCCAAGCATCTCCTCCTTCACCTGTCCTCTTCACTTCTGACAGGGTAACAGGGGCCGCAGGGCTCACCTGGCCTAGCAGCATTCTGGCTGGGATTTCCATGGGATCTCTGGTAGTGTTCCTAACACTCACTGGAACTCTACAATGGGCCTTCTTCAGGACCTTCAGCGGAATCACTTCCGGTATCACTTCCAGACCTGAGGACTCACCCCTTGGGTCTGACTCCAGCACGACAAAGGGACCAGGCTGCTCCCAAGTAAGCTTCACAGTGGCTCTGAGACAGGTTACTTCGCCGGGCTGCAACACTACCCCTTCTCTTCCAAGTCTCCACACCTTCCCTATCCCTTCTCCAGGGGTCTCCTGCTCTTGGACCAGCCGTTGGTAGGCCGTCTTCAGCATGGGCTGGATCTTGGTGGCTGTTCGCCCCTCTTCTTTTACTAGAGGGGTCAGGAGTCTTCGGACCAGGTCTGTGTTCGTCCCTATTATAAGGGAATTCTTGTTGGCTCCAGGCGGCCTAGGGCACACGACTGCCAGGGTGTCAAACACTTCGGCCTTCCCACCCACGGATGGGTCAAAGGTCATCTTGATGGGAAGAGAGCCGTCGTAAGGGAAACTCTGGGTTCCAATTCCCCATATTTCCAGCTCTTCTATCTTCTGGATAGGCAGATGACTCAAGTGCCTATCGTAGAAGTCCCGGTATAGTAGGGTCACTTGTGCCGCGGTATCCAAGAGGGCCCTGGTGTAGACTCCCTCCACTTGAATGGGCACTATAGGAGATGGGCCCACCAGCTTCTCCGGATATGGCCCGGCAGGGGTCGCCTTCTTCAGACCTTTTCCTTTTGGACTCTCTCTTGTCCTATTCCCTTTGGACTTGAACCTTTCTTGAGCCTGGTATGCATTGACTTCCCTCCTTTTTATGAGTGTAGGAACCCGCTGAGGGATACTGTTATTTTTCTTAGGTGTGCACCCCCTCTGGGGAGTGCTGTGTCTCTTCTGAGGGGTCTTGCCCCCTTTCTCTGCGGTGTATCTCTGTTGGAGAATGTTGTGGTTCCTCTGAGGTGTTCTATTTTCTCTCTTCTTCTGTTTTTCATTCAGTTTGGAGCTCACTGAAAATGATGGGCACCCGGTTGACTCCTTCACCGGGGCCCTCTGAAGTTTTCCGCCGGCTGGCGGTTATTTATCTTTTTCTTCCTGGGACTGGAACATATGTTTGCAAAATGACCAATCCCTCCGCAGTTGTAACAAATCACCTCTTCTTCACGATCCTGTAGAGAAGTGGGCGCTGAGGTATTCGGGAACAACTCCTTTCTTGGACTTTTCTTTTCTGGTTTCCTTTGATCTTTGATCTTTCTCCATCAAAGAGGTCAGTATCTCCAACACTTGGGACATCTGCGATTTCAGGGTGTCCACTTCTGCATCTCTTTCTGACCATCACCACCAGAGGTTTGGTTGGCTCGACTGGCTGTTCCCTCTTTTTCTCCTCCCACATGGCCTCTTCCTCTCTGACCATTCGAATGAGGTTGGGGTATTCCAGGTTCTTCCCGTCCTGTCGGGTGCGCAGCGCCAATGCAATAGGATCCAGGGGCTGAGCTCCCCTCAATACCTGCTGAGCCCGGGCCTCGTCTACCTTCCCTGGGTCGATCCCCTTCTTCAGAATAATTCTATGCAGGATCTTGTCTAGACGTCCCATATATTCTGACAGTTTCTCTCCTGTTTTCTGGTAGCAGTGCTCCAGCTGATAGGTGAGCTCGGTAACTTTTTCTGTCCCACCGAACACATTCTGCAAGATGTCCAAGTAGTCCTGTGCAGTACAGTCTTTCCTGCTCATCTTCAGGTTGCGTATGGCATCCAGAGCAGGCCCCTTCAAACTTTCAGCAATTCGCTGTTTCTTGCTGCGTTCTGGAACTTCCCATTCCTCTAAGGCCTGAGTGGTGCCATCTAGCCACTCCTCAAATCCTTCTTCCCCTGAGGGCACAGGTTTTCTCCCTGAGAATATCCGGAGCTTTCTGTACCCCGACATTGGGTAATCTGTGGGATTCTTCTTGCACTGGGCCACAATCTCTCCCAGTACAGCGCATAGTTCTGTGCTGAGGGTGGCCGGTGATGATCTGGGACTCTCTGTATCCTCCTGCTCTTGTGCCTTAGGGGATGGTGGGGAAGGTATCTGTGGAGATGATGACTTTCTTATTTGGAACCGATCTCCCTTATGTGGCAGCGCATGTGTCAGATGGTAGGTCTGCCCATCCATAGCTTGTATGCTCTGGCTTTTAAAATGCTCTGGAATTTCGTCTTTCCACTCTATTAATGCGTATGTACACGAAGCATGTGGTCTCACATCCATCACCCATGATTTCTGGCATGGTGATAGGGATGTCATTAACTGCTTTATCGCATCTCTTTGCCAGATCCCCGGGAGTTCAATAACTGCCGCCACGGCCGGATCTGCGCCAGCCATTGTGTACTACTGTCCTACTTCTAGCGGGTCCATGCCGGTCTTTTGGCGTGTTCGCTTGCTGTATCAGGATCCCGGACGAGAACCCCCACGTGTAGCGATACCTCCAACTAAGAAGGCCGCATATTTAGTTGGGCCCTGAAGACAGCTCCGCCAACCCCCGGCAATCTGCTCAACCCCCTACTGGCACAGCTAGTAAGGGGAGATAAGACCTCGTGACCGCAACTCTAGGTGACGCAGTCCTATGGCAAACACACACAGTGATATACTTTAAAACTTCTATTAAAGTAAGTAAAACTGACACCAATGTACTTGACCCAGATATTTTACTGAGGCTAATGGGCAAGTAATAAACAACAGTATAACAAGTTGCAGATCCCTGCAATAAACAGTAATAAAGATAAACAGAGTAATCAGAATAATAAAGTATTGCTATGCAACTCTAGCGCTGCCCTTTTACAGCTACTTCCCCTTAGGGGTAGACTAACACCCAGCAATGTCTACCTATGCAGTCAGGCCTGACTGATCTAAATGGAAGTTCAGTGAAACAATATTCGCTAGAAATCTTTCGGTGGTGCACTTGAAGAACAACTTTGTAATCCGAACGAATAGTAAAGATAAAGTATCTGTCTTTAAACAGCTCTCACCACCCGGACAAGTCCAAGTCCGTTTCCTCCATCGATTCGTCTAGGAACAGGAATCCACCGACATCCAAGTCTTCAATCCTTCTGGTGTACTGCAGCAAGGATGAGAAGATGTCTCTAAGGCTCTGCTAGGCTGGCAGAGGGGCTCTTTGGAAAGGAGCATAGGCCCAGGCTTCAGGCCTTGTGCACACAGCAGTTCAGCACAGAGATCCTCTTGCTAGGAGAGGGGGTGTCCAAAGAGACCGAACAAACTCCACCTCCCCTTTATAAAGTCTACCCCAGCAGTCTCTGTTCCGGAGCAATGTACCCTGGGTGCTGCAAGATGTACTGGGAGATGTAGTCTCTCTCTCCTCTGCTTTCACTTCCATAATGTCTCTTTACTTCCTCCCGACTCACCTCTCACCTGGAACTTCTTGTCTCTCTGTCTTAAAGGGGAATACCCCGCTACACATACGAATTAAAACTCTTAAGGTTTGACCTCATATTAGATGGTTTTGGTAAACCTGAAGACAAAAACCTGCAGAAAAACTGAAAGTGTGTATGGGGCTTAACAACTTATTTAGTTATTTCAGTTTTTGTTTTTGCTCGCTAGTTAATACCCAAATCTATGTTTTTAAATGATAAACCCAGCAGGATTAAAAAAACAAAAAAAACAAACAGCTCTTGCTGCCTCTTGTACATTTTCTCTGGTCCCGCCATCTGTAGATTTGCCATTTTACACCTTCCCCACGATGCCATCCCCTGCAGACTCACCACGGTCCACCTTCTCTCTGGCGCCATACCCCCCAGACTCAACATTGTCGACTTTCACTGTGGTGCCATCCCCAGCAGAATCACAACTGTCCACCTTCTCTCTTGTGCCATACCCTGCAGGATCACCATGGTCCACCTTCTAGCCAGTGCCATCCCCTGAAGACTCATAATGGTCCACCTTCTCTCTGGTGCCATACCCCCCAGACTCAACATTGTCGACTTTCTCTGTGGTGCCATCCCCAGCAGAATCACAATGGTCCACCTTCTCTCTTGTGCCATACCCTGCAGGATCACCATGGTCCACCTTCTAGCCAGTGCCATCCCCTGAAGACTCATAATGGTCCACCTTCTCTCTGGTGCCATACCCCCAGACTCAACATTGTCGACTTTCTCTGTGGTGCCATCCCCAGCAGAATCACAATGGTCCACCTTCTCTCTTGTGCCGTACCCTGCAGGATCACCATGGTCCACCTTCTAGCCAGTGCCATCCCCTGAAGACTCATAATAGTCCACCTTCTCTCCGGTGCCATACCTCTAAAACTCACCATGGTCCACCTGCCATCAAGTGCCTTCTAATGGTACTCATTCTCTCTGGTGCCATATCCCGCAGACTCACCTTGGTCCAGTGCAGGCCTTTTTCTAGGTTGAATGCTGACCTGCACAAAAAAAAATAAGAGTTTTAAAAGAGACAATGTCACCTTGCCCATGCAGAAAATATTGACATTGTCCCTGTAAAGGGCACTTAATGACCCAGAGAGGCCCATGATGTAATTCCCCCAATCATGTGACAATGCTCAGGCTATGTACTTGACTGCTAGGCATTGGCACTGTCACAGGGAGCAGGATACATGCCTCCCCATGCTCAGAAATGCTGGACAAACTCAATGGCTACAGAGGAGCAAGCAACTGTGAGAGAGTGCAAGTGAGATGAGTATAAGGGGGCCCTTTGCAGGTGCACTTTTTTTTCCTGCATGTTTGAGACAACAGTGTCCCCTTAAATTAGGGTGACCAGATTTTTCAAATTAAATCTGGGGACATATTTTTTTTTTACTAGTAATGGCGGCAATCAGCGACTCTCTGCCTGTCGCCGCCCGCCTCACAGCCTGTCAAGTCTTATGCTCCAGGCCCCGGCTACTACTGGGTGGGGAGCAGAGGAAGATCACTCTGCCAGGGAAGGCAAGGAGATAAGCAGGCAGGCGGCTGGCCGGGACTTGAGCCAAGGCAGAAGAACATGCGAGTGGAGCTGGATGGGCACCCGAAACTAAAGAAATATTCCCTCCGCTCCGACCAGCACATGATCATCAGAAAGGGGCACAGATAATGGAAAAAAATACACCCCCCTAAGCTAGTAGGAGCGGCGTAGCGGAGGTTTGTAATTCAGAATTAATTTTTTTATTCTGCACTGACTGTCTTTGAAATTGCCCCAGCCCCTGTTCAAATCCAATCCGGGGACAAAACCGGGGACAGACTTGGTCCGGGGACAGTGTCCTCAATCCGGGGACTGTCCCCAGAAACTGGGGATGTCTGGTCACCCTACCTTAAATGGCAAAGGAGTTTCTAATGGGGACTTTTTTGAGGGCAGTTTTTCCAAACCGCAACAAAGCACAATATGCTCCTACAGGCAGAACCCCCTCCCACCAAACTCGTGTTTTTGAGAGAAGCTAGTGCCCCAAGGAGCTCAAAAGAGCGCAAAAAAGCTCAGAAAAGCTCAAAGAAGCTCGAAAACTTGCGAAAACGTTTGTTCCAGCTTATTGTTTTGGTTTTACAATGGTTAAAAAAAATACTATCTAGGAGGGTTTATGAAAAAATAAAAAAACACTTATGCTCAAAAAAGCTCAAAGGTGCTCAAAGAAGCTTGAAGAAGCTCAATAAAATTGTGCATAAAAGCACAAAAAAGCGCAAGCTTCTTCAAGCTGAAATAAAAGCTCAAATGCCTGTAAAAGCAGCTTCGTTGTTTGAGCTGCAGTGTGCATGAGCCATAACGGTTTCTGGTACAAAGTACAATCAACAAATAATCTGAACATCCAGTTATGAGAAAATAAAAACATTTTTATGGCCTTGTTAATTTATGTGTGTGTGGATGGAGCACCAAGGCTGATTACTGGACTAAACCTCTAAACCTACCAACAATATGATCACCAGGTCGTGCACAATTCGGAAGGCAAATTATCTTTTCTATGGTACAAATGTGCCTCGCAAAATGTATACAAAATAAAAAACAACTGCTTGGAGCAAGAAGAAGAAATTGTTTTTGGCAAAAGACACTTTATAGTTGAATTCAACTTTCTTGTCCCCTGAAACTGTTAATATTTTACTTGCTGTAATATATGATAAAAGAGAAACTCCCCCTCAGTGGAAATGTCCACAGCTACCCAACTGTCTTCATAGGCATCTAATATCATGCCCTTTGTCTAGGCTAACATATGTAGCGGGGTGTTCAATTTAAGGGAAGTGTCTGAGTGGTAATTAGGCTCAGACACACTGATTGTTAGGGTTTATGGACCATTTCTTTCACGGGGGATAGTATTGGTGTACAGTTCCCTGTGGCCTACAGGTGGCGCTGTCGCCATGGGCCAGGGTTGAACCACCGATAGAGGGCTGTGCCTTTTGTGTCCCCTCTCTGCAGTAGTACGGCGGGGCGGGGAACCTGCTGTGCCTGTCGGGAGAGGGTATAAAAGGGGCGGACATCTTCCGTTCGAGGTCCACGCCCAGGCACCTTTCGGCCTGGGGGTGAGTGAGGGTCGTCTCCGGGTGCCTTAGGCCCCGAGGTGGAGTTCCTGTTCCATCCCAGACACCTTCAGTCTGGGGCGAGGTACTAATTTGAAGGCCCGGGGCCCAGCACCTTCGGCTGGGGTCCGCTAGGGATCGAGGACTCCCAGGGTGCCGACTTGCAAAGGGGACTCATATCTGGGACGAGGAGGCCAGGGAGGTAACCCCTTTCGAAGACCCAGCGCACAGTCGTGGTGACGGTGGGGGCCTCTGGTAACTCTCCGGAGGGATGTTTTCTCCTTGACATGGGCCAGATACTTTAAGAAGAAAGTTCACGGTCAAGGTCAGGGGCAGTGGCCTCATAGGGCAAGGCCCTATTTACCGGGTCAGTGGCAGTGACCCTGTTCTCCAAGTCAGTGGCAGTGACCCTGTTCTCCAAGTCAGTGGCAGTGACTTTATTCACCCGGTCTGTGGCAGAGACCAACCTCACGGTCTGTGGCAGAGATCGTGCGCCAAAACTGTTTGAGAAACCTAAACAGTCTAAAGCAGCCTTTCTCAACCTTTTCAACACAGAGGAACCCTTGAAATAGTTCTCCGGTCTCGGGGAACCCCTGCTAAAAATTTGAACTCTACAACTCATGATACATTAGTGTGATGGTCAGTGGGAAGAATGGTCCTTACACTTGTGGTCATTGGGAAGAATCACCTCCTTACAGATAGATAAAAAGATCACTGGTGTCAGTGGGAACTTATCTGAGAGGCAGAAATTGCCCAATGCTGAAGGAACCCCTAGTAACCTCTGGAGGAACCCTAGGGTTCCACGGAACCCTGGTTGAGAATCACTGGTCTAAAGAGTTGAGCTACATTTGTGCCTGGACCTCCTCCACATCTAAGCTGTCCTGTATCCTCGCTCCAACCTGTCTGCTCTCAAAGAGGCTGTTTATTATCCGGTGAGAAATAAATATTGAGTTGGACTTTCAGCTAGTGTGGACCTTCACATTCCTGGGGAAAACAAGGACTTGCATCTATCCAAGGTAGAGGTGAGATCATTCTTGGGAGGACTTTGACTCTGGCCGCAGACAAGGCCCAAAACTAACACCGCTCAACCTCTTTACACAGGAGGGTACGGGCTTGGGGTGCGGTGTGCCTCTCTCTTCCCGCGAGGAGCCAAAGTTAATGCAGGTAAAGAGAGGGGTGTGTGCGCTACACATACATGACCAGAAATTGTCCATGCAAATTTGATAGTGTGGACATGCTGGTTGAAACAATTGCTTGCCCCCCCCCCATTCCCTCTTTAGTTACTCCCTTCTTCTCTCTACTCTTTCACAATCCTTGCCCTTTCTTTTGTCCACACCTTCCCTCTCTTTATTCCATGTTCATCCTACCACATACCCATACACAGGGCTGCTGATAAGGCAGTACAGCCAGCCCTCCTGTACTGGGCCTGGGCCCCATCAGTTCAAAAAGGGGGGCCCGGGTACCCGAGCATGAAGGCCGGCTGTACTGTCTTCTTGGATGTCCCAATCCTCTTCTGCCTTCTCCTGCAATGCTGTCAGCTTCTCCCTTTGGCTGCACTGCAAGGGGATTGGTTCTAGCACATGCACCCCTTTCCATCTGTTGCCTGGGCCCCACTGTGTGCCCCTTTACCCTGTAGCACTTCCCTCCTCTCCTGCCGGCAGCTGCTGTGGGCACATAGGGGGATATTTCAGGATCGATAGAAAGCGGGGGAAGAGGCCGGTAAATAGATAATTTATTGGCCCCTTCTGTTTCTGAATGAACACATTGAGTGATCAGTACCAATCACTCCTGTGTCAATTCATAATGAAGCATAGTAAACTGTGTTTACTATGATTCAGCTTGTGAATGAGCAAGAAGCTTCAGAGCACTTCCAGCTCATTCATCTTTGCAACTGAGGCCACAACGAAAGTGACTGATAAATCTATATCCTCAGTCACTTACGACCGGGGGGGGGAGTAACCCTGTTGGGTAGGCTGTGGGGGGCCCCATGATTTCTAACAGCAGCCTTGCCCATGCAACACCATGTCATTCTTCTGGTACACATCCTAGTACTCGTAGATTCCTTCACATATGGATTGTTGTGTTGCTTAAAGGGGTGTTCCAGGCAACACCGGGCAAAAAAATAATAATTAAAAGCCAGCAGCTACACATACTGCATCTGCTGGCTTTCAATAAATGGAGACTTACCTGTCCTGGTGTCCCTCGATGTCGGCACCACAGCTGATGTTTCACATCAGCTGTCGGTGCTTCTGTCACCATTGCGGGTAAGGGAACCCGGCAGTGAAGACTTTCGGCTTCACGCCGGGAACCCTACTGCGCATGCGCGAGGCCCTGCTCCTCTCTCCTATTAGCCCAGCGGCCAGGGGAGGAGGAGGAGGGAGCCTTGCGCGACTTCACCGCCGCGGCCGGACTCCAGTAAGTGGGTAAGGATACCTGTCTTTGACAGGTATCCTGTCCCCCCTCCCCCCCGAAAGGTGCCAATTGTGGCACCGGAGGGGGGGAGGAATCCGATGAGCGGAAGTTCCACTTTAGGGTGGAGCTCCGCTTTAAGCTTTAAGCTTTATCTTGCAAGTAACCACACTGGAAGCCACTTTGCTGTATTTGTTCATTGTTTTCAATATACTTCCAATAAATAAAAAAAGTACTCTGAAAAAAAAATAAGACTGCATATGTAGCACCCTGGTGCTTCTAGTGTGAGTGTAGACAAATTTACTGGCTCATGATAAAATGAGTCTTTGAACCTAGGTCAAAAGTTTATTGCAGGTCAGCTGGATGACTCATACAGACAGGTCTCTGGTGCCTCCCCCTGGTTCTGGAAATTTGGAGAAACTTCTGTAAACTGAAGGACGGAGGCTACAGGCGGTGGGCAGGGTATGATGGCTAAGCCAGCCCTTACATATGGATGAGTCATGCCAGGAGGGGAGTCGGGTGGAAGATGGAGTGTGGAAGAGACTGTCGGTGGCCTTTGAGGCAAACCCTCTGGTCTGGGAGGGGGGTGCTCTGCCTCAGGCTGGCTTGGATCCTGACAGCATAGCGGTTTGTAAGGAATCTTACTTGGGAAGCAGTGGGAGCAAGGAGGACAGTGTGAGTACATCAGCATGGTCAGGGACTTACAAGGGGAAAGACTGCCACATATAGTCAGCCTTTCTGGAAGACAGCATTGAGCCTAATCTTTCCTTTCCCTTGCCCTGGGAGATCTTTGGAGCAGCCAGGTGAAGAAGCAGCTGGGTGGACTGGTGAAGAAGCAGCTAGGTGGGTTGGTATTTCCTGAAGTCGGTAGAGCTTGGCTCAGTGTCTACAGGGGAGATGGCGTTACTCCGGAATGGAGCCTACAACACTTTGTACTACTTGTTAAGGGATTGAGAGTTCCTAGTCCTTAAGGTTTTTTTTGCATATTTTTTATTAGGCCCCTTTCACACTGGGGCGGTGGGTTCATCGGCGGTAAAGCGCTGCTATTTTTAGCGTCGCTTTACCGTCAATTTTGCGGCGCAATTAGGCCTCTAGCAGGGCGCTTTTACCCCCGCTAGCGGCCGAGAAAGGGTTAAAACCACCGCAAAACGCCTCTGCAGAGGCCCCATTTATTTTGATGGGCAGGAGCGGTGGAGAAGCGGTATACACACCGCTCCTTCACTGCTCCAAAGATGCTGCTAGCAGGACTATTTTTACCGTCCTGCTAGCGCACCGCTCCACTGGAGAGACAGGGTGCTTTACAGGCGCTATTTTTAGCGTTATAGCGCCTGCAAAGCGCCCCAGTGTGAAAGGGGTCTTATGCTGCGTACACACGATCGTTTTTAATGCCCAATTTAAAAAATTGCATTTTTAACGTCGTGAAAAACGGTCGTGTGTACGCGGCATTAGAGACTGTCAGCGGACAGATGTGAGACAAATCTGGAGTTGTACATTGGGAGGAAGTTGTCCCTGGTTTTGTGGATATCAAGTTGGGCATCCCATAAATTCCTATTCCCCATTCAAGTTATTACCTCTAATAAAACATAAAAACCAGGCTCAAAGACTGTTCCTTGTGTCTGGATGAAAGCGGAAAAATACTTATTGACTGGCTGTGCAGGAGCGGGGAACCCAGACATCTGCAATCCCTGCGGTGGTAGTGATACACATACTTATTCAAGAATTTTATAACAATTACTGCATTTTAGATTCTTGCATAAACCAAGAGTTGATTGGTGTTCCTTGTGTCTTTGTGTCAGATAGAGAAACTTTATAATTTTTAGAATTATTGTAGGTTTTCATCACCGCCAGCAGAGGCCAGCAAATTCATTTTATTCTTTATTTACGGCATCTATTTTAGGGAAGCAAAGCAGCAAGAATTGTAAAACAGTCCCTGATTATTTTGAATCATTGGTTTTTTTTTCACCAGTTTAAAGTCAAGTTATGATTAGAGATGATATTCCTACATTTTCTAACATAGAAATGTAATTTTACACATACTAAAAAGGTTTACAGTAACTCGCACGCTGAATGTGAATCATACCCAAAGACATTTTGAGGTTTTACGCCATTGGTCCCAATAAGAAAACTTTTAAGAACAATATAAGACATTTTTACTAAAGGAAAATATACTTGCTCCAGAGCTAAGTAAATTACGTAAAACTTCACTTTGAAAAGAATACTCAATCATATGCAAGGAAAATTAAAAAAACTGAATTTTTGATTGTACATTATTAAATGATAGAAACCAGCAGAGCTTCCCCTCATTCCAGAGCTTCCTCTCAGATTTAGAGCAAATGCACTTAAAGTGCATAGTATATTTGCCTTTAGTAAATCAACCTCCCTGTGATGTGATAAAACAGAAATGATAGTTAATCCTCCTGTAACCTAGGACAAAGTCAAATGTATTTGTACATTCGCCGTGGGGGTCCTGAGGATGTTGAATAGGGCTAAAGCAGTGTGATTGGCTATTGTATTCTCACAGCTGGCAGTCATAGCATCTGCAGCTGCCAGAGTACCCAAAATCCACCTAATTAAATGCAGGCGCTGTTTGATTGACAATTTTATGCCCAGTTCTTTCAACTAAAATTGATCAAGAATCTACTTTATTCGAGCCAGGTGGCGCCAGCAGAGCAACTTATATATCAAATTTAAAGTGATTGTAAACTATCACCTTGTAAAACAACCCATTCAATTTAAAATAGAAATTAAAGGCAAAACATTTGTGTCAGGACAATATAGGGGTCAGAGCTCTCCAATCAGCGGGGAGCAAGAGCTTTGATCCCCGCTGATTGAAGGTGTGATTTAGCGGGGGCATGTTGGACCTCTACAGAGAGGCCACTACTTTCCCACAGAGGGCTAATGTGCTTCTCTGCAGCATGCTGGCAGGGGATAGGCTTTTCTACCTAGGCTGTGGCTGCTTTAGAATGAAAACGAACTGGATGAAATTTAACACTGCTTCATTTAATGCACCTGGAATGTATTTAGCTGATTCAACAACTTCAGCCCCGGAAGATTTTACCCCCTTCCTGACTTTAACTGGTCGCTTTAACTGGTAATTGCGCGGTCATGCAATACTGTACCCAAAAGTCCTTTTTTCCCCACAAATAGAGCTTTCTTTTGGTGGTATTTGATCGCCTCTGCGGTTTTCATTTTTTGCACTATAAACAAAAAAAAAGCGACAATTTTGAAAAAAAAACAATATTTTTTACTTTTTGCTATAATAAATATACCTAAAAATGTTTTTAAAAAACAATTTTTTTCATCAGTTTAGGGCAATATATATTCTTCTACATATTTTTGGTAAAAAATTAGCAATAAGCGTATATTGATTGGTTTGCACAAAAGTTATAGCGTCTACAAACTATGGGAGAGATTTAGGCTCGATTCACACCTATGCATGTTGCTTTTTTTTCTGCAGTGCTTTTTGCGGCGCTTGCCGCATTTTTCGACACGCGTTTTTACTGCGATTTTACCACGATTTTGCCGCGATTTGCGTTTCGCGTTTTTTTTATATAGCTGGTTGCTAAGGAGGAGGCCGGGAAGCCGGCTGCCGCGTCCTTAACAACCGATGAGTCATCAGTTGTCAGCGGGCTTCACGCTGAATGTAAAAAATAAAGAATTGCTGGCTAAAAAAAAATTGAGAAAAAAAAACAGCGTGGGGTCCCCCCCCAGGTCCATACCAAGCCCTTGGGTCTAGTATGGATTCAGAGGACCCCCCCACACCGAAATAAAAAAAAATGGCGTGGGAGTCCCCCCAAAATCCATACCAGATCCTTATCCGAGCATGCAGCCCGGCAGGTCAGGAAAGGGAAGGGACGAGCGAGCGCCCCCCCTCCTGAACCCTTCCAGGCCACATGCCCTCAACATGGGGGGTGGGTGCTTTGTGGCAGGGGTGGCTCTGCGCCCCCCACCCCAAAGCACCCCAAAGCACCTTGCCCCCATGTTGATGGGGACAAGGGTCTCTTCCCAACAACCCTTGCCCGGTGGTTGTCGGGGTCTGAGGGCGGGGGACTTAGAATCTGGAAGCCCCCTTTATTAAGGGGGCCCCCAGATCCTGCCCCCCCCCTATGTCAACGAGTATGGGGTACTTTGTACCCCTACCCATTCACTAAAAAAAAAGTAGTGTAGTGTTAATAAATACAGTAAACAGTTTTTGACAAGTCTTACGGCGGGGGCGGGGGCGTGGCAATCGGATTATGTCATCCGGTGGCCACGCCCCCTTGTGACGTCACTGACCCACCATGCCCGGGCGGTGACGTCACAAGGGGGTGTGGCCTCTGGATGATGCAATCTGATTGCCACGCCCCCAACGTTATTTAAGTAATGCAGGACATCGGCGGCGACAGATCAGCGGGACTCAGCATCAGAGGAGGAGCGGCGGCGGGAGCGGTGGCAGAATAAGAAGAACACCGGACAAAGAAGGCAGAAGAACAGCGGAAGAAGAAGCAGGGGGAGGAGAAGACCGGACGATGAAGATGCGGGAGAAGATAGAGGAAGAAGCGGAGAAGAAGATTTTTAATAAAAGACTTGTCAAAAACTGTTCACTGTATTTATTAACACTACACTACTTTTTTTTTTAAGTGAATGAGTAGGGGTACAATGTACCCTATACTCATTCACATAGGGGGGGCTGGGATCTGGGGGCCCCCTGTTAAAGGGCTTCCAGATTCCGATAATCCCCCTGCCCGCAGACCCCGACAACCACCGGGCAAGGGTTGTCGGGAAGAGGCCCTTGTCCATCAACATGGGGGCAAGGTGCTTTGGGGTGGGGGGCGCAGGGCCCCCCCTGCCCCAATGCACCCATCCACCCATGTTGAGGGCATGTGGCCTGGTATGGTTCAGGAGGGGGGGGCGCTCGCTCGTCCCCTCCCTTTCCTGACCTGCCGGGCTGCATGCTCAGATAAGGGTCTGGTATGGACCTGGGGGGGGACCCCACACTGTCTTTTTTCTCGATTTTTTTTTTTTTTAGCAATTCTTTTTTTTTTTACACTTAGCGGGAAGGCCACTGACATCTGATGACTCATTGGTTGTCAAGGACGCGGCGGCCGGCTTTCAGGCCCCCTCCTTAGCAACCAGCTATATACAGTGTAAAAAAAACAAATAAAAACAAACATGCAAAACGCTGCTTTTTGGGGGAAAAAGCAGCCCCGACCCTTTCCAAAAACGCAAAGGCACAAAAAAGCATTGATGTGAACATGTGTTACAAAATGTCCCTACATTTATGCAAAATGCAAAATGCATAAAAAACGCATTAGTGTGAATTAAGCCTCATGGCATTTGTATGGCATTTTTATTATTTTAATTTTTTTACTAGTAATGGTGGCAATCTGTGACATTGCACTGATTACTGTATAAATGTCACTGGTAGGGAAGGGGTTAACACTAGGCGGCAATCAAGGGGTAAATGTGTGTTCCCCAGGTGTGTTCTAACTGTTAGGGGATAGGACTGATTAGGGGAAGAGACCTATCGTTGTTTCTACTTAGTAAGAACAAACGATAGGTCTCGTCTCCCCTGAAAGAACAAGGATTTGTATGTTTACACACACAAATCCCTGTGCTGGCTTTCGTGCACGCGATTGCACCCGCCGGCCACGCGCATGGTGTCCCCTGCCGTGCAGCGCGCGCGTTTGTGCCCTCTGGCGGCTCTTAAAGGGGACGATGTACCCGTATGGGGTTTTGCGCAGCTGTGCCCTTCTGTCGCAGTATATCTGCGTGAGGCGGTCGGCAAGCGGTTAAACTGAAGGTCCAATTGGGCTTCAATATGGAACTCCACTAAATTTTTCTTTAATACGGTGGGAGTTTGTTATCTTTGTTCTTATTGGAAAGATTTTCCTTTAATTCCTGTCCGACAGACACAACAGGAAGTGAGGTAAAATCTCCCTGAAGTGAAGATAAACCAGGACAGCTTTCCCATTGATAAATCTGCCATCTACACCTATTGCCACTGTCTATGTTAAGATTTCCTTCTGTTCTACGGAAAAGTGATGCTTGGACAGATACATTCCCAACTTTGACATCAACAAAAACCTGACAGCGTTTCTAGCCTTTCCATAACCTAAATCTAAAAAAGTAATGTCTGGAATTCCACCTTAAAGCGGAGCTCCACCCTAAAGTGGAACTTCCGCTGATCGGAACCCTTCCCCCCTCCGGTGTCACAAATGACATCTTTCAGGGGGGCGGGGGTTGCAGATACCTGTCTAAGACAGGTATTTGCACCCACTTTCGGGAGTCCTCTCTGCGGGAAATCTGCGGGAAGCACGTCACTTCCCGCAGATTCCCCGTTGTGTTCTGGGAGACACTCGACTCCCAGAACACAGGGGACCATTCAGAATGGCGCAGCGCGACTCGCGCATGCGTCGTAGGGAACCGGGCAGTGAAGCCGCAAGGCTTCACTTTCTGGTTCCCTCACCGAGGATGGCGGTGGGGGCAGCTCATCCTCTGCTGCCGACGTCGCTGGACTCCAGGACAGGTAAGTGTCCATGTATTAAAAGTCAGCAGCTGCTGTATTTGCAGCTGCTGGCTTTTAATATTTTTTTTTTCCGCGGCACCTCCGCTTTAAGATTTAACTGTTAGGTCTGCACAGTCTGAAAATATAAATAAGGACTGCTGTATGCTGCGGCAAAGGAAAAACTTTTGCTTAATGGACCGCAACTACTTAATTCATGGTTGTCTGTGAAAGAAGGACTCTAGGGAAATGTATAATTACAAAGTTTAGTCCATATATCCAGTCATTGAAAAGATGCTAAACAATATTTATTTCCTGCACTCTACAGAGCTGACATATGTAGCAGCATTTTACAGAGTACATAAACTGCATCATTCCCTTCCCCAAAGGACTTTCCAGTCTGATGTTCCCAGCACAGTCATAGACACACATGCTCTAATGATCTTTGGGTTGAGTCACCAGTATGAAAATCTGATATAATCTTTACCAAGTATACAGCTGCCATGAGACTGTCTGTCCAATTTGAAGAAAATATGTTCATAATGTTATTTATATATATATATACACACACATGTAGCACACACATCCCTAGCTCCGCTGCTTACCTCCGCCAGCCACATGCCCAGTATCCTCCATCTTTGTAGAGGGTGAGTGGTGTTAATTTATTTGGGTCCTGCAGCGAGTTACCTCTTTCCGTTGGTTCTCGCCCCTAGAGTGTAGGGAAAAGTCTATTCTTTCTGAACGTTCAAGAAGGCCATTGTCCACACAGAATTAAACCCAATCGAGAAAGGTTTATTTTTCTTTGCGTAGAAATTGGATAAGAAAGTTGGAGATAGAGAATTTAACAGGGAGGTAGGTTCAGGCACTTAACTCTCACCCGTCGCCACTCAAGCCTGAGTCCCCTTTCACGGTCCTAGCAGCCGGTGTGGAGCACAAACATTATTTTGTAATTTTCCTGGGGATACGATCAGGATATTAACCTCTAAGTCCCGAACTTCCCAGCACTTGTAACACTTGAGACCTTAGGTGACAATGGGGCACGTTACAAGGCTTGTGGCGGACTGTGGAGTCCTTCCCTCTGACAGGTAACCAGGCCTCACCCAAGACAGTGACTTCCCTCACTGATCTCCTTGGATAGGTCCTCCCCTGGTTTCCTCTCCTTCAGAGCGGGTTACCCCTACTTGGGTACCCTGGGTCTCCTCTTCTGGTGTAGGCCTCAGCTAAAGGTGCTGGGCCTACCTGGAACGATGCAGCCTCGGGCCAAAGGTGCCCAGGGCTGAACACACACACGCACCCCTGGCCTGGAGGGCCAAAGGGCGCGAACTCTCCCTAAATCATGGTGTCTGCCCCTTATGTACCCTCTCACAGCATGCACAGGGTGTAGACCACACCCACTGCACGGCTGCCGAGGACACCCAATAGCGCTGCAATGTCACCTGTGGTTCGACCTGAGACCTGGGCGACAGCGCCACCTACAGGTCACAGGGTACTGTACTGCCAGGCAACATCACAACAGAGCAGAGACCAATTAAAAGAATTCCAACAGCCTGAGCCTAACTATTTGCTCAGGCTAGCCCCTAAATTTAGGCATAGCGAACCCAGTTATGGGGGGTCCGCTACACACACACACACATATATATATATATATATATATATATATATATATATATATATATATATATACAGTATCTCACAAAAGTGAGTACACCCCTCCCATTTTTGTAAATATTTTATTATATCTTTTCATGTGACAACACTGAAGAAATGACACTTTGCTACAATGTAAAGTAATGAGTGTACAGCTTGTATAACAGTGTATATTTGCTGTCCCCTCAAAATAACTCAACACACAGCCATTAATGTCTAAAGCGCTGGCAACAAAAGTGAGTACACCCCTAAGTGAAAATGTCCAAATTGGGCCCGGTGCCATGTGACTCGTTAGTGTTACAAGGCATCAGGTGTGAATGGGGAACAGGTGTGTTAAATTTGGTGTTATCGCTCTCACTCTCTCATACTGGTCACTGGAAGTTAAACATGGCACCTCATGACAAAGAACTCTCTGAGGATCTGAAAAAAAGAATTGATGGCAAACCTTGGCACCCCAGGTAACTGACAATTGCGCGGTCGTGCGATGTGGCTCCTTAACAATATTGACGTCCTTTTTTTCCGACAAATAGAGCTTTCTTTTGGTGGTATTTGATCACCTCTGCAGTTTTTATTTTTTGCGCTATAAACACCATTCTTCTTTTGTGAGGTCAGGCCTGGCTCACATTCTCTGCTCTAATTCATCCCAAAGATGTTCTATTAAGTTAAGGTCAGGACTCTGTGCAGACCAATCAAGTTCCTCCGCCCCAAATTCGCTCATCCATGTCTTTATGGACCTTGCTTGGTGAACTGGTCCAAATCATTCGGTGGAGGCGGGATTAGGGTTTGGGTTTTTTTTTTCAGGGGTTGGGCTTGGCCCCTTTGCTCCAGTGAATGGTTGGGGCTCCTTTTGCATGAATTACAGCATCAATGTGGCGTGGCATGGAGGCAATCAGCCTGTGTCACTACTGAGGTGTTATGGAAGCCCAGGTTTCTTTAATAGCGGCTTTCAGCTCATCTGCATTGTTGGGTCTGGTGTCTCTCATCTTCCTATTGACAATACCGCACAGATTCTCTATGGGGTTTAGGTCAGGTGAGTTTGCTGGAAAACCAAGCACAATGATACCATGATCATTAAACCAGGTATTGGTACTTTTGGCAGTGTGGACAGGTGCCAAGTCCTGCTGGAAAATTAAATCAGCATCTCCATAAAGCTGGGCAGCAGAGGGAAGCATGAAATGCTCTACAATTTCCTGGTAGAGGGTTGCGCTGACTTTGGGCTTGATAAAACACAGTGGACCAACACCACAAAAAAACTATTAGATGGGTACCTTAATGACCACAACATACAGGGAAATACAATGTAATATTAACATATAATCACACACACACAGGTTGGATTTGATGGACTTGTGTCTTTTTTCAACCTCACCAACTATGTAACTATGTAACATGGCTCCCCAAATCATCACGGGCTGTGGAAACTTCACACTGGACCTCATGCAACTTGGATTCTGTGCCTCTCCACTCTTCCTCTGGACTCTGGGACCTTCATTTCCACATGTATAAATGAGTCCCACTTCATGTGAATCCTTGATCATGAATATAAAGCATGCATTGGTTTGGCAACATGCAAGATCTATGCGTGTGTAGCGGAGGTCCTAAATTTAGGGATTACTATGCTAAATTTAGGGGTGATTTGAGTGGTAATTGGCTTGAGTCTTTCAATTGCTGGACTCTGCCTTGCTGCTGTTTCACCTGGCGTGCAGTTCCCCTTAGAAGTATGGGTGGCGCTGTCACTTGTACTCGGGGTTGAACCACAGGTGATGGAGTAGCGATTGAGTGTCCTCTCTTGGCAGCTGTGCAGTGGGGGGTGGTCTACCTGCTGTGCATGCCGGGAGAGGATACATAAGGGGCAGGCGCCGCCTGGGAGTGGTTGGTTCTTCTTGGTTCCAGAGTCGGAGTCCTGGTACGTGGCGCATGGCCATCCAGGCCATGGGGCCACGTGCGCTTCAGTCCCAGGCATCTTTAGTCCTGGGACTGCAACTTCAGCCCTGGGCCCAGCACCTTTAGCTGGAGCCCACTTCAGGAGGAGGATTCCCAGGGTGCCGCCTTGCGAGGTGACCCGTTTATAGAAGAGGAGGCTGGGGGAGGACCGTTCTGAAGGACTGGTGAGAGATCACAGTGAAGGAAGGGGCCCAGTAACTCTCTGGAGGGATGTCATCCATCCGGAAACAGGGATCTAAACAACAGGACCATTAGGAGGTTTGGGACACTATAGATTCTGTGGCAGAGGATCTCCCGAACGCATCCATTAGGGAATCTAATAGACTGTTCAAGTTACACGCCGGCTGCTAGTGCCTTTGGGTGACTATCCGGGTGAGCTATACCCACTTGGGATCGAGTAGCGAAGAAACAAGAGTGCCTGAACTGATCTGTCTTCCTAACACCTTTCTCTTCTCCTCAACTTTGTGGATGTTCATGCATAAAGAAAGAAATAAACTCTATGTTGGAGTTGACGCTGGTGTGGACCTTGGAGTTACTTGGGGTATAGAGACTTTGTCCTTACATTCTAGGGACGGAAACCAACTTTCAGGGGAACCCTGCTGCAAGACCCATAAGTGAAAACAAGTGTGCTTAACCTCTGCAAACCAGGGGGTACGGGCATGGTGGGGACTGTGTGCTTTTTTCTCCTGTGAGCGAGCCAAGGACAGTAGGAGAAAGAGGGCCGGTTGCTACACGTACATAGTCCTAAGAGGTTTGTTAGAGAACCTTAGTGAGACAACAGCATCATGAAAGCCAAGGAACACACCAGGCAGGTCAGGGATAAAGTTGTGGAGAAGTTTAAAGCAGGGTTAGGGTATAAAAAATATTCCAAGCTTTGAATATCTCAGATCACTGTAGAAATCCAACATCCGAAAATGGAAAGAGTATGATATAACTGCAAACCTACCAAGACATGACCGTCCACCTAAACTGACAGGCCGGGTAAGGAGAGCAATAATTAGAGAAGCAGCCAAGAAGCCCCATGGTAACTCTGGAGGAGCTGCAGAGATCCACAGCTCAGGTAGAAGAATCTGTCCACAGGACAACTATTAGTCGTGCTCTCCACAAATCTGGCCTTTATGGAAGAGTGGCAAGAAGAAAGCCATTGTTGAAAGAAAGCCATAAGAAGTCTCATTTGCAGTTTGCGAGAAGCCATGTGGGGGACACAGCAAACATGTGGAAGAAGGTGCTCTGGTCAGATCAGACCAAAATTTAACTTTTTGGCCTAAAAGCAAAACGCTATGTGTGGCTGAAAACGAACACTGCACATGACCCTAGACACACTATCCCCACCGTGAAACATGGTGGTGGCAGCATCATGTTGTTGGGATGCTTTTCTTCAGGGACAGGGAAGCTGGTCAGAGTTGATGGGAAGATGGATGGAGCCAAATGCAAGGCAATGAATCTGAGAAGAAAACCTGTGATGCCGCATACACATAACTTTTTTGCGACGTTAAAAATGCCATTTTTTAAATTGGGCATTAAAAACGATCGTGTGTAGCCTCCAGAGCATTTTTAACGACGTGAAAAATGGCCTAAAAAATGAGCACCTGCTCTATTTTTTCACGTCTTTTTTCACGTCGTTCTTTTTAACGTCGTGAAAAACTGTAGTGTGTATGCTTTTACGAGGGGAAAAAAAACACGCATGCTCAGAATCAAGTATGAGACGGGAGCGCTCGTTCTGGTAAAAAAGCACATTCGTCACGCTGTAACGGACTGAAAAGCACGAGGCTAAAAAGCGCGAATCGCCGCTCAACAAACTTTACTAACATGAAGGGTGGCGCCATTCGAACGGAACTTCCCCTTTATAGTGCCGTCGTACGTGTTGTACGTCACTGCGCTTTGCTCGAGCGTTTTTTTCATGAACGTGTGTATGCAAGACAGGCTTGAGAGGAAACAAGAAAAATCACATCGAGAAAAACATCGTTTTTTAAAATGACATTAAAAACGTACGTGTGTATGTGGCATTAGAGTCTGCAAAAGACTTGAGACTGGGGCGGAGGTTCACCTTCCAGCAGGACAACGACCCCAAACATACAGCCAGAGCTACAAATAGAATGATTTAGCTCAAAGCATATTCATGTGTTAGAATGGCCCAGTCAAAGTCCAGACCTAAATCCAATTGAGAATCTGTGGCAAGAATTTAAAATTGCTGTTCACAGACGCTCTCCATCCAATCTGACAGAGCTTGAGCTGTTTTGCAAAGAAGAATGGGCAAAAATGTCACTCTCTAGATGTGCAAAGCTGGTAGAGACATCCCCAAACAGACTTGCAGCTGTAATTGTAGTGAAAGGAGGTTCTACAGAGTATTGACTGAGGGGGGCTGAATACAAATACACTGCACACTTTTCACATCTTTATTTGTAAAAAAATTTGAAAACAATTTATAATTTTTCTTCCACTGCACAATTATGTGCTACTTTGTGTTGGTCTATCACATAAAATTTTAATAAAATACCTTTTTAGTTTTTGGTTGTACCATGAAAAAATTTACAAAATTTCAAGGGGTATGAATACTTTTTCAAGGCATTGTAGGTTTGTAAGCAGTGTGACAGCAGGAAGGTAAAGTCACCTGGTTGCATCCGGGGGGTAGGTATATTTCTCCCAGATTCAGGCTTTATGCCGACTTATACAACTAGGGAGAGAGTTGATGAAGCCCAGCTGAGGCTAGTGGGCTCATGGATGATTCATACCTCTAGGGAGAGTGCTGGGCGTCGTGCAGGCAGGGAGTTGATGAGACCAGCTGAAGCTTGTCAGCTCGTTTAAGGCCTCTATAAAAACTCCCAGCTTCATTAGGTGTTTGCTCATGCCTGGAACCAGACCTGTGTGGACTGTCTAGGGAGAGTGAACCCCTGTGCGGTGAGACAAAGCCTGTGTGGCTATTTGTTTGGACATTTACTAAACCAGGGACTTAGGGACTAGGACAGCACCAGGCTGATCCCAGTTGTTAGTTAGGGAAACCTGCATGTTTAGTCAGAGGTCAAGCTGACCAGGATTTATTTTGTTTATGTTTCTTTTTGCTTTGCTGTGTTTTTGTCACTGTAAATAGAGAAATAAACCGCACCTTTTGATCTTGAAAACCACAACCTCCGTCTGCTGGGCCTGTTTTTGTGTGGGGAGCCCATCCAGGGGGTCACACACACCCGCTACCGAGCTAACCCCCTCACAGTTGGTGGAGAATGCGGGCAGTTTTTTTTTAAGCCAGCATGGAGGAGATACTGAAACAGCTGGCTCTAGCAAATGCCAATCAACAGCAGACAAATGCAGGTTTGCAAAAGAGCTTCGCAGCCCAGCAACAAGCCCAGCAGCAATCTGAGGCCCGCTTCATAGACCTGTTGCAGAAGCAAGAGCAGAGACTACAACAACAGATGGAAGCAGTAATGCAGCAACGTCCGCAGACCAGTGAGGAAAGCCGTCCCACTAATACCGCGTCCTTTGGGGTGAGTCGTTTATTGACAAAAATGACTGGAGAGGATGATCCAGAGGTATTTTTTACCACATTTGAAAGGACTGCTGAAAGAGAAAAGTGGCCTGAGGAGCAGTGGGCTGGACTGGTGGCTCCTCTGTTAACTGGTGAATCGCAGAAAGCTTACTATGACCTAGAGCCTGACCAAGCAAAAGACTATGTGATGCTAAAAGCTGAAATATTGGCAAGGCTGGGTGTCACCCTGGCTGTCCGGGCTCAGCGTGTGCATAACTGGACTTTCCAGCTTGGAAAACCCCCCAGGGCTCAAATGTATGATCTCATTCACCTGAGCAGGAAGTGGCTACAGCCAGAGACTTTGTCCGCACCGGAGATAGTGGAACGTGTTGTGATGGATCGTTTCTTGAGAGCTCTTCCTACCGCCATTCAAAAGTGGGTAAGCCATGGAGACCCAGAAACGGCCGGTAAACTTGTGGATCGTGTAGAGAGATACTTGGCTGCAGAGAACCTGACGGCCTCTTCCAGAGACTCTCGGACTTTCCACCCTAAGACCAGACCATCCCCAGGGGCGGATAAGATGATTCCAAGGGGTGAGGGTGGAGAGAGTGAGAGGGTGGGAGCTCTGCCCAGGGTTTGGCGAGAACAGCCTGGGAAGTCGGGGGCTCAAGAGGCAGCCAAAAGGATTGTTTGCTACCGCTGCCGGAAAACGGGACATATTGCAGCAAATTGCCCGGTTGTGGAGGAACCCATGCAAGGTGACTTTCTGACGGACAGACGTCAGTCGCTGTGTGCGACAGTCGCATGCACTGCCATTCGGGGAACTGAGAAACATTTATGCAAAATGTGTATTAATGGTAGAAATGTTGTGGTATTACTGGATTCAGGTAGCCTTGTGACCCTGATAAAGGCTGAATTCGTTAAAACAGAGGTCTCTGGGAATAGCAAGGTAGCTGTTATTTGTGTGCATGGGGACACCCGAGAGTATCCAGTGACTACAGTGTGTTTCAAGACCCCCAAAGGTACCCTCTCTCATCCAGTGGGGTTAGTATCTCAATTACCGCATGATGCCATTGTGGGAAGGGATTTTCCGAAGTTCTGGGAACTGTGGGATGATCCTGAGCCCCCCACTGGTGCCCCTATGTACCAGGAAGGTGATAGCCAGAACTCCTCTGAGAGTGGTGAGGACTCTCCAGAATTTCCCTTGTCAGTATTGGCAGGCGAGACTCAAGAAACTGGAGAGGAGCCCACCTCCTCAGACGAAAACCTACCGTCTGTGGAGTTTTCTGATCTTGAGGTTCACAGGGAAAATTTTGCCACAGAACAGTTAAAAGACCCCGCCCTAATAAAGGCACGGGAAAACGTAGTGGAAATAGATGGCGAGTTAGTGAACCCAGATAATACCTGCACTTACCCATACTTCAGCGTAGAGAAGGACCTACTGTATCGGGTGGCAAAAAGGGCAGAAGAAACCGTTGAGCAGCTTGTGGTGCCCAAACCTTACAGGAAGTTGGTGTTGGAGTTGGCCCATGGGCACATTCTTGGAGGTCATCTGGGGACAGAGAAAACCCGAGAGAGGGTATTACAGAGATTCTATTGGCCTGGGGTGATGAAGGACATAGAAAATTATTGTTCCTCCTGCCCTGTGTGTCAGAGGTCGGCCCCGATGCCACATTTCCGTAGCCCGCTGGTCCCTCTACCCATCATTGAGGTCCCGTTTGAGAGGATCGCAATGGATTTGGTAGGTCCTATAATCAAGTCCGCTAGGGGGCACCAGTACATATTAGTTATAATGGACTATGCCACCCGTTATCCAGAAGCGATCCCTCTCCGAAATACCTCGGCCAAAACCATAGCCAAAGAGCTATCTCTTGTTTTTAGCCGGGTGGGTATTTGTAAAGAACTGCTTACGGACCAAGGTACACCCTTTATGTCCCGGGTTATGAAAGAGCTGTGTAAATTGTTCAAAGTGACGCAATTGCGTACGTCTGTGTATCACCCCCAAACCGATGGGCTGGTTGAAAGATTCAACAAAACCCTAAAACAAATGTTGAAGAAAGTGGTGGATAGAGATGGAAAGGATTGGGACTGTCTACTTCCTTATTTGATGTTTGCTATTAGGGAGGTGCCCCAATCCTCTACGGGATTCTCCCCCTTTGAGTTACTGTATGGGAGACACCCAAGAGGGCTGTTGGATATTGCCAAGGAAACTTGGGAAAGTGAGAGTTCTCCCCACAGGAGTGTGATTGAGCATGTCGCCCTGATGCAAGATCGAATTGCACAGGTAATGCCCATCGTGAAGGAACATTTGGCCCAAGCGCAGTTGGCACAGCAGAGAGTGTACAACCGTGGAGCCAAGACCCGTACCTTTTCCCCGGGGGATAGGATATTGGTACTTGTCCCTACGGTTGAAAGTAAATTCCTTGCCAAATGGCAAGGCCCTTACGAGATAATGGAAAAAGTGTGCGAAGTGAATTACAAGGTCAGACAACCAGGAAGGCGAAAGCCCGAACAGATCTATCACGTTAATCTGTTGAAAGCCTGGAGGGATAGAGAGTCCCTAGTCGCAGAAACTTGGTCACCAGCTCAAACTGGTTGCGTGATTCCGGAGGTTGGAATAGCAGCCACCTTGTCACAACCCCAACAACAGGAGGTTAAGGAGTTTGTGCTTCGCAACAAGGAGGTGTTCTCTGAGCTGCCGGGACAAACATCTGGGGTAGAGCATGATATTATTACCCCGCCCGGTGAAAGGGTGAAGTTAAAACCCTATCGGATCCCAGAGGCCCGACGGGAGGCAATACGGGAGGAAGTACAGAAAATGCTGAACTTAGGGGTGATAGAGGAGTCCCAAAGTGATTGGTCTAGTCCCATTGTGTTGGTGCCTAAACCGGATGGGAGCTGGCGATTTTGTAACGATTTTCGTCAGTTGAACAAAGTTACAAAATTTGACACCTACCCCATGCCACGTATAGATGAGTTGATCGACCGGCTGGGAACAGCCCGATACATGACGACTCTTGACCTCACAAAAGGGTATTGGCAAATTCCCCTGGCCAAGTCGGCCAAAGAGAAAACCGCATTTGTAACCCCAGACGGGGCGTTCCAATATAAGAGAATGCCGTTCGGGTTACAGAATGCGCCGGCCACATTCCAGCGGAAAATGGACCAGATACTGAGGCCCCATCGGAAGTATGCTGCGGCTTACCTGGATGACGTAATTGTCCATAGCACAGATTGGGCCTCACATCTGCCAAAAGTGCAAGCAGTCCTAGACTCTATCCGGGAAGCGGGGTTTACGGCTAACCCCAAGAAGTGTACCATTGGGCAGGAGGAGGCCAAATATCTTGGGTACACCATTGGCAGGGGAGTAATAAAACCCCAACTCAACAAAGTCGAGGCCATCCAGAGTTGGCCACGTCCCAACAGCAAGAAGCAGGTACGAGCCTTTCTGGGAATCGCGGGTTATTATCGGCGCTTCATTCCCCACTTTGCTTCTAAGGCTGTGCCCCTAACCAACCTGACGAAAGGGAAAGGGTCGGTCATGATTAAATGGACCCCCGAGGCTGAGGCAGCGTTCCAATTCTTGAAACAAGCCTTATGTAGCCAGCCAGTGTTGTACTCACCCGACTTCTCTAAAGACTTTGTCGTACAAAGTGATGCGTCAGATGTGGGGTTAGGAGCAGTATTGTCCCAGGTCTGGAACGGGGAAGAGCACCCAGTCATTTACCTCAGCAGGAAGTTGAAGTCCCATGAGGTAAATTACGCCACGGTTGAAAAGGAGTGTTTAGCGGTGAAGTGGGCTCTAGATTCCCTTCGGTACTATCTGCTAGGTAGGCACTTTGACATGGTTACGGATCACGCTCCGTTAAAGTGGATGGCTCAAAACAAGGAGACAAATAGAAGAGTAAATAGGTGGTTCCTGGCCCTACAGGAATTCAACTTCACAGTAAAGCATCGCCCTGGCGTTCAAATGGGGAATGTGGATGCTTTGTCTCGAGTACATGAATGCCTGATTGCTGGTGTTCCAACCCCAAGGTTAAAACAAGAGGGGGGGGGTATGTGACAGCAGGAAGGTAAAGTCACCTGGTTGCATCCAGGGGGGTAGGTATATTTCTCCCAGATTCAGGCTTTATGCCGACTTATACAACTAGGGAGAGAGTTGATGAAGCCCAGCTGAGGCTAGTGGGCTCATGGATGATTCATACCTCTAGGGAGAGTGCTGGGCGTCGTGCAGGCAGGGAGTTGATGAGACCAGCTGAAGCTTGTCAGCTCGTTTAAGGCCTCTATAAAAACTCCCAGCTTCATTAGGTGTTTGCTCATGCCTGGAACCAGACCTGTGTGGACTGTCTAGGGAGAGTGAACCCCTGTGCGGTGAGACAAAGCCTGTGTGGCTATTTGTTTGGACATTTACTAAACCAGGGACTTAGGGACTAGGACAGCACCAGGCTGATCCCAGTTGTTAGTTAGGGAAACCTGCATGTTTAGTCAGAGGTCAAGCTGACCAGGATTTATTTTGTTTATGTTTCTTTTTGCTTTGCTGTGTTTTTGTCACTGTAAATAGAGAAATAAACCGCACCTTTTGATCTTGAAAACCACAACCTCCGTCTGCTGGGCCTGTTTTTGTGTGGGGAGCCCATCCAGGGGGTCACACACACCCGCTACCGAGCTAACCCCCTCACAGCAGTTATAGCAAAGTTAAAAATGTAAGACATAAATAGTAAGTAGTAAAGAAGGAGAAGTCAACTTCTTGGAGGGCTATGTTTTTTGTAAATTATGTTTTTATTGCGTTTTATACATTACGTAGAATAGCAATCCACACAGTGTGGAAACAACCGGCCACAAAATTCATTGGTGCATATTACAGAAAACAGAACACAAAAATGATCACACTAGACTTGTGATACTCCCAACCCCCCTGCCCCAAACCCCCCCCCCCCAAACTCCCCCAACAAAAAAGAAGAACCCCCCCCCTGCCTAGATAGGTACACAGACGTCACGGATTTCCAGCCGGAGGCGGTCCGCAATGACTCAGAGCCACAGTCCGGTAGCTCTCCGCACAGCCGTGCTGGATATCATCTCAGGAAAACAGTTCCCCCTTGCACCCCAATCCTCCCCACTTTGAGGGGTATGTTTAAACCAAAAACAGTTGCCCACATTAGGCTGTGCATAGCTACTATATATTAGGATGGGCTTACACTATTTACATTTGCCAAGTAACGAGACAGTTGGTACCAAAGTTGGTACCATTTAGTATGCCTGATCATTTTTAAAGCCCAATTGAAATTGTATGTTAATCAGTTAAATACATTCAAGGTGCATCAAAACAAAAAGTGTGCAAAGTCATACAGCTCGTTTTCTTTAGCAAAGCTTTTCCCCTGACACCCCGCCGTGTGGATGCAATGGTCTCTCTGCAGAGGTCGGACATGCCCCCCCCCCGCTAGTCAGACCTACTGTATACCTCACAGGGCACATTCACACCAGATTCGGTGTGATACTTTTTTGAATGCATTCCCACTGCATTGACAATCCAAAATGAATGTTAGCTATTGAGCACATGGGTGTCCGCTGAACTTTTTTCAGGGGGGGCAATATATTGCAATACAAAAAGATGTACACAGTGGTGTTGTGGCACAGGCACTGCTGTTATCTGTAGTTCTTCAGCGATAGGGCAGGCCCTGGCAGCGTATTCAGTCTCTTGTCTCGGCCACTGCACGCCACGCACCTGTGGGAGGAGTCGGCGCCGCGCCGGCCGGATCGGCATAGGCACATTTACACAGGCAGAGGCAGGCTGAAGCAGCAGCCAATCACGGAACAGCCGGGTCAGGGTCACAGTGATGTAAAGCAGAGGCGGAGCCAATCCGATGCTTGGGCCGGGGGTGAGGAGGGAGGGATGGATAGTTGGAAAAGACTGAGAGCAGCCCCAGCCCCCAGGCCAGCAGCAGTCTGCAGACTTAGAAAAAAAAGTCCATGGCTGCCATGGAGGCGGCCATTGCAACACAGGGGGCAAGTGTGTGTCTTTACTCTGACTTCCAGGGGGGGGCAATTGACCCCCCTTGCCCTATGGAGCGGACGCCCATGAATGAGCATAGTTCACACACCATTGCATTGTGGTGCAGTACAGTGAAAAAAAGTACAACATGCTGCAATTTTTTGCAGTGCAAACATGTATGAATGCACGTAATTGCCGGAAAAATGCACATAAATGGGACTCTGGTAATAAAAATCATGTTTGGCTTCTTTGATGACCTATCTTTCACTATGTCTAAAACATCTAGAAAAAAATGAACAGCAAACACATGTCAAATGCATAAAAAACATGCAGTTTCTGGTGTGAATGGGCCCAACCAGGAGAGCTCTAGCTCTGACTCAGCAGGGGGCATGTGGGACCTCTGCAGAGAGACTACTGCTTACCCAAAGAGAGAGAGAGAGAGAGAGATAGGGTCCTTCACTGCAGTACGCTATCAGTGAACATGCTTTTCTACTCAGACTGTAGCTGCTTTCTAAAGAAAATAGAAAATGAACTGTAAGACCTTTTCTGCTGATGCACCTGAAATGTATTTAGTTGTTTTGAACCGAAAGTTCAAATGCACATTTTATAATCGCAGTGCTATTTAGTCGGGTTTTAACTTTGTTGACGTTAGATTTATCCCCAAACACAGCATATATAGAAGCACTTGTTTAATAAATTGAAGCAATCTAGTACCTGTCAATTGTGGCTACATTGAAAAGCAGTTTGCACAATTATTGCTGTTGCTCATTTGAGATGCTAGCTGACATTCGCAGCTCTTATTGCCGGTGCCCATTATCCTCTTTGCTTGGAACACAGCTGCCATTCCTTGTATTTTATCCCACATTATAGCCTCGGCCGTAGTAGCACTGAACACACTGGTTGCCATGGCATTAGCCATTAGTAAGAAAGGGTTGAACATAACATGACTGTGGTTTCTGCATAGGCCAGAGACTTAGATGTAGGCTGGAAGAGAACATTTGATTTTTCATAAACTCTCACTTCATCTTGTGTTGGAGAGCTCTGTCTGGACCATGTTTAGGACTGCCGTAACTTATAGGGTGATTACAGATTGTGCCAATTTATATCCAACTTTGCCTTTTGAGCTGCTATGGTAATAAATGTGTACTAATCAACCAATAAAAGTGTGTTTGTGTATAAAAATAAGCTACCACCCCATCACATTCTCATACATGTGCGTTACCAATTAGAATATATGGTATACAGTCAGGTCCATAAATATTGGGACATCGACACAATTCTAATCTTTTTGTCTCTATACACCACCACAATGGATGTGAAATGAAACGAACAAGATGTGCTTTAACTGCAGACTTTCAGCTTTAATTTGAGGGTATTTACATCCAAATCAGGTGAACGGTGTAGGAATTACAACAGTTTGTATATGTGCCTCCCACTTTTTAAGGGACCAAAAGTAATGGGACAATTGGCTGCTCAGCTGTTCCATGGCCAGGTGTGTGTTATTCCCTCATTATCCCATTTACAAGGAGCAGATAAAAGGTCCAGAGTTCATTTCAAGTGTGCTATTTGCATTTGTAATCTGTAGCTGTCAACTCTCAATATGAGATCCAAAGAGCTGTCACTATCAGTGAAGCAAGCCATCATTAGGCTTAAAAAACAAAACAAACCCATCAGAGAGATAGCAAAAACATTAGGTGTGGCCAAATCAACTGTTTGGAACATCCTTAAAAAGAAAAAAAACGCACCGGTGAGCTCGGCAACACCAAAAGACCCGGAAGACCACAAAAAACAACTGTGGTGGATGACCGAAGAATTCTTTCCCTGGTGAAGAAAACACCCTTCACAACAGTTGGCCAGATCAAGAACACTCTCCAGGAGGTAGGTTTATGAATGTCAAAGTCAACAATCAAGAGAAGACTTCACCAGAGTGAATACAGAGGGTTCGCCACAAGATGTAAACAATTGGTGAGCCTCAAAAACAGGAAGGCCAGATTGGAGTTTGCCAAACAACATCTAAAAAAGCCTTCACAGTTCTGGAACAACATCCTATGGAAAGATGAGACCAAGATCAACTTGTATCAGAGTGATGGGAAGAGAAGAGTATGGAGAAGGAAAGGAACTGCTCATGATCCAAAGCATACCACCTCATCAGTGAAGCATGGTGGTGGTAAATGTCATGGCGTGGGCATGTATGGCTGCCAATGGAACTGGTTCTCTTGTATTTATTGATGATGTGACTGCTGACAAAAGCAGCAGGATGAATTCTGAAGTGTTTCGGGCAATATTATTATCTGCTCATATTTAGCCAAATGCTTCAGAACTCATTGGACGGAGCTTCACAGTGCAGATGGACAATGACCCGAAGCATACTGCGAAAGCAATCAAAGAGTTTTTTAAGGGAAAGAAGTGGAATGTTATGCAATGACCAAGTCAATCACCTGACCTGAATCCGATTGCGCATGCATTTCACTTGCTGAAGACAAAACTGAAGGGAAAATGCCCCAAGAACAAGCAGGAACTGAAGACAGTTGCAGTAGAGGCCTGGCAGAGCATTACCAGGGATGAAACCCAGCGTCTGGTGATCTCTATGCGTTCCACACTTCAGGCTGTAACTAACTGCAAAGGATTTGCAACCAAGTATTAAAAAGTGAAAGTTTGATTGATGATTGTTAATCTGTCCCATTACTTTTGGTCCCTTAAAAAGTGTGAGGCACATATACAAACTGTTGTAATTCCTACATCGTTTACCTGATTTGGATGTAAATACCCTCAAATGAAAGCTGAAAGTCTGCAGTTAAAGCACATCTTGTCCGTTTAATTTCAAATCCATTTTGGTGGTGTATAGAGCCAAAAAGATTAGAATTGTGTCAATGTCCCAATATTTATGGACCTGACTGTATATGTAGCACTACCCTTGAAGGAGCTGCTGGTTATTATTTTGGGTCTTTGCCGTCACCCCTACCCACAGTTCACCAGGTCAGAAACTAAGAGTCTATACTGGGCCTTGCGCCCATGGATGTATGCACCAGTCCCTTAGTTATTTTTCCAATGCTTTTTTTTATTAAACAACTTGAGTAGTAGAGGGATGGAGGGTTAGGGGAAAGTTCAGATACCTGGTGCAGATCACTGAGGAACTTGAGATCCGGAAGACAAACACAACTGCTTGTCAGCGGATCTTGGTCACCCGGATAGGCCTCTCACTGGCCTAGCAGCCGGAATGATGCATGGACGAAGTCTCTGCCACAGACTTGATGATAGCAATAACTTATTTGCACAATCCTCTGCCACAGGATTCGATGATTAGCAATAGATAAGCGAACACAGCTACACAGTACCTAAAGTCCCTTTAAGTCAATCCTGCAGTACTGTGAGGTAGATTGGTTAGGGTGCATCCTCCAATTGAGTCACCAGGCTCCTCTTGAGATACCAGCTTTTTGCTCCATCCTCTCCAAGATGAGACCTCCCCCGGATCCTTTCAATTGCTTGGCTTCTTCCCGCAGGACAGACAGCACAGAACCACCTCTGAACCAGTAGGCCCCAGACAGCTTCTGGGCATACTTGCAGTCACGTAGCCTCGGGCCAGCAGGGCCCCAAGGCAGAAGAGCAGTTCTCACACACCTTAGGCCAGGCGGGCCATGAGGTGAGAGAGAGAGAAAAATGGCGTCTGCCCCTTAAGTATCCTCTCCCAGAATGCACAGCGGTAGACCACTCCCACTGGGCTATTTCTGGGGAAAAGGACACCCAATACACCTCAGCCTGTTGTCCTTCCATCACCGGCCTGTGGTGACAACGACACCTACAGGCGACGGTGTGGAACTACACGCAACACAGCCAATGCTGGAGCAGAGGCTAATTTAGCCATAATATTGAATCTGAACTATATACAGAACAGATAACCCACTAAATTTACATGCGAGCGCTACATATATATATATATATATATATATATATATATATATATATACACACAGTGAAACCTCGGATTGCGAGTAACACGGTTAATGAGCGTTTCGCAATACGAGCATTTTTTTTTTTTTAATCCTGATTTGGTTTGCGAGTGTTGTCTCGCAAAATGAGTTGGATTCAAGCGCCACAGTGTTGTGCAGTACCGCATTTGGCCAGAGGTGGGGGGGCGCCGGATCTGAGCGGAGCCGATCGGAGCTGGTCAGAACGGTTCGGAGCCGTTCAGAAATACTCAGAAAAACTCGGAAATACTCAGCTCCCAAGCCTTTCCAAGGTTTTCCGAGCTCAGCAGAGCTGTCCCCGAGCCTTTCCGAGTATTTCCGTGGCTCTCCGGTGCCCCCCCACCTCTGGCCACATGCGGTATTGCATGCCATAGAAGTCAATGCAGAACAAATAATTTTAATTTCCATTGACTTCTATGGGGAAACTTGCTTTGATAAAGCGAGTGCTTTTGATTACGAGCATTCTCCTGGAACGGATTATGTTCGTAATCCAAGGTTCCACTGTGTGTATGTATATATATATATATATATATATATATATATATATATATATATATATAGTGCTATACACTAAATTTATACAAATCTCAAACAAGTGACCAAAACATATGCCAAATTAATTATACAAAAATAAAATTAAAAATATAAAGCCTCTCAACTAAGTGTATTTTTTTTAAAATAAAGTCTCAATAAATCTGTGTCTTGTTGCTATTTCACCCAACGTGCCTTTAAAAATGCTTGTGACCACCACCAGATATGCTCACATCTGGACATGATGACCTTACATGCTCTGGAGGGTCTAACAAGGCTTTTGTCCTTCACTGAGGACTTATCCACACTTCATGGGTTCAAAGGAATCTCTCTTTCCTCCTGTTTATTGATTTCATAAAAGTAATCACTTCTGAAAAATTAGAACGAACACCTTCCCTATAAGTGCACTTTCCAGTCTTCTCCAAGCTGAAGAAGTCAAGTGTCCCTGTGACGATTCAATCCATCTATGCGCAGGCTGATTGTACCCATCCATGCATTGACCTGGGTACAACCAGCCTGTTAGATTATTTGCACACGATTACTGTCGGTGGCTATAGCTGCTAGCAGTAATCATTGTGTTCTTCTGGCTGGGAAGGCTCCCTGTGCTGACGGAACGCAATAGCGCTGCGGGGGGCATTTCCCCATCAACACTGACTGTGTTGATTGGGGAATGGAGCGATTTTATTTCCTTCCACCCGTGGTGAACGGAAAGAAAATTAAATTATCTACAGGCTGCTTAAAGTGTTACTAAACCCACAACAGTAAAATCAGTCTGTATATGCAGTAAAGCATGCTTGTTATACTCACTGTGGAACCTAAGGGGTTAATCCTCTGCATTGTGTAAAAAGGCTGTTTGGTCCGGTCTCCTCTGATCCTCCCCTTCTCCCACTGTCCCCAATCTATTTCTGATAAGACAGAGCCTTTGGAGTCACTCTGAACATGCTCAGCTGGTGTGTATTGCTAGAGAGTTTTTTTTTTGGAAGGGAGATGTGATCGGCACAGGGCCAATCAGCACTGTCCAGACAGAGGGCCAGTGGTCCTGCATCCTGACAGGACAGCCAGTGCAGTATGAAAACTCCTCCTACAAGCTTTAACCAGGCACTGATAGAAGTCACAAGACTGCTTTATTTACTGCTGATGAGAAAAAATATTTACCAGTTTATATTTACTAAAATAATTGCATTTCCATGTTCTGTGTACTGTGGGAGATCAGATATAGTAAATGCAGGCTCCTGGGTTTAGTAACAATTTAACACTTAAAACCACTTAGTGGTATATTATAATTGGGGCAATACGGATGGTAGCCTGGAGGCCGGATCTTTAAACTACCAACTCAGTCGTTGCCTTATCCCTTTGCTGCCCAAGTAACACATATGTACGGGCAAAAAGAGGGTGGACTTTACCTCCCACACGTATGTGCCGTGGACAGTCAAGGTTTCTGTGCTGAGAGCACACTCACTATCACAGACCGTTTCTGGTCTATAGTAATGATCAGAAGTTGGCAGGACTGGCTCCTGATCCTGTGACCTCTATGACAGCCAATCACAGTGGTCACGTTATTGGGCAGTCTGTCCGTCCCTGGGCATAAAGGCCCACTACAAGGGACGTTGGGGCTGGGCGTAAAAGGATTAATGTTTTCAAACGTAGAAAAATAAAAATGGAGTGTGGCTCTCCAGCATATTGTATTTACAGTATATGAATGGTGATAGTTGATTAAAGCAAGCTTATATACTGAGAGCAGTCATATTATATACTGAGAGCTGACATAAACTGCCTGTATTTTGAGTTGTCTTCCGGAGGACCTAAGTATAGAAAACCAGGGGCGCTGCAAGTGACTTCAGCTTCACAGTCAGTGCTCTGATCTACACACTTCCACCTTCTCTGCTTTACTACTGGTCCATGAAAGGTGCACTGAGCAACAAGGAGGTGAGGGAGGTAAAAAGGGGCAGGCCAGGGCATTAACTTTAGGATTAAAGTCGTCATTTGAATAATAAAATGACTTGGGGTTTAAAGGGGTTGTAAAGGTTTTTCTTTTTATTTATTTTTAACTACTTCAGCCCCGGACCATTTGTCAGCCTAAGGACCAGAGGTCTTTTTACAATTTCTCACTGCGCTGCTTTAACTGGTAATTGCGCGGTCATGCAATGTTGTACCCAAATGAAATTTGCGTCCTTTTTTTCCCACAAATAGAGCTTTCTTTTGATGGTATTTGATTGCCTCTGTGATTTAAATTTTTTGCGATATAAACGGAAAAAGACCGAAAATTTTGAAAAAAAAAATATATTTTCGACTTTTTGTTATAAGAAAAATCTAATAAACTCAATTTTAGTCATACATTTAGGCCAAAATGTATTCAGCCACATGTCTTTAGTAAAAAAAATGTCAATAAGCGTATATTTATTGGTTTGCGCAAAAGTTATAGCGTTTACAAACTAGGGTACATTTTCTGGAATTTACACAGCTTTAAATTTATGACTGCCTATCTCATTTCTTGAGGTGCTAAAATGGCAGGGCAGTACAAAACCCCCCCAAATTACCCCATTTTGGAAAGTAGACACCCGAAGGAAATTGCTGAGAGGCATGTCGAGCCCATTGAATATTACATTTTGTTGTCCCAAGTGATTGAATAATGACAAAAAAAAAGATACCACATGTGTGGGACTTTTTGGGAGCCTAGCCGCATACGGGACACCGAAATCCAAGCACCGCCTTCAGCATTTCTAAGGGTGTACATTTTTGATTTCACTCCTCACTACCTATGACAGTTTTGAAGGCCATAAAATGCCAAGATGGCACAAACCCCCCAAATTACCCCATTTTGGAAAGTAGACACCCCAAGCTATTTTCTGAGAGGCATATTGGGTCCATGGAATATTTAATATTTTGCCACAAGTTGCGGGAATATGACAAACGTTTTTTTTTTTTTTTTTGCACAAAGTTGTCACTAAATGATATATTGCTCAAATATGCCATGGGCATATGTGGAATTACACCCCAAAATACATTTTGCTGCTTCTCCTGAGTACGGGGATACCACATGTGTGAGACATTTTGGGAGCCTAGCCGCGTACGGGACCCCGAAAACCAAGCACCGCCTTCAGGCTTTCTAAGGGTGTACATTTTTGATTTCACTCCTCACTGCCTATCACAGTTTCGGAGGCCATGGAATGCCCAGATGGCACAAACCCCCCCCCCAAATGACCCCATTTTGGAAAGTAGACACCCCAAGCTATTTGCTGAAAGGCATAGTGAGTATTTTACAGCACTCATTTGTTTTTGAAAATGAAGAAAGAAAAGAAAAAAAAAATGTTTTTATTTTCTTTTCAATTTATAAATCTTTGTGACAAAAAGCGAGATCTGCAAAATACTCACCATACCTCTCAGCAAATAGCCAGAAAATTTAATCAGGGACTCGTCAACGCAGACAACTTGATGGGGAGTAAATAAGGCTGCAAAACGTTCGTTGAAGTGGTTTATGAGGGGCCGAATTTTGTAGAGCCGATCAAATTCAGGGTCTCCACAAGGACGACAAAGTTCATTGTCATTGAAGTGCATAAACCGCAAGATCTGCTCGTATCATGCCCTGGCCATGGAGGCAGAGAACACGGGAATATGGTGAATTGGGCGTTTAGACCAATACGTCCGCAACTTCGTCAGTTTATGTATGCCCATGTTGAGGGAAAGGCCCAGAAAGGTCTTAAATTCGGAAACCGTAATTGGTTTCCAATCACTGGCAAGGGTAGGCAACTGGGGATTAGCGGCAATGAATTGACCAGCATACAAATTAGTTTGGTCCACAATAGATCTATAGAGATCTTCCGTGAAAAACAGCGAATAAAAATCAAGTAGCGTAAAATCAGCTGTTTCCACCTGAATTCCGGGTTGGCCAGTGAATGGGGGAAGTACGGGTTCTGCAGAAGTGGTGGGTACCCAATCAGGATTGCCGAATTCTGCAGGAAGGACAATATGGGCAAGACTGGCCTGTCTTTGTCTTCTTGGTGGCATCAGGACACTTCTTGTGCTTGCCACCTTGCCAGCTTGAACTGCACTTATGGGACTCGCCACGTCACCAAGTGTTATTGCAGTGCTGGATGTACGACCAGGGTGTACTAGGCCGCTGGTGCTTGCCAGTTCACCAGAAGGATGAGTGGCACTAGTACTTCTCTGCTCCATACGAGAGCCCTGCGGTTCTTGCACCTCAACAACAGCATAATGGGGTCGGGTACGTCTGACCTTATCAGGGACCTCACCTTCGTCGCCAGAGCTATCTGTCATGGAGCCGCTATCGTCTACGGGATCGTATTCTGAGCCTGAATCTGACAGATGCGTGACCTCCTCTTTACTATCTGTCATGCTCAGAAACTCATAGGCCCGTTTACTAGTGTACTTTCGATTTGCCATTTTGGGCTCTAAATTTACTGGTACACTAGTAAGATTCACAGGTAAAAAAGCACCTGACTGTCAGCAACTGTATAAAACGCTACCAAAAAAACTGTTAGCGATCGCAGGGATCAGGCCTGACTCTGCGAACGCTGCAGTTATGTGTTTTTTTTTTAACAAGAAACTGCAGTTATGTGTTTAGTGTTTTGTAAGTGACAGTGATCGATCGATACTGCACTTTAGTGGGCTGGGCAGAGGGGCAAAACGCAGGTGCTTTCAGGTATCTGGGCTGATCCCGCTAACAATGCGTTTTTGGGAACCCTAAACGGCTGGGGATGCTAGTATAGATCTGATCAGATCAGAAATTGATCTGTTTAGATACTATACCACTAAGGGAGGTGTATGCTTCGTGCGTGGGTGTTAGCGCTACTGGCACTAACCTGACGCTGCCTGGGGCGACGCAGACCCTATCTGACACTAAACCTAATTGATATCACCCGCCGGGCGATCAGGGGGTTAAACCTTTATTGGGTTATATATGGCGGATGCCCTGATGCTTTAAACAGCAAACTAACTAACCAGCGTCACCCGTAACACTTATGCCGCGTACACACGACCGTTTTTAATGACGATAAAAATGTTTTTTTTTTAAATGGTCATTAAAAATGATCGTGTGTGGGCTTCAGAGCATTTTTCACGACGAAAAAATTGGAACATGCTCTAATTTTTCACGTTGTTTTTTACATTGTCGTTTTTCTCATCATGAAAAACGGCCGTGTGTGGGCTTTAACGACGTGAAAAAAAATGCGCATGCTCAGAATCAAGTATGAGATGGGAGCACTCATTCTGGTAAAATTAGCATTCGTAATGGAGATAGCACATTCGTCACGCTGTAACGGACTGAAAAGCACGAGGCTGAAAAGCACGAATCATCGCTCAACAAACTTTACTAACATGAAGGGTGGCGCCATCCAAATGGAACTTCCCCTTTATAGTGCCGTCGTACGTGTTGGACGTCACCGCGCTTTACTCGAACATATTTTTCCACGATTGTGTGTAGGCAAGACAGGCTTGAGAGGAAACACGAAAAATCACGTCGAGAAAAGTGCAGTTTTTTTCAATGACATTAAAAACGGTCGTGTGTACGCGGCATTATACGGTGATCACTGGTGAAAGGGTTAACTAGGGGGCAATCAGGGGGTTAAAACCTTTATTAGGTAATATATGGGGGTTCCTGACACTATATAAAAACCTGGCGGTGAACCTAAATAACTAACTGGCTAACCAGCATCACCAGTGACACTTATACGGTGATCACTGGTGAAAGGGTTAACTCTAGGGGCAATCAGGGGGTTAAAACCTTTATTAGGCAATATATGGGGGTACCTGACGCTATAAAAACCTGATGGTGAACCTAAAAAAATAACTGGCTACCTAGCGCCACCAGCGACACTAATACGGCGATCAGAAAAAAGATTGCTTAGTGACACTGGCGAAAGGGGGTGAAAGGGTTACCTAGGGGGCGATCAAGGGGTTAAAACTTTATTAGGGGGGTTAGGGGGTTACCCTGGACCTAAAGGGGCCTAAAGCTAACTGCCCTGACACTTTTTACAGTCACAAATGACACTGCATGCAGTGATCAGTAAATAAATGACCACTGCAAATGGTGACACTGTGACTGGGGGTACAGGGGGTAATCTGGGGGGTGATCGGGGGGTGACTGGGGGGTGAAAAGTGTGCCTGGTGTCAGTGTAGTGTTGTGAACTTACTTGATATCTTCTCTCCTCGGCGCTCTGGCCAAAAAGACCGCCGCAAGGAGAGATGACATTACTTCCTCCTGCCTGTGTTTACAGTTCACAGGCAGGGGAAGCTTCTCATTCGCCAGGAGCGATCGCGAGGGGGTGGCCAGAAATCAATGGCCGTCCCCTCATCACGGACCGCTCCTGAAGCGAAACAGACCGCCGCGGGCACCCCCCGCCCGCTGGAAGGCAGGCACGTACAGGAACGTGCATATGCCTGTCCGTGCCGTTCTGCTGACGTATATGTACAGGCGGCGGTCCTTAAGTGGTTAAATAACAAACATGTTATACTTACATTCTCTCTGCAAGGGTTTTGCATAGAGTGGCCCAAATCCTCCTCTTCTGGGGTCCCCCAGCGACGCTCCTGGCTCCTTCCTGCATCGAGTGCCCCCTCGGAGACCCGCATTCTAAGGGGACACCCATGCGCATGCGCTCCTGAGTCCTACTGCTGTGTCCATTGATACAGACAGAAGGGCTCGGCCCCACTGCCCGGCGCCCGTGTCACTGGATTTGTTTAACAGCAGCAGGAGCCAATGGCTGCGCTGCTATCAGTCTATCCAATGAGGACCCTGGCTGGAGCTGCTTCCAAGTACATGCAAGCACCTGTAAGCCCTGCAATTAACTTCTGTTGAATATATACTGCAGGCTTCATATTTAATATAAGTACACTTTAAAGTGTATGCAAACAAAGCATTTAATTTGAATAGTATGTGGAATGAAGGGTTAGACCCTTTGTTAAGTTTTTATTGCTGTACACGTCTCCTCTGGGGAGATTCATCCCTTTATTTGTTCAGGTAGCCATTATCACTGAAAGTGATGGGAAACCCAACATTTTAAGAAAAAAATTGCAGAGCTATTTATCCTAATAAATAAACTGCATGTGTGTTTGTTCTGTGTTAATAGGGGCAAAATCATTTGTCATTAGGATATCAGGAAAATACTGCATTATGGCCACTAAAGGGAGCTAATGATCATAGGAAAAAATTAAATAAATATTTAATATGGTCCTGACAGAAACCATGAATCAGATCGAGACAGAAGTACAGTTAAATCACACTTGTTTAATAATAAAAATAAAAAGGTAAACAGAGTGAGCGTAGTCAAACATAGCCAGAGTTCAGTAACCGGATCGGGTAGTCGGCCAAGCCAATGTCCAAGAGCCAGCGATAAAGGTAGTAGTACAGCAAGCAGGATCTGTAAACAGAGGCAAGCAGGTCTTCAACTGGAACGCAGGAGAAAGTCTCTTGTGATGTTAACACAGGCGAAGGCAAAGAGCAAATGAACTGGAAGTCCTTAAGTAGGCAGAGCTGACGAGCAGGATCTTGAACAGGTGGATCACTGTGGAGAGATGGAAGCTAGCAATTGGCTAACAGCTGGGCTGCCAGCACAGAGAAGGAAGGGCTGAGCCCAGCCCTGACAGTACCCCCTCCTCAATGACCCCTCCCCCTCGTAGGACCACCGGGCTTGAGGGGAAAACGTCTATGGAAATCACGGAGGAGGACAGGGGCATGTACGTCCAAGGATGGGACCCAAGAGCTTTCCTCCGGACCGTACCCCTTACAATGCACCAGGTACTGTATTGCGCCCACGGAACCTATGGGAGTCAACAATGGATTGCACTTCATACTCTTCATGGTTCTCAACCTGTATAGGGCGAGGACGTGGCACCGGGGTGGTAAAACGGTTGCAGACCAAAGGTTTCAATAAGGAGACATGAAACACATTAGAGATACGCATACTGGAAGGAAGGACCAACGCATAAGCCACTGGGTTTTTTCCTGCAAAGGATACGGAAAGGCCCAATAAGCCGAGGTGCTAACTTCAGAGAAGGAACACGAAGTCGGAGGTTGCAAGGTGACAGCCAGACCCTGTCCCCGACCTGGTAGGAAGGCGCAGGCAGGCGTCTGCGGTCAGCATGGAGTCTGTACCTCTCGTTAGCCTGTCGCAAAGCCTCCTGGACTTATACCCAAGTGGAACAAAGACCACAGAGATGTTCCTCTAACGCAGGAATACCCTGAGAAACAAACGAGTCAGGCAACATGGAAGGTTGGAAACCATAATTCGCCATAAACGGGGACAAACGGGAAGCAGAATTCAGAGCGCTATTGTGAGCAAACTCTGCCCATGGTAAGAGGTCTGACCAGTTGTTGTGATGGTCAGAAATATAGCAACGCAGGAATTTCTCCAAGGACTGATTGGCTCGTTCTGCAGCCCTATTAGTCTGCGAGTGATACGCAGAGGAGAAAGCAAGCTGAATTCCCAACTGTGCACAAAAGGCACATAGACAGGTGGGTCCAGGGCCTCTCTCCATTGGGTATGGGTTGTAGGAGGCCCACTGGAAGGTGTCATGGAGTCTTACTCTGTGCACACACGGAACAGGCAGCTACGAAGAAGGCGGCTACATCAGCACGTAGACTAGGCCACCAGAATTGTTGGTAAATGGCCCAACAGAAGTTGATTCTTCCCAGGGTGACCAGCAGCCTTGGGAGAATGGTAAGTCTGGAGCACGGCAGTACGGAGACTCTCGGAAACAAAGCAGCAATCACAATGTTTCTCAGGAGGAGCATCGACCTGAGCAGCCAGAATTTTTTCACCCAAAGGAGAAGTGAGACTGGTGCGAACCATAGCCAGAATACGATCAGGAGGAATCACAGGAACCGGAACCAACTCCATCTTGGAAGTGGAGGAAAATTGTCGTGACAAGGCGTCAGCCCTTACATTCTTAGTACCGGGTAAGAATGAGACAATGTAATTGAAACTTGACAAGAAAAGAGCCCATCGTGCCCTTCTGGGAGATAGTCAGTAAGAATGAGAACCGGCACAGTGGTACCTTAAAGGAGATGTTTCCATTCTTTCAGGGCTAAAATTATCGCCAAAAGCTCTCTGTCACCAATCTCGTAATTGCACTCCGCAGGTGACAATTTCTTGGAAAAGTAGTCACACGGATGCATAGCGCTGTCAGAGCTAGGACGTTGAGACAGAAGGGCGCCAACTCCAGTCTCAGAAGCATCAACTTTACGAATAAACCTCCGATAATAGTTGGCAAAGCCAAGAAAGTGCTTCAGAGGACGTAAACCCACGGGTCGAGGCCACTGTAGGACTGCAGAAAGTTTCTCTGGGTCCATAGAAAAACCAGCAGTGGAAATGACATAACCCAGGAATTTAACCTGTTCACAATGGAATTCACACTTCTCCAGTTTACAATAGGAATTGTTCTATCTTAGTTTCTGAAGCACTCGACAGACATCTGTGTGGTGGGTCTCCAGGGACTTGAAAAATATGAGGATATCGTTGAGATAAACCACCACATATAACTGCAACAAATCTCGGAGGACATCGTTAATAAACTCCTGGAAAACTGCCAAAGCGTTACAGAGGCCAAAAGGCATTACAAGATACTCATAATGACCTGTTCTGGTATTAAACGCAGTTTTCCACTCCTCCTTAATCCTGATGAGATTGTATGCCCCTCTCAAATCAAGCTTCGTGAAGACCGTTGCTCCCTTGAGGCGGTCAAATAACTCCGTAATCAACGGGATCAGATAGGCATTCTAAATGGTGAAACGATTGAGACCCCTATAATCGATACAAGTTCTAAGTTCACCACTCTTCTTCTTCACAAAAAAGAAACCAGCACCAGCAGGAGATGAGGATTTGCGGATGAAACCTCGAGAGAGTGCATCTGCAACATACTCCTCCATGGCCTTATCCTCCAAGACCGACAAAGGGTAAACCCGGCCACGAGGGGGTATGGCACCAGGTTGAAGGTCAATTGTGCAATCATACGACCGGTGTGGAGGCAACGTACCGGCTTGACCTTTGTCAAAGACATCGCTAAAATCGCGGTACTCCTTCGGCAGGGAGGAGAGTGAAGAGGTGCACAGGCCCTTGGCTACCTTCTGGAAGCATCTCTCACTGCACTGTGGCGACCAGGACAGAACCTCAGCACAGAGCCAATCAAAAGACGGGTTGTGCCTCTGTAACCAAGGATAACCAATAACCAGCGGAAACTTAGGTGAGGAAATAACTTGGAATTGGATTATCTCATGGTGAAGAGTACCTACGGCCATGGACAATGGAACAGACTCATGAGTCACATGGGCAGGCTGTAGAGGTCTCCCGTCAAGAGCCTCAATGGCAAGTGGAGTGTCACGCAGCTGCAGCGGAATCGAGTGCTTAGACACAAAGGCAGCATCAATGAACAGGCCTGCAGCCCCGGAGTCGATTAGAGCCTGTATCTCGACGGACGACTCAGCCCAAGACAGGGTAACCGAAACCAGGGGCTTATCCTTCTGGGCAACTGGAGACAAAACAGCGCCACCTAAGGTCTGTCCTTGACAGGACCTCAAGGTTCGGACGTTCCCTGGACGGGTAGGACAAGACTTCAAAAAGTGACCGGCCTGGCCACAATAAAGGCATAATCTCTCCCTCCTCCTAAGGGCTCTCTCATCCGCAGAGAGACGCGTTAAGCCCAAGTGCATGGGTTCATCTTCACAGACCGACTCGGTACCAGGAGGCATGGGAGGTGAGGAAGGCAAGGGTGGGACTGCAAAGCTCGGAGACAAATGTACAGCAGGCTTCCGCAAGCGCTCCTTAATAGAGGGTCTTTCTCTGGGTCTGGAGTCAATAAGGATGGCAAATGTGATCAACTTCTCCAGCTCAGTGGGTATATCTCGGGCTGCATCCTTGATGTTATCTGAGAGACCATGAGAAAAAGCAACCACAAGGGCCTCATTGTTCCAAGCAACCTCTGCTGCCAGAGTACGGAATTCAATGGCGTAATCGGCAACAGTTCTCGTACTCTGTTTGATGGACATGAGGCTTTTGGCAGCAGAAGCGGAGCGCGCGGGAACGTCAAATACCCTTTTTTTTTTATTATCTTTTTTATTAATTTTCCAACAACATATAACACATATTACAATAAACACATATACAGTCTCAATATATCCCATTACAGAAAAATAAAAAAAGAGTAATAATGATATTAATAATAATCGATGGTCTACACTCCCATATAAAAAGCCCAACCATGAAACCCCACAATCCGTATACCAGTGGCTAGTGGAGTCAGGGCTGGGCGGGAAGGAGGGAGAGAAGTGCACAGAGGAGGAGGAAAAAGGAGGGAGAGAGAGAGAGATGGGGGAGAGAGAGAGAAGAAAAAGACAAAAAAAAAGGGGAAGAATTGAGGGGGGAGGGGGGAAATATCCTTTTGAAGGAAGCCACAAATTCTGGGTTACTCAGGACCACAGGTTTTTGGGTCTCCCATAGAGGGTTTGCCCAGGCCAAGGTTCTCTCAGTAAGCAAAGATATCACGAAACCTACTTTGCTTCTGTCTGATCCAGGCGGTGTTCCAGGTCATCCAATCTGGAAAAAATATTATTAACAAGTGGATTGGCTGCATCTTCTGAATTCATGGCCTTCGCCTACTGACAGAAACCATGAATCAGACCGAGACAGAAGTACAGTTAAATCACACTTGTTTAATAATAAAAATAAAAATAAAATAAAATAAAAATAAAAAGGTAAACAGAGTGAGCGTAGTCAAACATAGCCAGAGTTCAGTAACCGGATCGGGTAGTCGGCCAAGCCAATGTCCAAGAGCCAGCGATAAAGGTAGTAGTACAGCAAGCAGGATCTGTAGCCAGAGGGAACATCAGACAAGCAGGTCTTCAACTGGAACGCAGGAGAAAGTCTCTTGTGATGTAAACACAGACGAAGGCAAAGAGCAAATGAACTGGAAGTCCTTAAGTAGGCAGAGCTGACGAGCAGGATCATCAACAGGTGGATCACTGTGGAGAGATGGAAGCTGGCAATTAGCTGACAGCTGGGCTGCCAGCACAGAGAAGGAAGGGCTGAGCCCAGCCCTGACAGGTCCCTCCACACATGCCAGAGTGCTGAGTGTAATCCAGGGGTGTCCAACCAGTGGCCTGTGGAACCCTCTGATGTGGCCCGCGACCTCCTGCTTTGGGATGGCGGGTTGGCAAGCCCAGATTGTGGGTTGCCGACCCGCCATCCCAGAACATCAGTGTTGTTAATGAAGCTGGCAGTAGAGAAAGCAAGCGGCTACAGAGCTGCATAAGCCAAAGCTTCCTGTATAGCGCCGCCTCCTGTCACAGGCGGAGTGATACCAAATGCTCTCTGCCTGGGACAACAACAGCCGGGGATACCTGAATGGAAGACTGTTATTAAAGGTAAGTTTATCACTAAAATCACAGTGTATATTTGGGCATATCTGTTCTGAGCCATAGACTTCTGTTATTACCTGCAGGTGTGGTGAGCTTTCAGAAAGTGCACCACGCCTGCAGGATATAAAGAAGCCTATGGCAAAGTGCAGATAACCCACAGGAACTGCAATGCAGGTAAACCACAGCACGTCAGTGTGAAAGCAGCCTTAGGCTCCTTTGGCATGATCGGTCCGACCCAATCGGACCCTCCGTTCACCACTATTGAGCCACAGATGTAAATGGACTTGTGGCCGTATACACCACCTACCTCTAATCCGATCCCCAAAAAAAAAAAAGGGGGGGGTCCGTCCCATTCCATCTGGGCAGATCAGATCGGAGGACCCATAGAGTAGAGCGAGCCATGTCCATGTCCGCTCTGCATATGCAGGGTGGACATGGACCTGTCATCCGCATGCTCCACTCATTGTGGCTCGCGACTGGTTACCAAGTTGCTTAAATGGCGCTCGCTCTAACCACTTAAGGACCGCCGCACGGCGATGTACGTCGACAGAATGGCACGGCTTGGCACAAGGGTGTACAGGTACATCCCCGTAAAGATCCCAGCCGTGGGGCGCGCACCCCCCCCCGCCGGCAGCGCGCTCGCGACCCGGTCCTGATCTCTGTGACCGCGCCCGCGGACCCGATCGCCGACCGGTGTCCCGCGATCGGGTCACAGAGCTGAAGAACGGGGAGAGGTGAGCGTAAACAAACCTTTCCCTGTTCTTCCTAGTGGCAGTGGCAGTGATTGTCTATTCCCTGTCATAGGGAACGACGATCAGTGGCGTCACATGCCAAGCCACGCCCCCTTCAGTTAGAATCACACATTAGGTCACACTTAACCCCAACAGCGCCACCTACAGGTTAACCCCTTCACTGCCAGTGTCATTTTCACAGTAATCAGTGCATTTTTATAGCACTGATCGCTGTAAAAATTACAATGGTCCCAAAATGGTGTCAAAAGTGTCTGATGTGTCCGCCATAATGTCGCAGTCACGATAAAAATCGCTGATCACCGCAATTACTAGTAAGAAAAAAATTATTAATACAAATGCCATAAAACTATCCCCTATTTTGTAGACACTATAACTTTTGCGCAAACCAATCAATAAACGCTTATTGCGATTTTTTTACCAAAAGTATGAATTTTATATATTTTTGGGGGATATTTATTATAGCAAAATGTAAAAAATATTGCATTATTTTCAAAATTGTCACTCTATTTTTGTTTATAGTGCAAAAAATAAAAACTGAAGAGGTGATCAAATACCACCAAAAGAAAGCTCTATTTGTGGGGGAAAAAAGGACGCCAATTTTGTATGGGAGCCACGTCGCACGACCGCGCAATTGTCAGTTAAAGCGATGCAGTGCCGAATCGCAAAAAGTGGCCTGGTCCTTTAGCTACAAAATGGTCCGGGGCTTAAGTGGCTAAAAGTTTGGGCACCCATGGTGTAATCCTTGACTCTGACCTCTCCTTCAGCCCCAACATCCAATCACTGGCTAAATCCTGCCGTCTTAGGCCCCATGCACACGAGACGCAGGTGCAAACTCTGCTGAACACACATTTTTAAACGCTGAAACCGGCGTTTAAAAACGCGCGTTTTGCCGCGCTTGCGGCCGCGTTTAGCAGCGTTTTACCGCGTTTGCGTTTATAAGCGTTTCATCATAGACCCTCCCTAAGCTCAAAAAACAGTACATTTTAACCATTTCAGCCAGTTTGTGAGACCAGAGTGAGTAGCAGCAGCTGAGAGAGCAGCAGTGTACTTGTGTAGCGCCTGCCCCTCTCCTCTCTCCATGCGGCTCGCACTGTCTCTCGTCTAGGGGTATCTGGTAGGGTGGAGAGAGAGAGAGCGGGTGGGCTACGCCTAGCTTCCACCACGTGGGAATACCTGTGGTATCAGCAATGTCTCATTTACCTTCGGGTCTGTGTTGCGCACCCAGGTCCTCCCTCCAAGAGTCACCGTGAACTTCGTCCGTCAGGAAGTGAGCCTCACACCATTAAAGTCCAACACTCCTTTATTAGAACACACCATACAGGGACTTCCTTGATAGTTAGGACAGAAAAGGAGGTGTGAGTGTGAATAGGCCCAGACACAAATTCGCTCCTCCACTCTCCTCCTGAAGAGTGGACTATGGTCTCCGCACGAGGTGAAGGGGATCCTTCTGGACGGTCTCCGACAAGAGACTCACCCGTCACCGGCAGTCTGCTGCACCAGGTCTTCGAGTGAGGAGCTCTCCCCGGTCCATTGCGTCTTACTCAGATTCAGGCCTCCATCCCCGAAGTGCCTTAGGACCCTTCCCTCGCGGAACTCAGTGTTGGGCACTGAGCTCCGGACCTTCTTGCAAGTACCTCACCCCAGGGCTGAAGGTGCCTGGGGTGGAACACGATCTCCGGTGGTCCCCTAGGCCGAAGCCTCCTAGGGGACTAGCGCGAACCCACGTCCGCAAGCTGAAGGTGCTTGGGACGAAGCCCCCGTGACCAAGATGGCCGGCCCCTTTATCCCCTCTCCCAGCAAGCACGGCGGGTTCCCCGCCCCACCATGCCGCTACCGAGAGAAGACAAAAAGGAGGCTCAACACACAGTGAGATCCGTCCCTCCGGCCGCGGTGACAGCGCCACCTGGTGGACCACAGGGAACATAGCACTGATGTCACAGCTAGATTCAAAAAATGCACCCGGGAAAGTAAGTACCCGCTACACATTCCCCCCTGTCTTTTGACACTGGACCCCAGTGTCTGGAGTGAATCACGCCCTCAACGGCTGACATAACCCAATCCAGAAACCAACTAACAATTTAAAAAAATTAAATTTTTAGGAAACGATCCTAACGGAGAAGTTGTGTCTGAGCCCCTGCAACAAAAGAGGAGTGAAAGACAACATTTAAAACATTATACTTTTCCCTCCCATCCTAACTAAGAACCACCCCAGGTTCCATAATCTTGACGGGATGCTCTCCTGCAGAGGGTAGAGAAAAGAAACAATAAAACCCTGACACATGTGTATGTGTGAGAGAAAAAGAAACTCCTCCGAAGAGAAATATCTTTCCCTCCAGTGTGAGCGTGTACAATGTGTAACGTTGCACAAGACTGCCACCTGGTGACAGCCTCGCAGTAACTGCACCCGTTGAACCATCTTTCTTTTCTTGCTGCTCGATTCCGGGCCCTATCTACCCCAAAGTCTGCAACTTCTCACCGGAGAGGAAAGAACAACAACTGGAACAGTTCTTCCTTGGAATGACACAAGCATCCCTCTTGCGGGGCAAACACTGATGATAGCACCAACAAGAAAGTCAAACAGCGAAGTTCAGCGGGTGCAAGGTCCTTTTGAAACAAAGCAAATAAATGGAGTCTCTTTCTCCTCAGAGGTAGAAGCGGGGATGCGGCAGGACAATAGGTTTTAGATGCCGATCCATGGTCTCCAAATGGTACTCCACATCCTCACCTTCTTTGCGTCGGATCAACACCTTATCCGCATGGATGTGTCTTCCCCTCATCCACTCTGCCTTGCAGTCTTTGAACCGCTGAGATGTCTTTGGAGAGCATGTCAAATACCTGCTGGGGGCGTGTGGAACCTTAAGGTGGGTCCACACGAAGTCATTATACCAGCGCTCTCGGTACACCTCCACTTCGTAGAGTAACTCCTTGGGAAGATACGGGTATTCCCACCCGTAGTCAGCAGCAACTTTCTGGCCGAAGAGTCTCTGAAGCCTTGACAGCGGAGGCATTGTGGCTTTGTCCCCTTCGCCGGGTAGAACTATAGAGTCCGGATGGCGAGGGGCCTTAACCACTTCTGGTTGGGGCATAGGTGCCCGTAGTATCAACTTCTGCTCCCCAGTACCTGATGCAGGCGGCACCGGAGATGTAGAGGTGGGCAGGGGACAGGACCCTTGTTCAGGCGCTGGAGCCTCCACCGTGGACATGGGTGAATCTCGAGGCCTTCGGAACGAAGCTAGCGGCACTTTGTCCCAGCCCTTTTCTGCAAACAGTTCGTCAATGGCTGTGTCATCTCCCACATCAGAGAGCGACTCCAGATCCGAAGTATCACACTCCTCCGCGGGTATGTAGCCCGTTGTAGAGACAGAGCTAACACCTCCCGCGGACATACTGGGCCATGCCTTCCCGGCATCTCCGCCCATACACCAAGTCTCTTTGCCCGGCTTACCTCGGCCTTTACTTGAAGCAGGACGTCCGGAACACTCGTCAACGGATCCGTCTAGGCCTGGCGTAAGCTGGCGAGATGGTCCGCCACCACCACTGGTCGGGGCCACCATGCTGGTTCTCTTCTTCAGTGGCGGACGCTGTGAGACAGTGGTGACCGAGTCAGCATCCTCGGATTTCTCCCGTTGAGTTTTAACGACCTCCTCCTCGGTCGCTGCAGTGTGCGCTGGGATGGCTTTTACAGCAGTAATTCCTCCTCTGTGAGTAGTGTTACCTGAAGCCCGGCCTGGGTAGATGGTTCTCGGCCTTTCAACTACCGGATCCACCTCAAACAGGAACTCCCCACAGGCCTCACATTGTCCGAAAGGCTTCAGGTGGCACACAAGTCCCGAGCACCCGGGACAAATTACACCCAGGGCCTCTACGTCCATGCACGAATACAGGGCGAATCGACCCCTTGGCTTCAGCCGGATCCCGGTATCCGTTATCGGAGCAGCAGCAGTAGTCGTGGTAGTAGCAGGGTGAACTGGAATCCATGAAGTATGTCCAAACATGGTGACTTGTTGCTGGTCCATCGCACACTGCAGAGTTTTCGCGCCAATGTCCCACGTGTAGCCCTCTCACGTATTGGACTCCTCCCCTTTGCTCCAGTTCGCGGGCTTTTTCACTTTCTTTGGATGAGCCACGCCCACGAACTAAGCGGCGGGGGGTTGTGTCTGTTGGCGCAGTGCAATTAGAAGCCCCCACGTGTAGTACCTCACACGGCTGGGCCTCCCCCCGTTCACCGCTCTTCCTGCGCGGGCCTTTCCCTGGTCTAGGGTCAATTCCACGACTTCGAGCAGGGCTGCACTTTGGCCTATTCAGTTAACTCATCCAGCAGACTTGTTCAATACTGTGATGCACAACACAATCCCGGACCCGAGCCCCCACGTGTAGCGCCTGCCCCTCTCCTCTCTCCATGTGGCTCGCACTGTCTCTCGTCTAGGGGTATCTGGTAGGGTGGAGAGAGAGAGAGCGGGTGGGCTACGCCTAGCTTCCACCACGTGGGAATACCTGTGGTATCAGCAATGTCTCTGTCAGGGTCACCTGTGGCCAGGTGACAGATGCACACCGTAGGGGGACAGGAGTGCACCGCGAGGTAGTGAACCCTATGGCTGGCTTCTGCGGATAGGAAACTGGGTGGTTGTGGAAAGCGGGACCAGAGGAGCACAACCGGGATCCTAACGGGAGCTAGAGCCAAGATTCCCCAGGGCGCGGAGTCTAATGCCCCATACACACGATCGTTTTTCTTGCCATTTTTTTTCTTGCCGTTTTTCACGTCGTTTTTTTTCATGTTTCCTCTCAAGCCTGTCTTGCGTACACACGATCATTTAAAAAAACGATCAAGCAAAGCGCAGTGACGTACAACACGTACGACGGCACTATAAAGGGGAAGTTCAGTTCGAATGGCGCCACCCTTCATGTTAGTAAAGTTTGTTGAGCGACGATTCGCTCTTTTCAGTCTCGTGCTTTTCAGTCCGTGACTGCGTGACGAATGTGCTATCTCCATTACGAACGCTAGTTTTACCAGTACGAGCGCTCCTGTCTCATACTTGATTCTGAGCATGCGCGTTTTTTTTCACGTCGTTAAAGCATACACACTATCGTTTTTCACGCCGTTAAAAAAAACGACATGAAAAACTACGTGAAAAAAGAGAGCATGTTCGAAATTTTTAATGGCCGTTTTTCACGTCGTTAAAAATGCTCTGGAGCCTACACACGATCATTTTTAATGGCCATTTTTTTTAATGGCATTTTTAACGACATGAAAAACGATCGTGTGTATGGGGCATTAGACCCAGCTGGTCTTCTCCAGGGCCTCTAGTGGTGAGGATGTTATGCTGCAGGCTGGGACCAGGTCGCGGCCCCTGGAGTTTCCTAGCTCACGCCCCGTAGGATAAGGGGAAAAGAGGGGAAGCAGCAGCACACGACAAGAGAGAACCGAATAACAAGCTGAAGGTCAGGGGCCACAAGCAGACAAGGATAACGAAGAACGAGCCGAAGGTCAAGGGTCACGAGCAGACAGGGATAGTCGGGGACAAGCCAATAACGTAACAGAGAGACAGACGTAGCACACGGCAGGCAGGAACCCAAACACACAATGCCTAACAAACACGTTGATCAGCAAAGCAGGCTTGCAGTGCACAGGTTAATATAGTGTTCTGTGATAGGACCTGGGGTGGAGTCAGGCTGGGAGGAGATTATAAAGGAAGCCAGGTGAAGGAGGTCTGGTCTCTAGATGAACACATGAGGAGGAAGGTAAGATGGCAGACAGACATTAATGCATATCCATGACAGTCTCATTTACCTTCGGGTCTGTGTTGCGCACCCGGATCCTCCCTCCAAGAGTCACCGTGAACTTCGTCCGTCAGGAAGTGAGCCTCACACCATTAAAGTCCAACACTCCTTTATTAGAACACACCATACAGGGACTTCCTTGATAGTTAGGACAGAAAAGGAGGTGTGAGTGTGAATAGGCCCAGACACAAATTCGCTCCTCCACTCTCCTCCTGAAGAGTGGACTATGGTCTCCGCACGAGGTGAAGGGGATCCTTCTGGACGGTCTCCGACAAGAGACTCACCCGTCACCGGCAGTCTGCTGCACCAGGTCTTCGAGTGAGGAGCTCTCCCCGGTCCATTGCGTCTTACTCAGATTCAGGCCTCCATCCCCGAAGTGCCTTAGGACCCTTCCCTCGCGGAACTCAGTGTTGGGCACTGAGCTCCGGACCTTCTTGCAAGTACCTCACCCCAGGGCTGAAGGTGCCTGGGGTGGAACATGATCTCCGGTGGTCCCCTAGGCCGAAGCCTCCTAGGGGACTAGCGCGAACCCACGTCCGCAAGCTGAAGGTGCTTGGGAGGAAGCCCCCGTGACCAAGATGGCCGGCCCCTTTATCCCCTCTCCCAGCAAGCACGGCGGGTTCCCCGCCCCACCATACCGCTACCGAGAGAGGACAAAAAGGATGCTCAACACACAGTGAGATCCGTCCCTCCGGCCATGGTGACAGCGCCACCTGGTGGACCACAGGGAACATAGCACTGATGTCACAGCTAGATTCAAAAAATGCAACCGGGAAAGTAAGTACCCGCTACACTTGTATTTAGTGTATCAATTGCCACATCACCTGCCACAAGTTGTGGATTGTCCACTTGCCACGTCACCTGGCCACGTCACCTGCCACAAGTTGTGGATTGTCCACTTGCCACGTCACCTGCCACAAGTTGTGGATTGTCCACTTGCCACGTCACCTGGCCATGTTACCTGCCACGTCACCTGGCCACGTTACCTGCCACGTCACCTGGCCACGTCACTTGCCACAAGTTGTGAATTGTCCACTTGCCACATCACCTGCCACGTCACCTGGCCACGTCACATGCCACGTCACCTGGCCATGTCACCTGCCACAAGTTGTGGATTGTCCACTGGCCACGTCACCTGGCCACGTCACCTGCCACAAGTTTTGGATTGTCCACTGGCCACGTCACCTGCCACAAGTTGTGGATTGTCCACTGGCCACGTCACCGTGCCGCGTTTAGCTGCGTTTAGCAGCATTTAGCGTCTGAAACGTGGAAAACTTTTGCGTCTGAACACATTTTTTTGCTTCTGGAAAATTTAGGTTAAACGCAACTGCTTGTAAACGCCAAAAAACGAGAGTGTGCATGGACACATAGGATAACATTGAATGGGTTCAGGGGCAGTTGAAAAAAGCATCCAACTGCCTCTGAACGCGCGTTTAACAGCAAATAACAGCGTCTCGTGTGCATGGGGCCTTAACCTCCGCAACATCTCCAGAATTTGACCCATCCTGACTAATGACACCACAAAGCAACTTATTCACTCCTTGATTATTTCCCGCCTTGACTACTGCAACTCTCTCCTTAATGGCCTACCCTTAAGCAGGCTATCCCCCCTTCAGTCTGCTAGACTAATACACCTCACTAACCGATCCGTGACTGCTGCTCCTCTCTGCCAATCCCTTCACTGGCTTCCCCTACCCCACCGTGTAATATTCAAAATGCTAACCATAACATACAAGGCCATTCACAACATCACCCCCCATCTACATCACCAATCTCATCTGTAGATATCGCCCAAATTGTCCCCTCCGCTCCTCCCAGGACCTCCTGCTCTCTAGCTCCCTTGTTACCTCCTCCCATGCTTGCCCTCAGGACTTCTCCAGAGCCTCTCCCATCCTCTGGAACTTCCTGCCCCAGTATGTGTGATCAGCCCCTACCCTGTCCACCTTTAGGAGATCCCAGAAAACTAATTTATTCAGGGAAGACTATCCCACACCCACCTAACAACTATCTCCGAGCCACCACCGTCAAATCATTCTCTGCAGCTATTACCTTTTGTACCACCACCCCCTCCCTTTAGAATGTAAGCTCTACGAGCCGGGCCCTCCTGTACCCTCTGTATTGAACTGTACTGTAATTGTGCTGTCCCCCCTATACATTGTAAAGCTCTGCGTAAACTGTTGGTGCTATATAAATCGTGTATAATAATAATAATAATAATAATAATATTATTGTCCATCTAGTGACCATATTGTGATATTTTACTGAAGAGAAAATAGCCTAATAATATTAGATTTTGCCCCATTCACACAGAACAAAAAATTATTTATATATACGTCCCTTAGAGTTGCCACAAAAGCAAAAGATGGAGGAAAATCCACCTCTTTCAGTGGCAGACTGTCTAGGTGGAAATTCCATTTGCTTTTAGAGATTATCACTAGGGATGAGCTCGGTGTTCGAGTCGAACATACGTTCGACTCGAACATCGGCTGTTCGATCGTTCGACGAAGATCGAACGATTTGGGCCGTTCGCGCCTAATTCGAGTGACGCGAACGGCCCACAATGCACTACGCCATCGCAGTGTCATCCAGGCGCTGTGATTGGCCAAGCATGCACTGTGACCCCGCATGCTTGGCCAATCACAGCGCCGGCAGCGAGGAGAGCAATGATTGGCCACAGGCAGGATGCCTGTGGCCAATTATTGCTGAGGGTGTTTAGTACACGCCCCACACTATAAAAGGCCGCCAGCACGGCGGCCTAGTGTAGTGTGTTCCGGAGCAGGGAAAGAGAAGCATAGGCAGGGACAGTGACATTTTTTTTTCTTGCTTAACCTGGATTCCTTTAGTTTAGGGAAAGAGAAGGATAGGTAGGGAGAGTGTCAGTGTGTTTTACTGTGCTAATCCTTGTTTCTAGGGACAGGGAAGGACAGTGAGGGAAATTCTCCTTGTGCTATACTGTGCTAAAGCATTGATCATCAACCATCTATAAAAAAACATTTTTTCTAGGGACAGAAAACTATAGGTAGGGAGAGTGTCAGTGTGTTTTACTGTGCTAATCCTTGTTTCTAGGGACAGGGAAGGACAGTGAGGGAAATTCTCCTTGTGCTATAGTGTGCTAAAGCATTGATCATCAACCATCTTTAAAAAAACATTTTTTCTAGGGACAGAAAACTATAGGTAGGGAGAAAGTCAGTGTGTTTTACTGTGCTAATCCTTGTTTCTAGGGACAGGGAAGGACAGTGAGGGAAATTCTCCTTGTGCTATAGTGTGCTAAAGCATTGATCATCAACCATCTTTAAAAAAAAAAAATTATAGGGACAGAAAACTATAGGTAGGGAGAGTGTCAGTTTCTTTCACTGTGCTAATCCTTGTTTCTAGGGACAGGGAAGGACAGTGAGGGAAATTCTCCTTGTGCTATACTGTGCTAAAGCATTGATCATCACCCATCTTTAAAAAAACATTTTTTCTAGGGACAGAAAACTATAGGTAGGGAGAGTGTCAGTTTCTTTCACTGTGCTAATCCTTGTTTCTAGGGACAGGGAAGGACAGTGAGGGAAATTCTCCTTGTGCTATACTGTGCTAAAGCATTGATCATCAACCATCTTTAAAAAAACATTTTTTCTAGGGACAGAAAACTATAGGTAGGGAGAGTGTCAGTTTCTTTCACTGTGCTAATCCTTGTTTCTAGGGACAGGGAAGGACAGTGAGGGAAATTCTTCTTGTGCTATAGTGTGCTAAAGCATTGATCATCAACCATCTTTAAAAAAACATTTTTTCTAGGGACAGAAAACTATAGGTAGTGTGACAGCAGGAAGGTAAAGTCACCTGGTTGCATCCAGGGGGGTAGGTATATTTCTCCCAGATTCAGGCTTTATGCCGACTTATACAACTAGGGAGAGAGTTGATGAAGCCCAGCTGAGGCTAGTGGGCTCATGGATGATTCATACCTCTAGGGAGAGTGCTGGGCGTCGTGCAGGCAGGGAGTTGATGAGACCAGCTGAAGCTTGTCAGCTCGTTTAAGGCCTCTATAAAAACTCCCAGCTTCATTAGGTGTTTGCTCATGCCTGGAACCAGACCTGTGTGGACTGTCTAGGGAGAGTGAACCCCTGTGCGGTGAGACAAAGCCTGTGTGGCTATTTGTTTGGACATTTACTAAACCAGGGACTTAGGGACTAGGACAGCACCAGGCTGATCCCAGTTGTTAGTTAGGAAACCTGCATGTTTAGTCAGAGGTCAAGCTGACCAGGGTTTATTTTGTTTATGTTTCTTTTTGCTTTGCTGTGTTTTTTGTCACTGTAAATAGAGAAATAAACCGCACCGTTTTGATCTTGAAAACCACAACCTCCATCTGCTGGGCCTGTTTTTGTGTGGGGAGCCCATCCAGGGGATCACACACACCCGCTGCCGAGCTAACCCCCTCACAGTTGGTGGAGAATGCAGGCAGTTTTTTTTTAAGCCAGCATGGAGGAGATACTGAAACAGCTGGCTCTAGCAAATGCCAAACAACAGCAGACAAATGCAGGTTTGCAAAAGAGCCTTGCAGCTCAACAACAGAGCTTCGCAGCCCAGCAGCAAGCTCATCAACAGAGCCTTGCAGCCCAGCAGCAATCTGAGGCCCGCTTCATAGACCTGTTACAGAAGCAAGAGCAGAGACTACAACAAATGGAAGCAGTAATGCAGCAACGTCCGCAGACCAGTGAGGAAAGCCGTCCCACTAATACCGCGTCCTTTCGGGTGAGTCGTTTATTGACAAAAATGACTGGAGAGGATGATCCAGAGGTATTTTTGACCACATTTGAAAGGACTGCTGAAAGAGAAAAGTGGCCTGAGGAGCAGTGGGCTGGACTGGTGGCTCCTCTGTTAACTGGTGAATCGCAGAAGGCTTACTATGACCTAGAGCCTGACCAAGCAAAAGACTATGTGATGCTAAAAGCTGAAATATTGGCAAGGCTGGGTGTCACCCTGGCTGTCCGGGCTCAGCGTGTGCATAACTGGACTTTCCAGCTTGGAAAACCCCCAAAGGTACCCTCTCTCATCCAGTGGGGTTAGTATCTCAATTACCGCATGATGCCATTGTGGGAAGGGATTTTCCGAAGTTCTGGGAACTGTGGGATGATCCTGAGCCCCCCACTGGTGCCCCTATGTACCAGGAAGGTGATAGCCAGAACTCCTCTGAGAGTGGTGAGGACTCTCCAGAATTTCCCTTGTCAGTATTGGCAGGCGAGACTCAAGAAACTGGAGAGGAGCCCACCTCCTCAGACGAAAACCTACCGTCTGTGGAGTTTTCTGATCTTGAGGTTCACAGGGAAAATTTTGCCACAGAACAGTTAAAAGACCCCGCCCTAATAAAGGCACGGGAAAACGTAGTGGAAATAGATGGCGAGTTAGTGAACCCAGATAATACCTGCACTTACCCATACTTCAGCGTAGAGAAGGACCTACTGTATCGGGTGGCAAAAAGGGCAGAAGAAACCGTTGAGCAGCTTGTGGTGCCCAAACCTTACAGGAAGTTGGTGTTGGAGTTGGCCCATGGGCACATTCTTGGAGGTCATCTGGGGACAGAGAAAACCCGAGAGAGGGTATTACAGAGATTCTATTGGCCTGGGGTGATGAAGGACATAGAAAATTATTGTTCCTCCTGCCCTGTGTGTCAGAGGTCGGCCCCGATGCCACATTCCTGTAGCCCGCTGGTCCCTCTACCCATCATTGAGGTCCCGTTTGAGAGGATCGCAATGGATTTGGTAGGTCCTATAATCAAGTCCGCTAGGGGGCACCAGTACATATTAGTTATAATGGACTATGCCACCCGTTATCCAGAAGCGATTCCTCTCCGAAATACCTCGGCCAAAACCATAGCCAAAGAGCTATCTCTTGTTTTTAGCCGGGTGGGTATTTGTAAAGAACTGCTTACAGACCAAGGTACACCCTTTATGTCCCGGGTTATGAAAGAGCTGTGTAAATTGTTCAAAGTGACGCAATTGCGTACGTCTGTGTATCACCCCTGAACCGATGGGCTGGTTGAAAGATTCAACAAAACCCTAAAACAAATGTTGAAGAAAGTGGTGGATAGAGATGGAAAGGATTGGGACTGTCTACTTCCTTATTTGATGTTTGCTATTAGGGAGGTGCCCCAATCCTCTACGGGATTCTCCCCCTTTGAGTTACTGTATGGGAGACACCCAAGAGGGCTGTTGGATATTGCCAAGGAAACTTGGGAAAGTGAGAGTTCTCCCCACAGGAGTGTGATTGAGCATGTCGCCCTGATGCAAGATCGAATTGCACAGGTAATGCCCATCGTGAAGGAACATTTGGCCCAAGCGCAGTTGGCACAGCAGAGAGTGTACAACCGTGGAGCCAAGACCCGTACCTTTTCCCCGGGGGATAGGATATTGGTACTTGTCCCTACGGTTGAAAGTAAATTCCTTGCCAAATGGCAAGGCCCCTACGAGATAATGGAAAAAGTGAGCGAAGTGAATTACAAGGTCAGACAACCAGGAAGGCGAAAGCCCGAACAGATCTATCACGTTAATCTGTTGAAAGCCTGGAGGGATAGAGAGTCCCTAGTCGCAGAAACTTGGTCACCAGCTCAAACTGGTTGCGTGATTCCGGAGGTTGGAATAGCAGCCACCTTGTCACAACCCCAACAACAGGAGGTTAAGGAGTTTGTGCTTCGCAACAAGGAGGTGTTCTCTGAGCTGCCGGGACAAACATCTGGGGTAGAGCATGATATTATTACCCCGCCCGGTGAAAGGGTGAAGTTAAAACCCTATCGGATCCCAGAGGCCCGACGGGAGGCAATACGGGAGGAAGTACAGAAAATGCTGAACTTAGGGGTGATAGAGGAGTCCCAAAGTGATTGGTCTAGTCCCATTGTGTTGGTGCCTAAACCGGATGGGAGCTGGCGATTTTGTAACGATTTTCGTCAGTTGAACAAAGTTACAAAATTTGACACCTACCCCATGCCACGTATAGATGAGTTGATCGACCGGCTGGGAACAGCCCGATACATGACGACTCTTGAACTCACAAAAGGGTATTGGCAAATTCCCCTGGCGAAGTCGGCCAAAGAGAAAACCGCATTTGTAACCCCAGACGGGGCGTTCCAATATAAGAGAATGCCGTTCGGGTTACAGAATGCGCCGGCCACATTCCAGCGGAAAATGGACCAGATACTGAGGCCCCATCGGAAGTATGCTGCGGCTTACCTGGATGACGTAATTGTCCATAGCACAGATTGGGCCTCACATCTGCCAAAAGTGCAAGCAGTCCTAGACTCTATCCGGGAAGCGGGGTTTACGGCTAACCCCAAGAAGTGTACCATTGGGCAGGAGGAGGCCAAATATCTTGGGTACACCATTGGCAGGGGAGTAATAAAACCCCAACTCAACAAAGTCGAGGCCATCCAGAGTTGGCCACGTCCCAACAGCAAGAAGCAGGAACGAGCCTTTCTGGGAATCGCGGGTTATTATCGGCGCTTCATTCCCCACTTTGCTTCTAAGGCTGTGCCCCTAACCAACCTGACGAAAGGGAAAGGGTCGGTCATGATTAAATGGACCCCCGAGGCTGAGGCAGCGTTCCAATTCTTGAAACAAGCCTTATGTAGCCAGCCAGTGTTGTACTCACCCGACTTCTCTAAAGACTTTGTCGTACAAAGTGATGCGTCAGATGTGGGGTTAGGAGCAGTATTGTCCCAGGTCTGGAACGGGGAAGAGCACCCAGTCATTTACCTCAGCAGGAAGTTGAAGTCCCATGAGGTAAATTACGCCACGGTTGAAAAGGAGTGTTTAGCGGTGAAGTGGGCTCTAGATTCCCTTCGGTACTATCTGCTAGGTAGGCACTTTGACATGGTTACGGATCACGCTCCGTTAAAGTGGATGGCTCAAAACAAGGAGACAAATAGAAGAGTAAATAGGTGGTTCCTGGCCCTACAGGAATTCAACTTCACAGTAAAGCATCGCCCTGGCGTTCAAATGGGGAATGTGGATGCTTTGTCTCGAGTACATGAATGCCTGATTGCTGGTGTTCCAACCCCAAGGTTAAAACAAGAGGGGGGGGGGTATGTGACAGCAGGAAGGTAAAGTCACCTGGTTGCATCCAGGGGGGTAGGTATATTTCTCCCAGATTCAGGCTTTATGCCGACTTATACAACTAGGGAGAGAGTTGATGAAGCCCAGCTGAGGCTAGTGGGCTCATGGATGATTCATACCTCTAGGGAGAGTGCTGGGCGTCGTGCAGGCAGGGAGTTGATGAGACCAGCTGAAGCTTGTCAGCTCGTTTAAGGCCTCTATAAAAACTCCCAGCTTCATTAGGTGTTTGCTCATGCCTGGAACCAGACCTGTGTGGACTGTCTAGGGAGAGTGAACCCCTGTGCGGTGAGACAAAGCCTGTGTGGCTATTTGTTTGGACATTTACTAAACCAGGGACTTAGGGACTAGGACAGCACCAGGCTGATCCCAGTTGTTAGTTAGGAAACCTGCATGTTTAGTCAGAGGTCAAGCTGACCAGGGTTTATTTTGTTTATGTTTCTTTTTGCTTTGCTGTGTTTTTTGTCACTGTAAATAGAGAAATAAACCGCACCGTTTTGATCTTGAAAACCACAACCTCCGTCTGCTGGGCCTGTTTTTGTGTGGGGAGCCCATCCAGGGGATCACACACACCCGCTGCCGAGCTAACCCCCTCACAGTAGGGAGAGTGTCAGTTTCTTTCACTGTGCTAATCCTTGTTTCTAGGGACAGGGAAGGACAGTGAGGGAAATTCTCCTTGTGCTATACTGTGCTAAAGCATTGATCATCAACCATCTTTAAAAAAACATTTTTTCTAGGGACAGAAAACTATAGGTAGGGAGAGTGTCAGTTTCTTTCACTGTGCTAATCCTTGTTTCTAGGGACAGGGAAGGACAGTGAGGGAAATTCTTCTTGTGCTATAGTGTGCTAAAGCATTGATCATCAACCATCTTTAAAAAAACATTTTTTCTAGGGACAGAAAACTATAGGTAGGGAGAGTGTCAGTTTCTTTCACTGTGCTAATCCTTGTTTCTAGGGACAGGGAAGGACAGTGAGGGAAATTCTCCTTGTGCTATACTGTGCTAAAGCATTCCTCATCAACCATCTTTGAAATCCTTGTTTTTTGGACAGTCAGGGAAATTGTCGTTGTGCTATTCTGTGCGAAAGCAATCATCCTCAACCATATTTAGAAATCCTTAAGTAAAGGGACAGAGAAGGACACCTGAAGGTAGCCCTTATTGCTTTTTTCCCATCTCCCTGCAGGGCATCTATTAGAATGTCTGGAAGGCAAACAAGGAGAGGCAGACAGTCAGGAGGCAATAAAAGAGGGCAAGCAGGCTCTGTGTCTGGGGGCAACAGTGCTGGTCGTGGACCCGGTGCATTGTCATCAGCACATGGCCATGGGACACGCTTGTCCTTCTTTTCGGCAGCTGGACATGTTGAGCCACATCATGCCGAAGACTTGGTAGAGTGGATGACCAAGCCCTCCTCCTCCTCCTCATCCTCTCTCACCCAGGCTCAGGGTACTGGCAAAGCAGCTGCCAAAGCGTCCTCTTCCCTGGTATCAATGTCAGACTCATCATCAGTCACTCCTTCCCTAGACCCACCATGTCCTCCTCCTGAGGAGTCCCCCGAACTGTTTGAGCACAGTGTTGGGTACATGCTCCAGGAGGATGCCCAGCGTTTCGAAGGGTCTGATGATGAAACCCAGCTACAGGAAGGCAGTAGCGTGAGAGCAGACAGAGGGGATGCTCAAGAAGGACACCAATCTGGCAGTCATGTTCCAGCAGCTGCAGCATACTGCCAGATTGGCTCCAGTGATGAGGAGGGAGGGGATGATGAGGTCACTGACTCCACGTGGGTGCCTAATAGGAGAGAGGAGGAGGATGAGGAGGAGGCACATCTCCAACGAGGCAGGATGCCCTTTGGTGGCCAGCGTAAGGGCAGTACACCGACGGAATCACACCGCAGAGCTCCGCCTGTGCAGGGCGCTGCCTCTGCCCGTCATTCAAAAAGTTCTTTGGTGTGGGCCTTTTTTGAGGCTAGTGCATCAGATCGCACAGCTGCTGTTTGCAACATATGTCTCAAGCGTATATCGCGTGGCCAAAACATCAGCCGCTTGGGTACCACATGCCTGACCAGACATATGTTGACCTGCCATGCAGCTCGTTGGCAAGCCTACCTCAAAGACCCACACCAAAGAACAAAGTGGACCTCTCCTTGCACCGCATCAGCTGGGATCTCCAACCCCACTATAACTTCAGTCCTCTCTGAAACATGCACTGAGAGGAATGAAGGTGTAGAATTAGGTGTGTCACAGCCAAGTACTTGCGGCCACTCTGCTAGCAGTACACCGACGTCTGATTCTAGCAGGCAAATTTCCCTGCCCCAGCTGCTGGACCGTCGAAAGAAGTTCACTCCCAGCCATCCACATGCCCAGCGGTTGAATGCTAGCTTGGCTAAATTGCTAGCGCTTCAACTGCTGCCTTTTCAGTTGGTAGACTCGGCCCCCTTCCGTGAGTTTGTGCAATGTGCGGTTCCTCAGTGGCAGGTTCCCAAACGCCACTTTTTCTCACGGAAGGCTATTCCGGCTCTCTACCGGCATGTGGAAGGCAATGTCTTGGCCTCGCTGGACAGGGCGGTCAGCGGTAAGGTGCATATTACCGCTGACTCATGGTCCAGCAGGCATGGACAGGGACGTTACCTTTCTTTCACGGCCCATTGGGTCACTCTTTTGGCAGCTGGGAAGGATGCAGGACAAGGTGCAGTAGTGTTGGAGGTTGTTCCACCGCCACGCCTCCAAAATGCTACTACTGGTTGTGACACACCTCTCTCCTCCACCCCCTCCTCTTCTTCTTCCTCCATGGCCTCTTCCTGTGGTTTGTCCTCGGAACCAGCGGTGCTCCGTAGGCGTTCAAGGGGCTACGCAAGTACGCAGGCAAAAAGATGCCATGCCGTGCTTGCGCTGGTGTGTTTGGGGGACAGAAGCCACACTGGGGCAGAGGTCCTGTCTGCTCTGCAGGGCCAGGCCGAGAGGTGGTTGACGCCACGCCAGCTTAAGCCAGGAATGGTGGTTTGCGACAATGGCACCAACCTCCTCTCCGCCCTCCGACAGGGACAACTGACCCATGTGCCCTGTGTGGCTCACGTCCTTAACCTGGTGGTGCAGCGGTTCTTGGGCAGGTACCCGGGCTTACAGGATGTCCTGAGGCAGGCCAGGAAAGTCTGTGTGCATTTCCGCAGATCTTATAATGCCAGTGCTCGCCTGGCTGAGCTGCAAAAGGAGTTGAACCTGCCCAAGAACCGCCTTATATGTGACATGCCCACCAGGTGGAACTCAACGTTGGCCATGCTGCAGCGGCTGCACACGCAGCAGAGGGCCATCAATGAGTACCTGTGCGACTACGGCACCAGGACAGGGTCAGGGGAGCTTGGTTTTTTTTCTCCACGCCAGTGGGGCATGATCAGGGATGCATGCACTGTCCTGGCACCATTTGAGGAGGCCACGAGGATGGTGAGCAGTGACAGTGCATGCATCAGTGACACTGTACCTCTTGTCCACCTGTTGGAGCACACGCTGCGTGGAATAATGGACAGGGCACTTGAGGCAGAACAGAGGCAGGAAGAGGAGGACTTCCTTGCCTCTCAAGGCCCCCTTTACCCAGACAGTGTTCCTTCTGTCCCACCCATCGCACAGGAAGAGGAGGAGGAGGAGGAGGAGGAGGAGGATTGTGTCAGCATGGAGGTGGAGGCTGGCACTCAGCATCATCAGCAGCAGTCTTTTAGGGATGATTTACAGTCCCAAGAAACCAGTGGACTTGTACGTGGCTGGGAGGAGGTGGCTGCGGATCATGTCGTCCTTAGTGACCCAGAGGACTCCGGACCGAATGCCTCAGCAAACCTACGCTGCATGGCCTCCCTGATCCTGCAAAGTCTGCGGAAGGATCCTCGTATTCTTCGGATCAAGGAGAGGGACCATTACTGGCTGGCCACTCTCCTTGATCCACGGTACAAGGGTAAGGTTGCGGACCTTATGTTACCGTCGCAGAGGGAGCAGAGGATGAGACAACTCCGGGAGGCCTTGCAGAAAGGTCTGTGCAACGCGTTCCCAGAGACTGGGAGGTTACAAACTCCTGGTCCTGGACAACGAGTTGCTGAGGCTTCGGCCAGTCAAAGAAGGAGCGGTGGGGAAGGTGGCCGTCTGACCTATGCGTTCAGACAATTCTTTAGTCCGCAGCCCCAAAGTATGATCGGTTCCAGCAACCATCGCCAGCGTCTGATAAACATGGTGCAGGAATATCTAGGGGCAAGGTCAGACTTGGACACCTTCCCCACCGAAAATCCTCTGGCTTACTGGGTCTTGAGGATGGATCACTGGCCAGAGCTTGCACAGTATGCAATTGAGCTACTGGCCTGTCCTGCATCCAGCGTTCTTTCGGAACGCACATTCAGTGCTGCTGGAGGATTTGTCACGGATCACAGGGTGCACCTGTCCACCGACTCGGTTGATCGACTGACTTTCATCAAGATGAACCAGTCTTGGATCACCACCAGCTACCACACACCTGATGCTGATATAACAGACTAATTGATTTTAACATGTCACATCCCTTCAAGACTGATGCTGATGCTGAGTGCCTGTGCTGTTATGTTGACTGGCTATCCTCCTCCTCCGAGTCCTCAATGATACGATTGATGATGATAGCTTGGAAGATCATTTTTGTTTATGGGTGCCGCCACCAGTGGCTACGGCCCAATTTTTCAGCCCCTGTTTAACAGGGGCGTGTAATTACAATTTTTGAAGCAATACTTTGCAACAGGGCTCATTGCTGTGCTCCAAGTACAGTATCTGTGAGGGGTTGGAGTGTTGTGCCACCAGTGCCTAAGGCCCAATTTTTCAGCCCCTGTTTAACAGGGGCGTGTCATTACAATTTTTGAAGCAATACTTTGCAACAGGGCTCATTGCTGTGCTCCAAGTACAGTATCTGTGAGGGGTTGGAGTGTTGTGCCACCAGTGCCTAAGGCCCAATTTTTCAGCCCCTGTTTAACAGGGGCGTGTCATTACAATTTTTGAAGCAATACTTTGCAACAGGGCTCATTGCTGTGCTCCAAGTACAGTATCTGTGAGGGGTTGTAGTGTTGTGCCACCAGTGCCTAAGGCCCAATTTTTCAGCCCCTGTTCAACAGGGGCATGTAATTACAATTCTTGATCTAATAATTCACAGCAGGGCCCATTGCTGCACCCACCAAGAGTAACTCTGAGGGCTTACAGTGTTGTGGCAACGCCACCACCACCACCACCACGAAAGGCCCAATTTTTCAGCCCCTGTTCAAAAGGGGCATGTAATTACAATTCTTGATCTAATAATTCACAGCAGAGCCCATTCCTGCACCCACCAAGAGTAACTCTGAGGGCTTACAGTGTTGTGGCAACACCACCACCACCACCACCACCACGAAAGGCCCAATTTTTCAGCCCCTGTTCAACAGGGGCATGCAATTACAATTCTTGATCTAATAATTCACAGCAGGGCCCATTGCTGCACCCACCAAGAGTAACTGTCAGGGCTTACAGTGTTGTGGCACCAGCACCACCATCAAAGGCCCAATTTTTACTACCACTGTTCAACAATTATATGTAATTACAATTCCTGATATAATAGTTGACAGCAGGGCGTTCCAGCACCAACCAAGAGTAACTGTGAGTGCTTACAGTGTTGTGCCAACACCAACAACTAAGGGGCCTATTTCTGCAGAGTATATACGGCAGGTCCCTACTTTCAAACATCCAACTTACAAACGACTCCTACTTGCAAACGCAAGAAGACAACAGGAAGTGAGAGGAAATCTACCCCTAGGAAGCAAAATTCTCTCCTGTAAGAATTAATATGGGAGAAAGGTGTCTCCTCTGTACTGATGCTTTATCACCAATCCTTGTTTCAAGAAAAACACCACATTTCAAAAACAGTTGTCATTGGGACGGAAAGTGAGGTGAAATGTTCTGAACAGGGGCACAGACCGCAAAACAAATGTTACAGGGGTGATAACCCTTACCTATTGTGAGGGGGTTAACTCGGTAGCGGGTGTGTGTGACCCCCTGGTTGGGCTCCCCACACAAAAACAGGGCCAGCAGATGGAGGTTGTGGTTTTCAAAATCAAAAGGTGCGGTTTATTTCTCTATGTACAGTGACAAAAACACAGCAAAGCCAAAAAGAAACAAACAAAATAAATCCTGGTCAGTTTGACCTCTGACTAAACATGCAGGTTTCCTAAACTAACAACTGGGATCAGCCTGGTGCTGTCCTAGTCCCTAAGTCCCTGGTTTAGTAAAAGTCCAAACAAATAGCCACACAGGCTTTGCCTCACCGCACAGGGGTTCACTCTCCCTAGACAGTCCACACAGGTCTGGTTCCAGGCATGAGCTAACATCTAATGAATCTGGGAGTTCCTTATAGAGGCCTAAATGAGCTGACAAGGTTCAGCTGGTCTCATCTCTGTCTGCACGACGCCCCACACTCTCCCTAGAGGTATGAGTCATCCATGAGCCTACTAGCCTCAGCTGGGCTTATACAACTCTCCACCCTAGTTGTATAAGTCAGCATAAAGCCTGAATCTGGGAGAAATATATCTACCCCCCTGGATGCAACCAGGTGACTTTACCTTCCTGCTGTCACATACCCCCCCCTCTTGTTTTAACCTTGGGGTTGGAACACCAGCAATCAGGCATTCATGTACTCGAGACAAAGCATCCACATTCCCCATTTGAACGCCAGGGCGATGCTTTACTGTGAAGTTGAATTCCTGTAGGGCCAGGAACCACCTATTCACTCTTCTATTTGTCTCCTTGTTTTGAGCCATCCACTTTAACGGAGCGTGATCCGTAACCATGTCAAAGTGCCTACCTAGCAGATAGTACCGAAGGGAATCTAGAGCCCACTTCACCGCTAAACACTCCTTTTCAACCGTGGCGTAATTTACCTCATGGGACTTCAACTTCCTGCTGAGGTAAATGACTGGGTGCTCTTCCCCGTTCCAGACCTGGGACAATACTGCTCCTAACCCCACATCTGACGCATCACTTTGTACGACAAAGTCTTTAGAGAAGTCGGGTGAGTACAACACTGGCTGGCTACATAAGGCTTGTTTCAAGAATTGGAATGCTGCCTCAGCCTCGGGGGTCCATTTAATCATGACCGACCCTTTCCCTTTCGTCAGGTTGGTTAGGGGCACAGCCTTAGAAGCAAAGTGGGGAATGAAGCGCCGATAATAACCCGCGATTCCCAGAAAGGCCCGTACCTGCTTCTTGCTGTTGGGACGTGGCCAACTCTGGATGGCCTCGACTTTGTTGAGTTGGGGTTTTATCACTCCCCTGCCAATGGTGTACCCAAGATATTTGGCCTCCTCCTGCCCAATGGTACACTTCTTGGGGTTAGCCGTAAACCCCGCTTCCCGGATAGAGTCTAGGACTGCTTGCACTTTTGGCAGATGTGAGGCCCAATCTGTGCTATGGACAATTACGTCATCCAGGTAAGCCGCAGCATACTTCCGATGGGGCCTCAGTATCTGGTCCATTTTCCGCTGGAATGTGGCCGGCGCATTCTGTAACCCGAACGGCATTCTCTTATATTGGAACGCCCCGTCTGGGGTTACAAATGCGGTTTTCTCTTTGGCCGACTTGGCCAGGGGAATTTGCCAATACCCTTTTGTGAGGTCAAGAGTCGTCATGTATCGGGCTGTTCCCAGCCGGTCGATCAACTCATCTATACGTGGCATGGGGTAGGTGTCAAATTTTGTAACTTTGTTCAACTGACGAAAATCGTTACAAAATCGCCAGCTCCCATCCGGTTTAGGCACCAACACAATGGGACTAGACCAATCACTTTGGGACTCCTCTATCACCCCTAAGTTCAGCATTTTCTGTACTTCCTCCCGTATTGCCTCCCGTCGGGCCTCTGGGATCCGATAGGGTTTTAACTTCACCCTTTCACCGGGCGGGGTAATAATATCATGCTCTACCCCAGATGTTTGTCCCGGCAGCTCAGAGAACACCTCCTTGTTGCGAAGCACAAACTCCTTAACCTCCTGTTGTTGGGGTTGTGACAAGGTGGCTGCTATTCCAACCTCCGGAATCACGCAACCAGTTTGAGCTGGTGACCAAGTTTCTGCGACTAGGGACTCTCTATCCCTCCAGGCTTTCAACAGATTAACGTGATATATCTGTTCGGGCTTTCGCCTTCCTGGTTGTCTGACCTTGTAATTCACTTCGCTCACTTTTTCCATTATCTCGTAGGGGCCTTGCCATTTGGCAAGGAATTTACTTTCAACCGTAGGGACAAGTACCAATATCCTATCCCCCGGGGAAAAGGTACGGGTCTTTGCTCCACGGTTGTACACTCTCTGCTGTGCCAACTGCGCTTGGGCCAAATGTTCCTTCACGATGGGCATTACCTGTGCAATTCGATCTTGCATCAGGGCGACATGCTCAATCACACTCCTGTGGGGAGAACTCTCACTTTCCCAAGTTTCCTTGGCAATATCCAACAGCCCTCTTGGGTGTCTCCCATACAGTAACTCAAAGGGGGAGAATCCCGTAGAGGATTGGGGCACCTCCCTAATAGCAAACATCAAATAAGGAAGTAGACAGTCCCAATCCTTTCCATCTCTATCCACCACTTTCTTCAACATTTGTTTTAGGGTTTTGTTGAATCTTTCAACCAGCCCATCGGTTTGGGGGTGATACACAGATGTACGCAATTGCGTCACTTTGAACAATTTACACAGCTCTTTCATAACCCGGGACATAAAGGGTGTACCTTGGTCCGTAAGCAGTTCTTTACAAATACCCACCCGGCTAAAAACAAGAGATAGCTCTTTGGCTATGGTTTTGGCCGAGGTATTTCTGAGAGGGATCGCTTCTGGATAACGGGTGGCATAGTCCATTATAACCAATATGTACTGGTGCCCCCTAGCGGACTTGATTATAGGACCTACCAAATCCATTGCGATTCTCTCAAACGGGACCTCAATGATGGGTAGAGGGACCAGCGGGCTACGGAAATGTGGCATCGGGGCCGACCTCTGACACACAGGGCAGGAGGAACAATAATTTTCTATGTCCTTCATCACCCCAGGCCAATAGAATCTCTGTAATACCCTCTCTCGGGTTTTCTCTGTCCCCAGATGACCTCCAAGAATGTGCCCATGGGCCAACTCCAACACCAACTTCCTGTAAGGTTTGGGCACCACCAGCTGCTCAACGGTTTCTTCTGCCCTTTTTGCCACCCGATACAGTAGGTCCTTCTCTACGCTGAAGTATGGGTAAGTGCAGGTATTATCTGGGTTCACTAACTCGCCATCTATTTCCACTACGTTTTCCCGTGCCTTTATTAGGGCGGGGTCTTTTAACTGTTCTGTGGCAAAATTTTCCCTGTGAACCTCCAGATCAGAAAACTCCACAGACGGTAGGTTTTCGTCTGAGGAGGTGGGCTCCTCTCCAGTTTCTTGAGTCTCCCCTGCCAATACTGACAAGGGAAATTCTGGAGAGTCCTCACCACTCTCAGAGGAGTTCTGGCTATCACATTCCTGGTACATAGGGGCACCAGTGGGGGGCTCAGGATCATCCCACAGTTCCCAGAACTTCGGAAAATCCCTTCCCACAATGGCATCATGCGGTAATTGAGATACTAACCCCACTGGATGAGAGAGGGTACCTTTGGGGGTCTCGAAACACACTGTAGTCACTGGATACTCTCGGGTGTCCCCATGCACACAAATAACAGCTACCTTGCTATTCCCAGAGACCTCTGTTTTAACTAATTCAGCCTTTATCAGGGTCACAAGGCTACCTGAATCCAGTAATACCACAACATTTCTACCATTAATACACATTTTGCATAAATGTTTCTCAGTTCCCCGAATGGCAGTGCATGCGACTGTCGCACACAGCGACTGACGTCTGCCCGTCAGAAAGTCACACTGCATGGGTTCCTCCACAACCGGGCAATTTGCTGCAATATGTCCCGCTTGCCGGCAGCGGTAGCAAACGATCCTTCTTGCGGCCTCTTGAGCCGCTGATTTCCCAGGCTGTTCTCGCCAAACTTGGGGTAGAGCTCCCACCCTCTCACTCTCTCCACCCTCACCCCTTGGAATCCTCTTATCCGCCCCTGGGGATGGTCTGGTCTTAGGGTGGAAAGTCCGAGAGTCTCTGGAAGAGGCCGTCAGGTTCTCTGTAGCCAAGTATTTCTCTACACGATCCACAAGACCACCGGCCGTCTCTGGGTCTCCATGGCTTACCCACTTTTGGATGGCAGTAGGAAGAGCTCTCAAAAACCGATCCATTACAACACGTTCCACAATCTCTGGTGCGGACAAAGTCTCTGGCTGTAGCCACTTCCTGCTCAGGTGAATGAGATCATACATTTGAGACCTGGGGGGTTTTCCAAGCTGGAAAGTCCAGTTATGCACACGCTGAGCCCGGACAGCCAGGGTGACACCCAGCCTTGCCAATATTTCAGCTTTTAGCATCACATAGTCTTTTGCTTGGTCAGGCTCTAGGTCATAGTAAGCCTTCTGCGATTCACCAGTTAACAGAGGAGCCACCAGTCCAGCCCACTGCTCCTCAGGCCACTTTTCTCTTTCAGCAGTCCTTTCAAATGTGGTCAAAAATACCTCTGGATCATCCTCTCCAGTCATTTTTGTCAATAAACGACTCACCCCAAAGGACGCGGTATTAGTGGGACGGCTTTCCTCACTGGTCTGCGGACGTTGCTGCATTACTGCTTCCATTTGTTGTAGTCTCTGCTCTTGCTTCTGTAACAGGTCTATGAAGCGGGCCTCAGATTGCTGCTGGGCTTGTTGATGAGCTTGCTGCTGGGCTGCAAGGCTCCTTTGCAAACCTGCATTTGTCTGCTGTTGATTGGCATTTGCTAGAGCCAGCTGTTTCAGTATCTCCTCCATGCTGGCTTAAAAAAAACTGCCCGCATTCTCCACCAACTGTGAGGGGGTTAACTCGGTAGCGGGTGTGTGTGACCCCCTGGTTGGGCTCCCCACACAAAAACAGGGCCAGCAGACGGAGGTTGTGGTTTTCAAAATCAAAAGGTGCGGTTTATTTCTCTATGTACAGTGACAAAAACACAGCAAAGCCAAAAAGAAACAAACAAAATAAATCCTGGTCAGTTTGACCTCTGACTAAACATGCAGGTTTCCTAAACTAACAACTGGGATCAGCCTGGTGCTGTCCTAGTCCCTAAGTCCCTGGTTTAGTAAAAGTCCAAACAAATAGCCACACAGGCTTTGCCTCACCGCACAGGGGTTCACTCTCCCTAGACAGTCCACACAGGTCTGGTTCCAGGCATGAGCTAACATCTAATGAATCTGGGAGTTCCTTATAGAGGCCTAAATGAGCTGACAAGGTTCAGCTGGTCTCATCTCTGTCTGCACGACGCCCCACACTCTCCCTAGAGGTATGAGTCATCCATGAGCCTACTAGCCTCAGCTGGGCTTATACAACTCTCCACCCTAGTTGTATAAGTCAGCATAAAGCCTGAATCTGGGAGAAATATATCTACCCCCCTGGATGCAACCAGGTGACTTTACCTTCCTGCTGTCACACTATGTTTTCCAAAAAGTTTAAAAATAGATTTTTGGGCTGGAGCTACACTTAAACAATGTACCTGTTCAAAATTACAAACACATTCTACATAAGAACAAACCTACAGTCCCTGTCTTGTATGCACCGCCTGTATACGGCTGTTCAGAGTATATAGGGCCTTTTTTATTTTGTGTGCGGTGTTCCCCTTAATATCCATACAAGACCCAAAGGGGCTGGTAATGGGCTGGGGTAGGGGGGGGGGGGGGTCATGGGGTAGCTATGCCATTTTTCTTAAAGATTTTCATCCATATTACCGGGACCAGACATTACATTAAAGCCGCAAGCAGTTTTAAATGGCTTTTTTTTCCTTTAGAAGTGTCATTTTGTGCAGGGACAGTTCTAAACACGGGAAACACGTGGCACTTCACAGGCATACTTTAGACACCCCCCAGGTACGATATTTAAAGGAATATTTGACTTTTTTTTTTCACTTTATGCATCATTAAAATGACTGCTCCCGAAAAACGACCGTTTTTAAAACTTCTTTTTGCATTGATACATGTCCCCTGGTGCAGAACCCGGGTTCCCAAACCCTTTTTAGGACAATAACATGCATAATAGTCGTTATAATTAGCACTTTAGAATTCGAACGTTCGCATCCATTGTATTTAATAGGGTTCTAATGTTCGTACGAACTTTCGGTCCGTTCGCGGGTTCTGGTGCGAACCGAACCCGGGGGTGTTCGGCTCATCACTAATTATCACACATTTCCTATCACGTCTCCAGGACAGGAAGTGAAGACAAATCTCTCCAGTGGGACAACTGGCAGCAAAAAAAAAAAGGGCAGTAGGTTTTTACTATTCCCTTCCTTATCTAAAATGAAAAAAATTAATAAAATTTTAGTTCTTGTATACGCATACCTCCCAACTTTTTGAGAAGGGACACCTATTAGCGAAAGTATGTAGGTATAGGACACGCCCCTTGCCATGCCCCCTTATGGGAGAATTATTCAAAAAAATTATTAGTTAAATCCATAAGTGCTTTCTTTCCCACTACTATTTATTTTTTTTTTTATATTGGCTTTTGAAACTTACAAATGCAGCAATTTAGAAACTGGATAAAAAGTTCAGCACTGGGGAAACACTTTTTGAAAGATAAAAAGTGCATTTTATATACAATTATATAGATCAGACCAACATGAAGGACAAAGGAGGAGGAAAGAGGGACAGACATACTTTGTTCCAAATCAGGGACAGTCCCTCGAAATCAGGGACGGTTGGGAGCTATGTATACGTATACGGACATAATACGCTATAATACTGTTCTTTTGTACTTCTGGAATGGTCATCTATTGCACATCCTTAAAGGGGCTGAAAAGATTCATGTTTTTTCACCTTAATGCATTCTATGCATTAAGGTGAAAAAACATCTGATGTTTGCCAGCCCCCCCGTTTACTTACCTGAGCCCTGGAAAGTCCCGCGTCATGAAAGCGCAGGCTTCACAACTGGGCTTTTTGGCTCTTCTTGGCTCATTCCCTGGATGATTGATAGCAGCGCAGCCATTGGCTCCCGCTGCTGTCAATCAAATGAATGACGTGGCGCGCCGGGGCCGAGTGATACAGTCGGCGGCTATGGCCGCCGACTGTATCACGGGAGCGCGCCCACAAGCTAACCCCCTTGGGGGGAGACAGCCTCCGAGGGACCCCAGAAGACGAGGATCGGGGCCACTCTGTGCAAAACAAACTGCACAGTGGAGGTAAGTATGACATGTTTGTTATTTTTATTTATTTTTTAAAAGGAAGCTTTACAACCCCTTTTTATGCTAATGGAATTCTCCTTATGTGAATGTTTTTAATGTAAAACCAACACATGGTTTTGTTCCTTTTGTTCCTTTTTGTATTTGTTTGTTACTATAATGTGCGCTTCCGATGGCGAGGTGCTCCTTTTCTGTGTCACTTACTATATGTGTATGCTAAGTTTGTAAATCCTTTTAAAACGCAATAATTTACTGTATACATACATATATATATGTAGCGGCCTCCTCACTCCCCTCTCTCTCTCGTCTCGTCTTTCTCTTGTCTAGGGGTACTTTAGAGGGGAGGGAGCGGGGACACTACGCCTGGCTTCCACCACAGGTGTCAGTGCGGTATAAGCAACGTTCTTGTATTACCTTCGGGTCAGTGCTGTGCACCTGGATCCTCCCTCCAAGAGTCACCTTGAACAATGTCTGCTAGGAAATGAGCCCCACACCATTAAAGTTCAACACTCCTTTATTCTTCTGCAAATGAACACAATCAGTTGAACTCCCTTGATAGAAACAGAACAGGAAAGGAGGTGTGGATGCGAATAGGCCCAGACACAATGAACTCTCCACTTTCCTTCCTGAAAGTGGGTTACGGTCTCCGCACGAGGGGGAATTTCCTTCCAGGCCGTCTCCGATGAGAGGCTCATCTGTCACCGACAAATTTGCTGCACCGGGTCTTCAAGTGAGGAGCTCCCCCCGGTCCATTGTGCCTTCTGGATTCGGGTACACACTCCCGGGGTTCCCTAGGATCTCCTTCACTCGCGGAACTCAGTGTTGGGCACTGAGCTCCGGACCTCCATCCGAGTACCTCACCCCAGGCTAAAGGTGCCTGAGATGGAACACGACCTCCGGTTGTTCTCTAGGCCTAGGCCACCCAGAGGACCAACACGAACCACTGTCCACAAGCTGAAGGTGCTAGGGACTTCCCCCGTGACCAAGATGGCCGGCCCCTTTATACCCTCTCCCAGCAAGCACGGCAGGTTCCCCACCCCACCATACTGCTGCCGAGGGAGGACAAAAAGGAGGCACAGCACACAGCAATGATTCAACCCCAGCCCAGGGTGACAGAGCCACCCACTGGGCTGCAGGGAATTACACATCACTAATGTCTTTGCCAAGTTCAAATTTACACCCGGGGAAAGTACATACCTGCTACATATATATGTAGCACACCCCCGTAGGAGCTTCTGGTTTAAATTTGGGCCTTGCACGTTACCTCAGTATTTGTTGTCTAGGGGAAGAAAATCTGTAAGAACTCCAATGTCCACACAAGATGTAAAACCTTCTGCTGTTAGGTTTTATTTTCTTTTGCATGAAACTTGTGAAGAATAGTAGAAGGATGAAGGAGAAAGGGGTAGGTTCAGGTACGCAGTACAGATCACTGAGAAAAACTTCTCAACTACAAAGTCATTCACCACTCCTCCTCGAGTGGGTATTGCTCACCCGGATAGGCCCCTCTCACCTGGCCTTGCACCCGGAATGATGCATGGACAATGATCAGGACCAGTCTCTGCCACAGACTGGTTGTGGACAAATTGGATAATCCGGGATCCTCTGCCACAGGACTTAACGCCCAAACTTCCAGCCAAACAGTCAAAGAGCCTTTAAGACGACCCAGCAGACTGCAAGGTAACTTTAGCTACGGTGCATCCTCCAACAGAATCACCAGGCCTTCCTCAAGTCATCAGCCTTCCACTCGGTCTTCTCCAGGACAGGTCCTCCCCTGGTTTCCTCCATTTAGTGGCTTCCTCCCGCAGGACGGACAGCCCAGGATCACCTTCAAAGTGTAGGCCCCAGTCAGCATAACGGGGCCTACTTGGTAGACTTGCAGTCTCGGACCAACATGGTCCCGAGGCCGAAATCACGCAACACACTCCTCGCGCCAGGAGGGCCACGAGGGAGAGAAAGACCCCAAAAGATGGCATCTGCCCCTTAAAGTGGAGTTCCACCCTCTTTTACAACTTGTTTGCATCCTATGTATATATGTCCCCTAAAGACTAATTGGCATATAATTTTTTTTTTTTTTTAAACTCACTGTTTTATATGGGTATGTTTATTTCTCGCGCCGCGGCCGCAACAGGTCTTCTAGCGTCATCCACTGACCACTATGCCTCCTGGGAGATGTTTTTCTTCAATCCCAGGAGGCCCTGTGCCCTCTCATCTCATTTACATTTTAATCAATGCACGCCTTCCCTTGGTCCGCCTGGAGCTCCTCCCTCCCTGATTTGTGAATGATGTGAACGATGTGATTCCGAGATTCGGAACAAGAGGTGCGGGCACGGGTGGGGGTCAGATTGATTGCACACAAAGAACTTGCGGCACCCCCCCCCCCCCCCAGCGCAACAACTGTGTAGGGAAAAAAAAAATACCCGTCCTGCGGCAGCACCCTCCGCCCCCCCCCCCCCCGCTGAACAACTGTGTAGGAACAAAAAAAAACAGTCACAGTCCCGCGGCAGCATCATCCTTGTACAGTGTGATAAAAAATAGAAATCCGTCCCGCGCAACCCCCCCACCCCCCGCTCAAGAACTTTACAGTTAAAAAAAATAAAAAATAACCCCCCCGTGGCGGCACCCCCCCCTCAACAACTGTACAGTGTGATAAACCCCCCCCCCCCTAACCTTTGCAGTTAAAAAAAAAAAGAATGCGATTCGTTGTACTGGGGTGATGCAATGTTCTATGAGCCATGCAATTTGTTGTACCGGGGTTGATGCGATTCGTTGTACTGGGGTGATGCAATGTTCTGTGAGCCATGCAATTCGTTGTACCGGAGTGATGCGATTCGTTGTACCGGGGTGATGTGATTCGTTGTACCGGGGTGATGCGATTCGTTGTACCGTGGTTGATGCGATTCGTTGTACCGGGGTGATGCGATTCATTGTACCGGGGTGATGCGATTCGTTGTACCGTGGTTGATGCGATTCGTTGTACCGGGGTGATGCGATTCGTTGTACCGGGGTGATGCGATTCGTTGTACCGTGGTTGATGCGATTCGTTGTACCGGGGTGATGCGATTCGTTGTACCGGGGTGATGCGATTCGTTGTACCGGGGTGATGCGATTCGTTGTACCGTGGTTGATGTGATTCGTTGTACCGGGGTGATGCGATTCGTTGTACCGGGGGAGATGCAATCTAGATGCATAAATGAATTTGGTTGATGAGATTATTATTTTTTTAAATGAAAAGCTGTACAGAAAAAAGTAGGGTGTGTATGTGTGATATATATATATATATACACCAAGATTATATATAATTCCTTGAACATGTAGTATATTTACTGTTTTCTGCAGGGAGGAGGGGAGGAGAGGTTTGCATAGAAAAGTGTCAACTTCCTCTGACACTGCCGTTGCTATGGAAACCTGACCTGAAACCTATTACACTGCTTGTGTAGCACTGAGCATGTGCGAGATCTGCAGTAATGAAATCCAGGAAGTAATACCGTCTGGCTTCAGATGCCCACACATAAGATGGCCACGTTCTATTTCTAGTTTATAAACTTTCAATATCCTGTAATAACCTAACAAAACGGACCTCAGTTTACAGACTAACTTTACTAGAATACATTAAGGTTGTGTATTCTAGGGGTATTTTTATTTATAAAGTGTAATTTAGGCCGGAACACCACTTTAAGTACCCCTTTCCCAGCATGCCCAATGGGGACACCACTCCCACTGGGCTGTTCCCGGGAAAGGACACTCAATACACCATGACCTGCCCATATTCCAACGCCGGCCTGTGGTGGTATCGCCACCTACAGGCAACAGTGGAAAATCCTGTCAGGCACAGCCACAGCTGAACAGAAGCCAATTTAACATAATTTAACATAAAGTCTGAGCCCAACTATTGGCTCAGACACCCACTAAATTTAACATAGCCCCCAGTAATTGGGAGCAGGGCGCTATATATATATATATATATATATATATACTCCATCTAACCTATGTTTCTGAAATCACAAACTGTTAATTCATCAGAAAGCAAAATAAAATAACGTGGAAGGGAAGGCATGTCTTTGAAAATAGATGTAAACTGACATATTTTCTCATGTGTCTTATTAGACAATTGTTACGATGTCAATTATATACTTTATAACCTTTTAATTGATTGTGAAAAAATTAAATGAAAATAGAGGGTGTTGGTACAATACCTGTCTGACTGCATGTATACTTCTGTGACTTTATTTGTACTTTAAAGTGGAACTTCACTCTTTCAGTCAATATTGATTAATTTTAATCCTTATGCTGATAACATTTGTAAATAGATAGTAAAGGATATCATATTTACTTGTTTAAATTTTTTTTTTTTTTACATTTATTCAGTTACTTCCTGGTTTCCAGGCCTAGGCAAATTATTTCATACATCCCAGGAATCTTCAGGAGGGGAGGAGGGGCTTTCTCAGCACACCTTCCTGCCTGTATGTCTGAGTTAGTTAGTTGATTGTAAAGGTTTTTTTTTTTTTTTTTTTATAAATAACAAACATGTTACATTTACCTGCTCTGTGCAGGGGTTTTACACAGCCCCCATCCTTTTCTGACGGTGCTCCTGGCTCCTCCTCTTCAATGGGTGCCCCCACAGAGAACCGCTTTCCATGGGGGCACTGGTATGGGCTCACTCATGAGTCCCGCTGCTGCATCCATTGACACAGACAGCAGGACTCGGCCCCGCCCCCCTGCTCCAGTGTCACTGGATTTGATTGACAGCAGCGTCTGCTATCAATCTAACCAATGAGGATGGAGACAGGCGGCTGGAGTCACTGGGCTCATGCACTACGCTGGAACTGACAAGATCAGGTAAGTATAAGGGGGGCTCTGGGGGCAGCTGCAGCACAGAAGGTTTTTCCCCTTAATGCATAGAATGCATTAAGGGGAAAAACCTGGAGACTTTACAACCCCTTTAAGGGCAGATGGGTTTCGGGAAGTAAATGCTACATGATTGATCTGCCCTTAGTCAAGATGGCCACAGCCAGAAATGCTAGGAGGTTGTTTTTCAAAGTGATTTCTAAACAAAACAAAGTATGAAGATATGGACGGATGGAGGAGTTTGTTTTGAATATTAAAAATGAATTAAACAGCATTTTTGATTTGTGGTGCGGAGACCCAGTGTAATCCCGCTTTAGAGTGGGCCCTGGCATTAAAATTCACACTTGACATAAATCAGTCATCATTAACAAATCACATCATTGTTTCAAGTGAAAAAAAGCACCTCCTAGAATTGCTACGCAGCGTAGGTCACATGATATTTAGCTACCAGTCGTAATATTTTTAATCAGAAATTAGCTATAAAAAGATTAAAGTGGCCCCATATATAATGCAATAACAAACTACGATAAAAACACATTGGGGGAGATTTACTAAAACTAGTGCACACAGAAGCTGATGCATCTGTGCATGGTAGCCAATCAGCTTCCAGGTTTTATTGTCAATGCTGAAGTTAGAAGCTGATTAAAGCAGAGTTCCACCCAAAAATTGAACTTTCGCTTTAAGTGTTGGTGACCCCCTGACATGCCATTTTGCATGTCATTTTTTTTGGGGGGGGGGGGTGGGTACCCTGTTTTTTCATGCACCCAGCTCCCACTTCCTTCCCTGGCGCTGCGCCGCCCGAAGGAAGATCACTTCCCCTCCCTCCCTCCCTGCAATCTTCTGGCACACATCCCAGGTCCCAGAAGATTGCTCAGCCATTCACAGCACGCAGCGTGGCTTGAGCATGCGCAGTGCGTGCCCAGCTGTGAACAACACTTAGAATGCCAGGGCCGTGGTGAGGAGTGGGGCTTTGTGCGCCCACATCGCTGGACCGTGGAACAAGTGAGTGTCTGATTATTAAAAGTCAGTACTGTAGCTACACTTTTTTAGCTGCTGACTTTTAAATGGGTGGAACTCCACTTTAAGTACTATGCAGAGCTACAGCAGATTCTGTGTGCTCCAGTTTTAGTAAATCTCCCGCAATCTTGGCTACTCTTTTTTCACATGTAAAGTATATTTAGAGAACATAACCCCCTCCACCCCCCCCCCCCTACAATTTCCCTTTATGTGAAAGCAGACCAGAGATAGTGCTGAAGGTTTTTTCCAGACTTGTCATCTTTATATAAATCCCAATCGGATTAAATCATGTGCCAGTTTGATCTTCAGACTCACTGACTCTGCTCCAGAACACTTGAAAAAGATTATAAGCACATGCAGTGAATTGTCTGAGTATCTGAGAATTTTGTTCCTTAGCTTGTGGCCATAGTATAGCTCTTCATAACATACAAGCTGCATTTCAATGAGCAAATACATTGCCAGGCTGTAGACAGAACAGTCATCTTGTACAGGCGATGAGGGTAGCATGGTGGAAAAGAGGATGGCACACTAGGCTGCCATTGGAGGGGGTCTTGGATTTGATTCTAGCTGGGTCACTAAGTAGGGTTTGTATGTTCTTCCTGTGCTTTCTGACAGTTTAACTGGATCTGAATAAACCGGACTTAATTGAATTTTCTGTGTAAAAGAAAGGCCTGACAACCTACATATGCATTTATGTCAAGCAAAATAAGTATGGTTGCAATAGTAAAACTATCCAAAGGGTCAGTGTTGACTCAACGACTTGGGATTTGGGTATTTCTTTCTTTTTTCTTTTTATTGAACCTGTGCTGTGAAGGGCAAAAGCAACACATTCACTTAAATGGCTTTTAAAAGACACATTCACTTAAAAGATTTCTTTGTCTGGGGGGGGACGGGGGGGGGGACGGACATAAATGGTCTGGGTCTGGAGCACCTCTGTTTTTGTCCTGCTGGAGAAGCTCCCAGCCTTAGGGGGTGCTGTCCCTTTGAGACAATTCTGCTGGAGTCAGCTGATGTCAATCCATGTCCCAGCTATAGCAGTGTTGGGGGCCTATTTCGTATTATTTCTGGAGCTAGGAATTTGAAGGACCTACTGAAGAAGTGTCTGGTGGCTTAGGAGAGGGAAAGAGTAAGCTCATTGTTGCAACCTGAAGCTTATACAGGACTTCCACGCTTTAGGCCCCTTTCACACAGGACGGATCCGTGAACCTCCGCTTGCTAACGGGGATCGCTCTGCTGATCCCCGCTGAGCCGGCGGATGACAGGGCGGTCCCCGCACACTGTGCAGGGACCGCCCTGTCAGATCTCCGCTCTCCCCTATGGGGGGATCGGATGAACACGGACTGTCTGTCTGTGTTCATCCGATCCGCTCTGCAGACGGATATAAAAATAGGATTTTCCTCCGTCTGCAGAAACGGGGGATTGCGGACACGGAGGAGATCGGGTGTCAGCGGATGTTCATCTGCTGACACCCGCGATCTCATAGGGACCAATGTATGTCCCTTTTTCATCCGTAAACGGACGGATGAAAAAGCGGACATACGGTCCGCTAGTGTGAAAGGGGCCTAACTCTGAGTGGCCAAATAAAGTTGCAGGAGAGTGAAAGGGGAAAAGGTAAGCAGCATTTAGAGAGGACCTTTCCAGTAATTTTACAAGTCTGCATAAACAAATAACAGACATGTCACGTTATACAGCAACAGTATAATTTTTCCAAAAACGTTCTACCTTTTATCATTTAGGACTTGTTCACACATGCGTACTTCAGCATACACCAGCGCAAGGCCATGTTTGCCCCCGCACAGTACCATTCATGCCAATTAGGATGCAGGACTGCATGGACACAGCTGCTCACAACTTGACGATCACGTGGGTGCTGGTTCATGTCCCCAATTGTAGGCAGTGTGGGGATATATCTATTATTGTTTAAGTTTTGGTAGTAAACCCACTTTTTCATCTTTTACCTACAGGTAAGCCTGTAATAAAACTTACCTGTAAGTACTGTGAACATAGGTGTGCGTACAGGGTGTGCCGGGTGTGCCTGGGCACACCCTAATCACCTCATGTGAATTAGCATTATCCAGGTGGGTGGTTGGGGGATGCCAGTGGCCAGTGTAAATGCCTCCATTATATTAAAAAGTCTAGGTTCAAATTTAGGAAGACATTATACTCGAATTTAGGGTGTAGCGTAATATGCTCCCAATCAACTGTCTCCCACCACCAGAGCCTCCTCCTTGTGACAGCGGGTGGAATTCATGTGTGTTTGAGCTTTGGGGTGCACACCCTAATGCAATAGGCTACGCACACCTATGACTGTGAATATCTCCTAAACCTGCACTGTTTAGGAGATATTCAGAGTGCATGCAACCAGTGCAGTTCCCATACATATGCTCTGAAGGTCCAGTATACCGCGCCGGACCTTCAGAGCCCGTGCTGTAATCATTGGCTCCCGTGAGCATGTGTGGGAGTGATGTCATCGTACCGCTGGCCACTCATGTAGCTGGAGGCTGCAAACCCGGAAGGAAGACCGGGTGAAGATGGAAAGCCCTCTTAAGCCTCGTACACATGGTCGGACTTCCATCGGACTTTTCCGTGGATTTTTGTCCGAACGGAGTTGGCCGGCCACACCCATAGCATACACACCACAGGACTTTTCTGCAAACTTTCCCAAAACTTTTTGCAACATCACATGGTTTTTCTGCTCTTTTCTGGTCTTTACCGCCACCCTTTGGTCAACTTCTGCTATTGTTGGTTGATTTTAACATTAGTTGTTTTGTCCATCGGACAAAAGTCCTATGGTTTATGTACACACGGTAGGACTTTGCTCCATCGGACTTTTGTTGGGCAAAAGTTTGTCCGTTTGCAGACCCAACTTTTGTCCGATGAAAACAAAACCAAACAAAAAAAAGTTTGTCCGATGGAGCATACACACTGTCGGATTGTTGGTCCAACTTGCTTAAAACTAAGTTTGTTGGGCAAAAGTCCGACCGGCTTTAGAGGTGATAGGACGACGTTGGAGTACTTTGTTTTAAGGTAAGTCTCCCATAATGTGCAAGTATGGGTTGCATACTCGCACATTATGACATTGCCTTGCAGGGGATTTTTATTTCTTTAACTGCGGTTTACTACCGTTTAAAAAAAAATCAGCACAAGAGACAAGGGGGAGACGATTGATGCTTCCCTTGTGCTGCCAAATTGTAAAAAGTGCTCTGGTCAGTAAGGGGGTAAAACCTTCCGGGGCTGAAGTGGTTAATAAATGCCTCCCACACCTCCCTCAGCTTTAATTCTCTGTAATAGTAGGTGTAGGGGGGGATACCAAAGGAGAAAGATTTTAAAGAATGCAGGAGCTAACAGCACAAGGGACACACCAGATTAATAGCAAGCAAGGTCCCTTGTGCTGATTGTTTATATTTGTTTAAATAAACTTAGGCTTTAGCACTATAAAAATAGAATGAAAAGAATATTAGGGCCAATATAAATTAAGGAGGAAGAATATAAAGACGGCATGAGGTAACATAGCACATCTTTGACATGCTGCAACACACCGCGCAGACTGTCCCCTGCAGCCACAGGTGATACCTGTGATAAGCGTACTCTGTGCTCCAGGCTCCAAAGGTGGAAATTCTTAGACAGCTGATAAGCAATGTTGCTTTTTGTCATTGAAAATCATAACAATCAGCTGGGGTGAACAGGAGAGGGTCAGGATCAATGCTACCTATTTTTACCTTCACAAGTTAAAGCATGTTTGTCTTGAAGCAAAGCTTTTAACCCTTCACTAGCCAGTGGTTCCCAGATCCTCAATCTCTTTAATCGCCCATGGCAAGATGAGACAAATCTGCCTGTGTTACAGATAGCTATTGTTCTGGTATAAGTAGATGTAAACCCTTATCTCAATCACTTTTAGCTTGCTAGAGTTCCACTGTTTTAAATAAATTACGTGATTTTTCATCCTTAAAGCCCAACTCCAGGGAAGGTAAAACATGCTCCCTTGCAATGGAGCTGCCTCTGCACTGCAATAGTTAAAACCTTGTTTAGGTCTAGGGGATGGTTTTAGTTGCCCAAACTTCCGCTCCCGCAGCGTCTGACGCTCCCCTACGCTCCCATGATACGCTGTTTCGGATAAGTAAAACTGCCCCCCTGACCTAATTAAGCCTTTAACCCTTGCAGTGATCAAATACCCTCTGTTCTCAGCTGCATAAAGAGCTTAGAGAGCCAGGGGAGGAGAAACAACAGTACACTCAACTTTTAAGTGGATGGCTGTGCAGGGGGGGCATGTCAGCACAAGTATGATTATTGGAGGAGAGCAGGCTGAGTTCCCAGCACAGCTAGAAAACTGACCACTCTGTGCTCTCCTGCCTAGTGTGGTCAAGTTTTATTAGGAAAGCAGAGGGACTGACAGGAACACCAGGGAATTCACACAAAGGAAGTGTAGCACTGCCCCCGTAAGAGCTGCTGGTTATATTTTTGGGTCTGCACTCTGCCTGTCAACCCCTTAAGTTTGGCTCGATCCCCATCTTGGCACACCAGGACAATAATATGATTGTGGAGCCCAATGGCAATAGGGAACCACAATAACACCACAAAGTAATATATATTTATATATATTGTTACCTTGATGCTGGTCACCTGCCCCACAGCTGCACTAGACAGAGTCCCACACAAGATGTAGCTTAACCAGTGGTAATGTGTTTACTTGGCAAAAGAATAAAGCAATGGTTACACAGAAAATATTGACTACACACAGCTCCCTGCAAAAGTCAAAGTAACACCACTGGTACAGAATGTCTCTGCTCCCAGACACAATTAAACATGACCCGAGGTCAGATTTGAGTGAGTGTATGGTGGAGGAATATCCCAATACAAGGGCACCAACACTGAGACACCTCTCCACCAAGTCTCACACAACTCACCCAAACAGTGAAATAACAAAGTGATACAAACAGTTGTACTATATATATATATATATATATATATATATATATATATTATGATCATAAGTTATATGGCTCCCGCTAGTGGACAGAACAACTGGTGAGTGTCCCGTTGTAGAACTTCCGGAAATAAAGTAAGCGGATGACTGTTCCTTTAAATGTCAGTTAGTCTTCTGCTAGCTTAGTTGGTGCACTTATCTATTTGTATTCCAATAAACAGGGTGAAGATAAATGACAATTACTTGATGCAATAGTGTATAGGCAGAACAAACACTAGTTCTTCCCAGCCGCTGTATCCCTCTCAGGTGTAACGTATCCCTACTTGCGGCACTGCAGATGCCAGCAAGTACACGTGGACCTATGGAAACCACCTTCCTGCGACCCAGTTAACTATGTTGATAGGCAAGTGCCTTCTCACCAAATGAGGCCTCGCCTCGCCAGTACACTCCGTCTGGAACCTCTGCTTGATCTCAGTCTCTCTGTAACATGAGGCCCCTGGTCCTCCGCGCAGCCGTTCAAAAGGTAACGGTGGATAGGTGACTCCGGATGCTGTGAAGAGTAGACCGGTCCCTCCCAGCGAGGCTCTCCACAAGGATCCCTCCGTCAGGCGATCCTCTCTCTACGTAACTTTAGGCCCAGGCTTTTCCGGCCTAGGTGCGCACACAGCAGGCCTCTTGCCTGTTGAAGATGGCATCCCGAGAGAGCGGGCTGAGGCTCCGCCTCTGCCTTAAATCAGTTCTCCCAGCAGGCTGTGCGTGGCGCACTGCATTTTGGTAGTACAGTGGGATTTGTGGGTACAGGGGGTCCCCGACTTACGAACGCCCGATTTACGAACCTCTCCTACTTACGAACCGGGCGCTGCGGGGACCCTCTGCCATTTTGGGCGGACCGTCGGCTGTTCTGCGCATGCGCGGGCAGACGGAGATTCGGGAAATGTCGGAAATGTCCGTAATTGGCCGCGCATGCGCAGGACGGCATTCGACGGAACATCGGAAAACATCGGAAATGTCCGTAATTGCTGGTCTGTGCATGCGCGGCCGACTTACGAACATTTCCGACATACAAACAGGAGGAAAGTGGCGCTCAAGCACCCAACGCTATCACACAGGGTAACTTAGAGCTTACACAGGATTAACTCTCCTTCATTTCTGCAGCTGAATGGCATGGCATTGGAATGTAGGGCAGATGATGAAGTGGACCCATGTTAAAGTGAGCTCATGATAAAGTAAGGGGCCCATGTTAAAGTGAGCCTTTTGTTTTGCTATGCCTGGTATTTAACAAGATACTATGGGGGTTATTTACGAAAGGCAAATCTACTTTGCACTACAAGTGCAAACTACAAGTGCAAAGTGCACTTGAAATTGCACTGAAAGTGCACTTGGAAGTGCAGTCACTGTAAATCTGAGGGGTAGATCTGAAATGAGGGGAAGCTCTGCTGATTTTATCATCCAATCATGTGCAAGCTAAAATGCTGTTTTTTTTATTTTCCTTGCATGTCCCCCTCGGATCTACAGTGACTGCACCTCCAAGTGCACTTTCAGTGCAATTTCAAGTGCACTTTGCACTTGTAGTTTCCACTTGTAGTGCAAAGTGGAGTTGCCTTTAGTAAATAACCCCCTATATGTGTAAAAACAAAACTCTGTACAGCACATACTGTATATCCGGGTGCTACGCCCATATGACTGACCTACCCTGCAATCTCAGACAAAATGCAGTGAGTAAATACAGTTGGTTGATACACAGCAATGGAAAAAGGACACAGAAACAAAAAGCAGGATATACAATATTCTTCACTTAAGTATATTTGACACAGCAGCCTGCAAGGACTGTGTAGTGAAGTGGTATAGTTTAATACAAAGGAGACACAGCACTTTACCTTGAAGGATAACTATACTTTTGTAACATTATCTTGCAAAAACCTCCCTCCCTGGCACTAGGGATGAGCCGAACACCCCCAGTTCGGTTCGCAGCAGAACTTGCGAACAGGCAATAAATTAGTTTGAACATCCGAACACCGTTAAAGTCTATGGGACTCGAACATGAAAAATCTAAAGTGCTAATTTTAAAGGCTTATATGCAAGTTATTGTCATAAAAAGTGTTTGGGGGCCCGGGTCCTGCCCCAGGGGACATGTATCAATGCAAAAAAAAGTTTTAAAAACGGACGTTTTTTCGGGAGCAGTGATTTTAATAATGCTTAAAGTGAAACAATAGAAGTGAAATATTCCTTTAAATTTCGTACCTAGGGGGTGTGTATAGTATGCCTGTAAAGTGGCGCGTGTTTCCCGTGCTTAGAACTGTCCCTGCATAAAGGGGGTTATATACGAAAGCAAATCCACTTTGCACTACAAGTGCACTTGGAAGTGCAGTCGCTGTAGATCCGAGGGGGACATGCAAGAAAAATAAAAAACAGCATTTTAGCTTGCACGTGATTGGTTAATAAAATCAGCAGAGCTTCCCCTCATTTCAGATCTACCCCTCAGATTTACAGCGACTGCCCTTCCAAGTGCACTTTGCACTTGCAGTTTGCACTTGTAGTGCAAAATGGATTTGCCTTTCGTAAATAACCCCCAAGATGTCATTTCTGAAGGGAAAAAAGTCATTTAAAAGCACTCGCGGCTATAATGAATTGTCGGCTCCCGGCAATACAGAGAAAAATAATTGGTAAAAAAAAAAAAATGCGTGGGGGTCCCCCCAAATTCAATTACCAGGCCCTTCAGGTCTGGTATGGATATTAAGGGGAACCCTGCGTCAAATAAAAAAAAAAAAGGGGGGTTCCCCCCAAATATCCATACCAGACCCTTCAGGTCTGGTATGGATATTAAGGGGAACCCTGCGTCAAATAAAAAAAAATAAGGGGGTTCCCCCAAATATCCATACCAGACCCTTCAGGTCTGGTATGGATTTTAAGGGGAACTCGACGCCAAATTTAAAAAAAAATGGCGTGGAGTTCCCCCCAAAAATCCATACCAGACCCTTTATCTGAGCATACAACCTGGCAGGCTGCAGGAAAAGAGGGGGGGACGAGAGAGCGCCCCCCCTCCTGAACCATACCAGGCCACATGCCCTCAACATGGGGAGGATGCTTTGGGGGTCTGTGACCCCTCAAAGCACCATGTCCCCATGTTGATGGGGACAAGGGCCTCATCCCCACAACCCTTGCCCGGTGGTTGTGGGGGTCTGCGGGCGGGGGGCTTATCGGAATCTGGAAGACCCCTTTAACAAAGGGGACCCCCAGATCCCGGCCCCCCCTATGTGAATTGGTAAGGGGTACATTATACCCCTACCATTTCACAAAGAAAGTGTAAAAATTAAAAAAAAAAACACACACAGACACCGTTGGGAAAAGTCCTTTATTAAAAATAAAAAAAATAAAAAAAAGATTCCAGCAGTGGTAATCCACTCTCGGTATCCTGCGATGGGTGATCTCCTCTCCGGGGTCCAGCGATGGATGATCTCTCCTCTCCGGGTTCCAGCGATGGATGATCTCTCCTCTCCAGGTCCAGGCTCCAACGATGATGTCCAGCGCAGCGAGGAACAGCAAGCATCTTGTCTCCGCCGGAGACACCCCGGGAATCCCGGCAGCCTGACAGGTCTCTTATGTAGCTGAGGGCGGGGCCACCCGTCACGTGACCACGTCCCCCTCTGACGCAAGGGTAAACCCGTGCTTCCCCAGTGACGTGCGGGAGACCCTGTCCCCCTCTGATGTAAAGCAGGTTTTTGTTGCATCAGAGGGGGGTGGGGTCACTGCAGGGACAGTTCGAAGCACAGGAAACAAGCGCTACTTTACAGGCATACTATAGACACTCCTAAGGTACGAAAGTTAAAGGAATATTTCACTTTTATTGTTTCACTTTAACCACTTAACGACCGCCCACTGTATATATATGTCGGCAGAATGGCACTGACAGGCAAAGTCACGTACCTGTACGTGACTGCCTTTGTATAGTTGGGGGGTCCCATCGGACCCCCCTTCTATACAGTGAGCGGTCGTTAATTGTTCGGGAGCGATCCGGGATGAGGGGACGGCCGTTCGATTCCGGCCACCCCCTCGCGATCGCTCCCGGCGAATGAGAAAGCTTCCTCTGCTGTGTAATGTTTACACAGGCAGAGGAAGTGATGTCATCTCTCATGCGGCGCTCACATATACCAAGCGCCGTACAAGAGAAGACACAGGTTAGTGCACAAACAGTACACTGACACCAGGACACATAGGAACATAAATCGCCCCCCCAGCCCCCCCCCAGATCACCCCCCAGCCCCCAGTCACAGTGTCACTGATTGCAGTGACCATTTATTTACTGATCACTACAGTTTAGTTTTAGGTCCAGTGTAGCCCCCTAACCCCCCCTAATAAAGGTTTAACCCCCTGATCGCCCCCCAGATAACCCTTTCACCCCCTAGCACCACTGTCGCTAAGCGATCGTTTTTCTGATCGCTGTTTTATTGTCGGTGATGGCGATCGGTAGCCAGTTATTTTTTTTAGGTTCGCCGCAGGTTTTTATAGCGTCAGGTACCCCCATATATTACCTAATAAAGGTTTAACCCCCTTGATCGCCCCCCCAGATAACCCTTTCACCCCCTAGCACCACTGTCGCTAAGCGATCGTTTTTCTGATCGCTGTTTTATTGTCGGTGATGCCGATCGGTAGCCAGTTATTTGTTTTAGGTTCGCCGCAGGTTTTTATAGCGTCAGGTACCCCCATATATTACCTAATAAAGGTTTAACCCCCTTGATCACTCCCCAGGTAACCCTTTCACCCCCTATCACCACTGTCGCTAAGCGATCGTTTTTCTGATCGCTGTCTTATTGTCGGTGATGCCAGATAGGTAGCCAGCTATTTTTTTTAGGTTCGCCGCAGGTTTTTAAAGCGTCAGGTACCCCCATACATTACCTAATAAAGGTTTAACCCCCTTGATCGCCCCCCAGGTAACCCTTTCACCCCCTATCACCACTGTCGGTAAGCGATCGTTTTTATGATCGCTGTCTTATTGTCGGTGATGCTGATAGGTAGCCAGTTATTTTTTTTAGGTTCGCCGCAGGTTTTTATAGCATCAGGTACCCCCATATATTACCTAATAAAGGTTTAACCCCTTGATCGCCCCCCCAGGGAACCCTTTCACCCCCTTTTGCCAGTGTCACTAAGCAATCGTTTTTCTGATCGCTGTATTAGTTATGCTGGTGCCGATAGATAGCCAGTTATGTTTTTAGGTTCGCCGCAGGTTTTTATAGCGTCAGGTACCCCCATATATTATCTAATAAAGGTTTTAACCCCCCAATTGCCCCTAGTTAACCCTGCGTCACACCCCAGGCAGCGTCAGGTTAGTACCAGTAACGCCAACACCCACGCGTGAAGCATACACCTTCCTTAGTGGTATAGTGGTATAGTAGCTGAACTGCGTCCCCAGCAGTTTAGGGTTCCCAAAAACGCAGTGTTAGCGGGATCAGCCCAGATACCTGCTAGCACCTGCGTTTTGGCCCTCCGTCCAGCCCAGGCCACCCAAGTGCAGTATCGATCGATCACTGTCACTTACAAAACACAACACACATAACTGCAGCGTTCACAGAGACAGGCCTGATCCCTGCGACTCCAGTGCTGTAGGAGGTGATTTCACCACCACAGTTAAAAAAAAAGCATATATGCCGAAGCATGGGGGCAGCAGGGGCGGAGGAGCGATTTTGCTCCTAATGCCGCGCACATACGGTCGAAATTCCGACGGAGGCTTGCCCGTGGAAAAGTCCGACCATGTGTGTGCGGCATAACTTTTCCGGGAGGATGCCCCCATGCTTCGGCATATATTAATGGTGCATGCATGCCCATCATTAGAAGTGGGTGGATGAAGGGCGATATTCTAATGGTGGGCATACCCACTGATCAATCTCTTTTTTTCATTCAGCCAACAGGCTGCATGAAAAAAAAGATTACAATACATGTCCAACAAGGACCAGCAACGTACTGGTATGTTGCTGGACTTTGAATGGTTATACCAGATTGATGCCTGCGGGTTTAGGTATCATCTTGGTATCATTCTTTTCAGCCAGTGGCCGGCTTTCATGTAAAAGCAATCCTAGTGGCTAATTAGCCTCTGGACTGCTTTTACAAGCAGTGGGAGGGAATGTCCCCCCCCCCGGATATAAAAAGCGCCATTGGGAAATTGGGAAAGCATTTTATCACACCGATCTTGGTGTGGTCAGATGCTTTGAGGGCAGAGGAAAGATCTAGGGTCTAATAGACCCCAGTTTTTTCAAAAAAAGAGTACCTGTCACTACCTATTGCTATGATAGGGGATATTTACATTCCCTGAGATAACAATAAAAATGATAAAAAAAATAAAAAAAATATGGAAGGAACAGTTTAAAAATAAAATAAAAAAGCAAAATTAATAATAATAAAAAAAAAAAAGCACCCCTGTCCTGCCCTGCTCTTGCGTAATGGCGAACGCAAGCGTGGGTCTGGCGTCATATGTGAACAGCAGTTGCACCATGCATGTGAGGTATCATCGCGAAGGTCAGACCGAGGGCAGTCATTTTAGCAGTAGACCTCCTCTGTAAATCTAACGTGGTAACCTGTAAAGGCTTTTAAAGGTTTTTAAAAATGTATGTAGTTTGTCGCCAATGCGCGTTTGTGCGAAATTTTAAAGCATGTCATGTTTGGTATCTATGTACTCGGCCTAAGATTATCTTTTTTATTTCATCAAACATTTAGGCAATATAGTGTGTTTTAGTGCATTAAAATTAAAAAAAGTGTATTTTTTCCCCAAAAAATGCGTTGGAAAAATCGCTGCGCAAATACTGTGTGGAAAAAAAAAATGCAACACCCACCATTTTAATCTGTAGGGCCTTTGCTTTAAAAAAATATATAATGTTTGGGGGTTCAACATAATATTCTTGCAAAAAATGTTTTCATGTAAACAAAAATTGTCAGAAAGGGCTTTGTCTTCAAGTGCTTAGAAGAGTGGATGTAAGCTTCCTAATGTTGTGTATAAAATGCCAGAACAGTTCAAATCCCCCCAAAATGACCCCATTTTGGAAAGTAGACACCCCAAGCTATATACTGAGAGGCATGTCGAGTCCATGGAATATTTTATATGTTGACACAAGTTGCGGAAAAAAGACAATTTTTTTATTTTTTTTTGCACAAAGTTGTTACTAAATGATATATTGCTCAAACATGCCATGGTTATATGTGGAATTGCACCCCAAAATACATTCTGTTGCTTCTCCTGAGTACGGGGATACCACATGTGTGAGACTTTTTGGGAGCCTAGCCGTGTACGGGACCCCAAAAACAAAGCACCGCCTTCAGGCTTTCTAAGGGTGTAAATTTTTGATTTCACTTCTCAATGCCTATCACAGTTTCGGAGGCCATGAAATGCCCAGATGGTACAAAACCCCCCAAATGACCCCATTTTGGAAAGTAGACACCCCAAGCTATTTGCTGAGAGGTATGGTGAGTATGTTGCAGATCTCGCTTTTTGGCACAAAGTTTTGAAAATTGGAAAAAAATAATAAAAAAAATAAATTTCTTTCTGTAAAATACTCAACATGCCTCTCAGCAAATAGCTTGGGGTGTCTACTTTCTAAAATGGGGTCATTTGGGGGGTTTTGTGCTATTTGGCATTTTATGGCCTTCGAAACTGTGATAGGTAGTGAGGAGTGAAATCAAAAATTTGCGCCCTTAGAAATCCTGAAGGCGGTGCTTGGTTTTCGGGGGCCCGTACGTGGCTAGGCTCCCAAAAAGTCCCACACATGTGGTATCCCCGTACTCAGGAGAAGCAGCAAAATGTATTTTGGGGTGCAATTCCACATATAACCTTGGCATGTGTGAGCAATATATCATTTAGTGACAACTTTTTGTAATTTTTTTTTTTTTTGTCATTATTCACTCACTTGAGACAAAAAAAAATAAAAATTCAATGGGCTCAACATGCCTCTCAGTAATTTCCTTGGGATGTCTACTTTCCAAAATGGGGTCATTTGGGGGGGGGGGGGGTTTGTACTGCCCTGCCATTTTAGCACCTCAAGAAATGAGATAGGCAGTCATAAATTAAAAGCTGTGTAAATTCCAGAAAATGTACCCTAGTTTGTAGACGCTATAACTTTTGCGCAAACCAATAAATATATGCTTATTGACATTTTTTTTACTAAAGACATGTGGCTGAATACATTTTGGCCTAAATGTATGACTAAAATTGAGTTTATTCGATTTTTCTTATAACAAAAAGTAGAAAATATAATTTTTTTTTCAAAATTTTCAGTCTTTTTCCGTTTATATCGCAAAAAATAAAAATCGCAGAGGCAATCAGATACCATTAAAGAAAGCTCTATTTGTGGGAAGAAAAGGACGCAAATTTTGTTTCAGTACAACATTGCATGTCCGCACAATTTCCAGTTAAAGCAGCGCAGTGCCAAATTCTGAAAACACCTCTGGTCCTTTAGCTACAAAATGGTCCGGGGCATAAGTGGTTAAGCATTATTAAAATCACTGCTCCCGAAAAAACGTCAGTTTTTAAAACTTTTTTTTGCAATGATACATGTCCCCTGGGGCAGGACCCGGGTCCGCAAACACTTTTTATGACAATAACTTGCATATAAGCCTTTAAAATTAGCACTTTAGATTTCTCCCATAGACTTTTACAGGGTGTTCCGCGGCTTTTCGAATTTGCCGCGAACACCCCAAATTGTTCACTGTTCGGCGAACGGGTGAACAGGCAATGTTCGAGTCGAACAAGAGTTCGACTCGAACTCAAAGCTCATCCCTACCTGGCACCCCCCCCCCCCCCAGAGTCTCATATTCATCTGTTCCTATGAGATTCAGGCTGTGAAGCCCACAAGGAGCCACACAGTCGCTGCTGCAAACACTTTAGTCGGTTCCTTGCTTCTCCTGTGCATGCTCAGAGGAAATGATATTCATTTTTATGGAGAGGCCATCTATTATTGGAAAGCATAAGAGATGGCTTCTTTATAGGAATAATGTATGTGGAAGTCAGCTGTAAAGGACATTTTGTAAACCTTCACTACTGTGTTACATAGTTACATAGTTACATAGTTAGTCAGGTTGAAAAAAGACACAAGTCCATCCAGTTCAACCATAAAAAAATAAAATAATAATATCATACAATCCCATATACCTAATTCTATACCCACAGTTGATCCAGAGGAAGGCGAAAAACCTCAGCAGAGCATGATCTAATTTGCTACAGCAGGGAAAAAATTCCTTCCTGATCCTCCGAGAGGCAATCGGATATTCCCTGGATCAACTTTACCTATAAATGTTAGTACCCAGATATATTATATACATTTAAGAAAGAATCCAGGCCTTTCTTAAAGCAATCTACTGAGCTGGCCAGAACCACTTCTGCAGAGTCTATTCCACATTTTCACAGCTCTTACTGTGAAGAAATATTTCCGTATTTGGAGGTGAAATCTATTTTCCTCTAGACGTAAAGAGTGCCCCCTTGTCCGTTGTGTTGACCTAAAAGTGAATAACTCAACATCAAGTTCACTATATGGACCCCTTATATATTTGTACATGTTGATCATATCCCCCCTTATCTCCTCTTCTCAAGAGTGAATAAATTTAGTTCCTCTAATCTTTCCTCATAGCTGAGCTCCTCCATGCCTCTTATCAGTTTGGTTGCCCTTCTCTGCACTTTCTCCAGTTCCCCAATATCCTTTTTGAGAACTGGGGCCCAAAACTGAACTGTATATTTCAGATGAGGTCTTACTAATGATTTGTACAGGGGCAAAATGATATCTATCTCTCTCGAGTCCATACCTCTCTTAATACAAGAAAGGACTTTGCTCGTTTTGGAAACTGCAGCTTGGCATTGTATGCCATTATTGAGCTTATGATCTACCAAAACCCCCAGATCCTTCTCCACTATGGATCCCCCCAGTTGTACTCCCCCTAGTATGTATGATGCATTCATATTCTTAGCCCCCAAGTGCATAACTTTACATTCATCAACATTAAACCTCATCTGCCAAATAGTCGCCCAATTAGACAGAGTATTGAGGTCGGCTTGTAAATTGGCGACATCATGTAAGGACGTTGTTCCACTGCATAGCTTGGTGTCATCTGCAAAGACAGAAATGTTACTTTTGATCTCAGACCCAATATCATTTCTAAAGATATTAAAAAGTAAGGGTCCCAACACTGAACCTTGGGGTACACCACTGATAACCTTAGACCATTCAGAGTAAGAATCATTAACCACGACTCTCTGAATTCTGTCTTTTAGCCAGTTTTCTATCCATTTACAAACTGATATTTCCAATCCTGTAGACTTTACCTTACACATTAGCTGTGTGTGGGGAACTGTATCGAACGCTTTTGCAAAATCCAAGTATACCACGTCCACCGCCACCCCTCTGTCCAAGGTTTTACTTACCTCTTCATAAAAAGAAATCAGGTTTGTCTGACAACTTCTGTCTTTTATGAATCCATGCTGTCTGTTGCTTAAAATATTTTTTTCCAGCAAGAACTCATCTATGTGGTCTTTTATTAATCTCTCCAGTATCTTACCAACTATAGAAGTTAAACTAAAAGGTCTATAGTTTCTTGGTAAAGACTTTGTTCCCTTTTTAAATATAGGCACCACATTGGCCCTGCGCCAATCCAGTGGTACTATTCCTGTCATTAATGAGTCCCTAAAAATTAGATACAATGGCTTTGAAACTACAGAGCTCAATTCTTTTAGGATCCGTGGGTGTATGCCATCTGGTCCAGGTGCTTTATCCACCTTTATTCTGTCTAAATATTTCTGGACCATATCACTTTTGAGCCATTGTGGATTTGGGGCTGTGTCACTACCACCCCCATTTTGGACATGAGCTCCCCCATGCTCCTTTGTATACACAGAACTGAAGAAAGTATTTAATAAATTAGCCTTCTCTTTGTCCCCAGTCACCCACTCTAGATTATTTTGTAAAGGGCCTACATGCTCAGACTTGACCTTTTTACTATTAATAAATTTGAAGAATTGTTTGGGGTTTGTCCTCCTATCTTTTGCAATCTGTTGTTCGTTTGGAATTTTTGCATCCTTGATTTACTTTTTACATATCCTGTTATATTGTAACATTTAAAGTGGTTGTAAACCCTGTTAATATTTTTTTTTTTTAAACTAACCTGCAACACAAAGGCATAGCATACTAGCTCATTATGCATCACTTACCTTAGATCAGGGCCCCCGAAGGCGTCCTTGTCTCCCTCTCCAGTCGCTGCGACGATAGCCGGAATGTTACTTCCGGGTATCGGTGCTCCAGCCAATCACAGCGCCGCTCTGACGCTGTGATTGGCCAGAGCGGCAAAGACCTGACTCTGCGCATGCGCACGGGAGCCGTGAAATCCGGCTAAGCCGGATTTGTGAATGGGATTAACCCTATGAATGCGCCGTTGTCTACGGCGCGCATGCGCCGTAGACATCGGTGCATGTAATTTTTAGCAAATATCTCCTAAACCGTGTAGGTTTAGGAGATATTTCTTGCACCTACAGGTAAGCCTTAATCTAGGTTTACCTGTAGGTGCAAGTTGCAAAAGTGGGTTTACAACCACTTTAAATGACACTAGTGTTCCCTCATTTTTATATTTTTTAAAAGCTCTTTACTTGTAGTTTATAGCTTTTTTAACTATGGCCGTAAGCCACATAGGTTTTATTTTTAGCCTTTTAAACTTATTGCCCATGGGAATATACTTTGCAGTGAGTTCACAAACAGTCTTTTTGAAGAATTCCCATTTCTGTTCTGTGCCCATTGATGCCAATATTCCCTCCCAGTCTAAGTCCTGGAGAGCAGCCCTCATCCTTGGAAAATTTGCTCTCTTGAAATTAAGTGTTTTTATCTTTCCCGTATGTGATTTTTGCTTACAGCTAACATCAAATGAAATCATGTTATGGTCACTGCTACCCAGGTGTTCCTTTATCTGAACATTAGTAATACGTTCTGCATGGTTTGAGATTATCAGGTCCAACAGAGCCTCATTCCTAGTTGGGGCCTCAATAAACTGGACCATAAAATTGTCCTGCAATAGGTTTATATATTTTTGCCCTTTAACTGTCCCAGCAGTGCCATTACTCCAGTCAATTTCTGGGTAGTTAAAATCCCCCATTATTATCACCGTCCCAGCCCTTGCAGCCCTTTCCATCTGTGCAAGGAGCTGAGTCTCCACCTCCTCATTAAAATTGGGTGGTCTATAACAAACTCCAATGATTAACTTTGAACTACGCACATCTGTATGCAGTTCCACCCATAATGCTTCAGACTCATCCCACTCTCCATCCACCAGGTCCTCTTTCACACTCGCTTTGAGATCACTTCTCACATAGAGACAGACCCCTCCACCTTTCCTTTTTACCCTGTCTTTCCGAAAGAGTGCATAGCCAGGAATATTAATAGCCCAGTCATGTGAGGAATGAAGCCACGTTTCAGCAATACCGATTACATCATAGCTCTCCTCATGCACCAGAGCTTCCAACTCACCTATTTTGCTTGGCAGACTTCTGGCGTTGGTGAACAAACACTTTAATGCATTAATATATTTTGACCGGTCACATACTATCCTCTTGGGTGTTCCGAGATTGCAACTAGGACTTGCTACTATACTTACCTTGGGTTTGGTTACCCTACCACTAATGCCCCTAATACTACCCTCTGGAATATGTTTTACGCTGACTCTCACTATCTCTGGACCCTCTCCCCCGTCGCCTAGTTTAAAAACCCCTGTGTTTTTACATAGATGCTGGATGATTGCCTATCCCCATCACCACTGAAAATTTGAGATTCTTCTAGCTAGTTATGTCACGGCATTGGTGCATTAATCACATGGTCTGCTACTGGTTCACCATGGGCTCTGTGTGAACATTGATACACCCATTTGTCAGAAACCAAAAATGTGACCTTTGGTGGGCCATTGGTTACAAGAGTGACTACTGGAAGAGATCACACTCCAGTTTTTCCTAAAAAGGTAAATTTGTTCCAACTTCTGCTAGCATAAATCTGTATAATAGAATAGAGCTTTGAAAAAATTGTTTCATAGCTGGTAAGGTTGAATAAAGACACCAGTCCATCTAGTTCAACCTGTGTAGTTGTGTATGTGACTATGTCAATAGCATTTCCCATATATATGTATATTGCATTCACTAGGGTGCCCATCTAATGCCCCCTACACACGGTCGGGATTCCCGACAGAAAAAGTCAGATGGGAGCTTTTGGTCGTGAATTCCGACCGTGTGTATGCTCCATCGTACTTTTTCTGTCGGGAATTCCGACAGAAATAGATTGAGAGCAGGTTCTCAATTTCCCCGTCAGAATTTCCGACTGACTTTTTCCCGTTGGAAATCCCGACCGTGTGTACGGGGCATAAGAGGTTTTTTTTAATTGACATTTGACCCTTCTGCTGGACTTACAATGCTGACCTGAACTGAGGCCCATTTGTGGTCTGGACTTTTCTTGGAATATAGATGAATCCGTAATGCTACATGGGACTCTTTATGGTTGACTATTTAGATTTTGTTCCTCATACCCATTGTGACAGCAGGAAGGTAAAGTCACCTGGTTGCATCCAGGGGGGTAGGTATATTTCTCCCAGATTCAGGCTTTATGCCGACTTATACAACTAGGGAGAGAGTTGATGAAGCCCAGCTGAGGCTAGTGGGCTCATGGATGATTCATACCTCTAGGGAGAGTGCTGGGCGTCGTGCAGGCAGGGAGTTGATGAGACCAGCTGAAGCTTGTCAGCTCGTTTAAGGCCTCTATAAAAACTCCCAGCTTCATTAGATGTTTGCTCATGCCTGGAACCAGACCTGTGTGGACTGTCTAGGGAGAGTGAACCCCTGTGCGGTGAGACAAAGCCTGTGTGGCTATTTGTTTGGACATTTACTAAACCAGGGACTTAGGGACTAGGACAGCACCAGGCTGATCCCAGTTGTTAGTTAGGGAAACCTGCATGTTTAGTCAGAGGTCAAGCTGACCAGGATTTATTTTGTTTATGTTTCTTTTTGCTTTGCTGTGTTTTTGTCACTGTAAATAGAGAAATAAACCGCACCTTTTGATCTTGAAAACCACAACCTCCGTCTGCTGGGCCTGTTTTTGTGTGGGGAGCCCATCCAGGGGGTCACACACACCCGCTACCGAGCTAACCCCCTCACAGTTGGTGGAGAACCAGTGGCAGTTTTTTTTTAAGCCAGCATGGAGGAGATACTGAAACAGCTGGCTCTAGCAAATGCCAATCAACAGCAGACAAATGCAGGTTTGCAAAAGAGCTTCGCAGCCCAGCAACAAGCCCAGCAGCAATCTGAGGCCCGCTTCATAGACCTGTTGCAGAAGCAAGAGCAGAGACTACAACAACAGATGGAAGCAGTAATGCAGCAACGTCCGCAGACCAGTGAGGAAAGCCGCCCACTAATACCGCGTCCTTTGGGGTGAGTCGTTTATTGACAAAAATGACTGGAGAGGATGATCCAGAGGTATTTTTGACCACATTTGAAAGGACTGCTGAAAGAGAAAAGTGGCCTGAGGAGCAGTGGGCTGGACTGGTGGCTCCTCTGTTAACTGGTGAATCGCAGAAAGCTTACTATGACCTAGAGCCTGACCAAGCAAAAGACTATGTGATGCTAAAAGCTGAAATATTGGCAAGGCTGGGTGTCACCCTGGCTGTCCGGGCTCAGCGTGTGCATAACTGGACTTTCCAGCTTGGAAAACCCCCCCGGTCTCAAATGTATGATCTCATTCACCTGAGCAGGAAGTGGCTACAGCCAGAGACTTTGTCCGCACCGGAGATTGTGGAACGTGTTGTGATGGATCGTTTCTTGAGAGCTCTTCCTACCGCCATTCAAAAGTGGGTAAGCCATGGAGACCCAGAAACGGCCGGTAAACTTGTGGATCGTGTAGAGAGATACTTGGCTGCAGAGAACCTGACGGCCTCTTCCAGAGACTCTCGGACTTTCCACCCTAAGACCAGACCATCCCCAGGGGCGGATAAGAGGATTCCAAGGGGTGAGGGTGGAGAGAGTGAGAGGGTGGGAGCTCTGCCCAGGGTTTGGCGAGAACAGCCTGGGAAGTCGGGGGCTCAAGAGGCAGCCAAAAGGATTGTTTGCTACCGCTGCCGGCAAACGGGACATATTGCAGCAAATTGCCCGGTTGTGGAGGAACCCATGCAATGTGACTTTCTGACGGACAGACGTCAGTCGCTGTGTGCGACAGTCGCATGCACTGCCATTCGGGGAACTGAGAAACATTTATGCAAAATGTGTATTAATGGTAGAAATGTTGTGGTATTGCTGGATTCAGGTAGCCTTGTGACCCTGATAAAGGCTGAATTAGTTAAAACAGAGGTCTCTGGGAATAGCAAGGTAGCTGTTATTTGTGTGCATGGGGACACCCGAGAGTATCCAGTGACTACAGTATGTTTCAAGACCCCCAAAGGTACCCTCTCTCATCCAGTGGGGTTAGTATCTCAATTACCGCATGATGCCATTGTGGGAAGGGATTTTCCGAAGTTCTGGGAACTGTGGGATGATCCTGAGCCCCCCACTGGTGCCCCTATGTACCAGGAAGGTGATAGCCAGAACTCCTCTGAGAGTGGTGAGGACTCTCCAGAATTTCCCTTGTCAGTATTGGCAGGCGAGACTCAAGAAACTGGAGAGGAGCCCACCTCCTCAGACGAAAACCTACCGTCTGTGGAGTTTTCTGATCTTGAGGTTCACAGGGAAAATTTTTCCACAGAACAGTTAAAGGACCCCGCCCTAATAAAGGCACGGGAAAACGTAGTGGAAATAGATGGCGAGTTAGTGAACCCAGATAATACCTGCACTTACCCATACTTCAGCGTAGAGAAGGACCTACTGTATCGGGTGGCAAAAAGGGCAGAAGAAACCATTGAGCAGCTTGTGGTGCCCAAACCTTACAGGAAGTTGGTGTTGGAGTTGGCCCATGGGCACATTCTTGGAGGTCATCTGGGGACAGAGAAAACCCGAGAGAGGGTATTACAGAGATTCTATTGGCCTGGGGTGATGAAGGACATAGAAAATTATTGTTCCTCCTGCCCTGTGTGTCAGAGGTCGGCCCCGATGCCACATTTCCGTAGCCCGCTGGTCCCTCTACCCATCATTGAGGTCCCGTTTGAGAGGATCGCAATGGATTTGGTAGGTCCTATAATCAAGTCCGCTAGGGGGCACCAGTACATATTAGTTATAATGGACTATGCCACCCGTTATCCAGAAGCGATCCCTCTCCGAAATACCTCGGCCAAAACCATAGCCAAAGAGCTATCTCTTGTTTTTAGCCGGGTGGGTATTTGTAAAGAACTGCTTACGGACCAAGGTACACCCTTTATGTCCCGGGTTATGAAAGAGCTGTGTAAATTGTTTAAAGTGACGCAATTGCGTACGTCTGTGTATCACCCCCAAACCGATGGGCTGGTTGAAAGATTCAACAAAACCCTAAAACAAATGTTGAAGAAAGTGGTGGATAGAGATGGAAAGGATTGGGACTGTCTACTTCCTTATTTGATGTTTGCTATTAGGGAGGTGCCCCAATCCTCTACGGGATTCTCCCCCTTTGAGTTACTGTATGGGAGACACCCAAGAGGGCTGTTGGATATTGCCAAGGAAACTTGGGAAAGTGAGAGTTCTCCCCACAGGAGTGTGATTGAGCATGTCGCCCTGATGCAAGATCGAATTGCACAGGTAATGCCCATCGTGAAGGAACATTTGGCCCAAGCGCAGTTGGCACAGCAGAGAGTGTACAACCGTGGAGCCAAGACCCGTACCTTTTCCCCGGGGGATAGGATATTGGTACTTGTCCCTACGGTTGAAAGTAAATTCCTTGCCAAATGGCAAGGCCCCTACGAGATAATGGAAAAAGTGAGCGAAGTGAATTACAAGGTCAGACAACCAGGAAGGCGAAAGCCCGAACAGATCTATCACGTTAATCTGTTGAAAGCCTGGAGGGATAGAGAGTCCCTAGTCGCAGAAACTTGGTCACCAGCTCAAACTGGTTGCGTGATTCCGGAGGTTGGAATAGCAGCCACCTTGTCACAACCCCAACAACAGGAGGTTAAGGAGTTTGTGCTTCGCAACAAGGAGGTGTTCTCTGAGCTGCCGGGACAAACATCTGGGGTAGAGCATGATATTATTACCCCGCCCGGTGAAAGGGTGAAGTTAAAACCCTATCGGATCCCAGAGGCCCGACGGGAGGCAATACGGGAGGAAGTACAGAAAATGTTGAACTTAGGGGTGATAGAGGAGTCCCAAAGTGATTGGTCTAGTCCCATTGTGTTGGTGCCTAAACCGGATGGGAGCTGGCGATTTTGTAACGATTTTCGTCAGTTGAACAAAGTTACAAAATTTGACACCTACCCCATGCCACGTATAGATGAGTTGATCGACCGGCTGGGAACAGCCCGATACATGACGACTCTTGACCTCACAAAAGGGTATTGGCAAATTCCCCTGGCCAAGTCGGCCAAAGAGAAAACCGCATTTGTAACCCCAGACGGGGCGTTCCAATATAAGAGAATGCCGTTCGGGTTACAGAATGCGCCGGCCACATTCCAGCGGAAAATGGACCAGATACTGAGGCCCCATCGGAAGTATGCTGCGGCTTACCTGGATGACGTAATTGTCCATAGCACAGATTGGGCCTCACATCTACCAAAAGTGCAAGCAGTCCTAGACTCTATCCGGGAAGCGGGGTTTACGGCTAACCCCAAGAAGTGTACCATTGGGCAGGAGGAGGCCAAATATCTTGGGTACACCATTGGCAGGGGAGTAATAAAACCCCAACTCAACAAAGTCGAGGCCATCCAGAGTTGGCCACGTCCCAACAGCAAGAAGCAGGTACGAGCCTTTCTGGGAATCGCGGGTTATTATCGGCGCTTCATTCCCCACTTTGCTTCTAAGGCTGTGCCCCTAACCAACCTGACGAAAGGGAAAGGGTCGGTCATGATTAAATGGACCCCCGAGGCTGAGGCAGCGTTCCAATTCTTGAAACAAGCCTTATGTAGCCAGCCAGTGTTGTACTCACCCGACTTCTCTAAAGACTTTGTCGTACAAAGTGATGCGTCAGATGTGGGGTTAGGAGCAGTATTGTCCCAGGTCTGGAACGGGGAAGAGCACCCAGTCATTTACCTCAGCAGGAAGTTGAAGTCCCATGAGGTAAATTACGCCACGGTTGAAAAGGAGTGTTTAGCGGTGAAGTGGGCTCTAGATTCCCTTCGGTACTATCTGCTAGGTAGGCACTTTGACATGGTTACGGATCACGCTCCGTTAAAGTGGATGGCTCAAAACAAGGAGACAAATAGAAGAGTAAATAGGTGGTTCCTGGCCCTACAGGAATTCAACTTCACAGTAAAGCATCGCCCTGGCGTTCAAATGGGGAATGTGGATGCTTTGTCTCGAGTACATGAATGCCTGATTGCTGGTGTTCCAACCCCAAGGTTAAAACAAGAGGGGGGGTATGTGACAGCAGGAAGGTAAAGTCACCTGGTTGCATCCAGGGGGGTAGGTATATTTCTCCCAGATTCAGGCTTTATGCCGACTTATACAACTAGGGAGAGAGTTGATGAAGCCCAGCTGAGGCTAGTGGGCTCATGGATGATTCATACCTCTAGGGAGAGTGCTGGGCGTCGTGCAGGCAGGGAGTTGATGAGACCAGCTGAAGCTTGTCAGCTCGTTTAAGGCCTCTATAAAAACTCCCAGCTTCATTAGATGTTTGCTCATGCCTGGAACCAGACCTGTGTGGACTGTCTAGGGAGAGTGAACCCCTGTGCGGTGAGACAAAGCCTGTGTGGCTATTTGTTTGGACATTTACTAAACCAGGGACTTAGGGACTAGGACAGCACCAGGCTGATCCCAGTTGTTAGTTAGGGAAACCTGCATGTTTAGTCAGAGGTCAAGCTGACCAGGATTTATTTTGTTTATGTTTCTTTTTGCTTTGCTGTGTTTTTGTCACTGTAAATAGAGAAATAAACCGCACCTTTTGATCTTGAAAACCACAACCTCTGTCTGCTGGGCCTGTTTTTGTGTGGGGAGCCCATCCAGGGGGTCACACACACCCGCTACCGAGCTAACCCCCTCACACCATCTATGGACTTTCCATGGGTTTGGGGCTTGAACCCCTCATCAATCACTTAAGTTAATATCACCATTGTTTTTACACTGACTAAGATGACAGTTCTATTTTTGTACTTGCTTTTGCTACCCTATAATTTCCTATTGTTATTTGAAATGTCAATAAAAAGATTGAAACAGAAATTATCAACACTTACCGCTGACACCACTGATTGTGGAAGGGCAGTAAGGAACCCCATACGCAGTTTAGGGCTGAACCGTTTCTCCTCCAATGTCATTGACTGGCCACGTGTCTTTTAAGATCCCCGAAATGAAATAGTTTCCTCCCTATGGTAGAATCACTACATTTTGTTTATCGCTATCATTTCTCCTCTTAAGCATCTCTTCTCCAGGGAGCATAAGTTTGTTGTTTGTAGTCCTTCCTTTAACTGAGGTCCTCCAGTCCCCTTATTAGCTTTGTTGCCCTTCTCTGGACTCTCTCCAGTTCCAGCGCATCCTTTCTGAAGATACTCAAGATGAGGCCAAACCAGAGTTTTCTAAAGTGGTAGAATTATTGTTTTCTCTCTTGAAAAAATACCCTTTTCAATGCATGCTAATAATCTGTTTGCTTTGCTTACTGCAGCTTGACATTGCATACCATTGCTGAGCCTGTGATCTACTAGGACCCCCAAATCTTTTTTCATCCTGAAATTCCCCAAAGTTTCTCCCCCTTGCGAGTATATTGCATTCATGTTTTTGGCCTCTAAGTGCATTAATTTAGGTTTCTTAACATTAAACCTCATTTGCCATGTAGTTGCCCATTCCCTTATTTTATTGAGGTCTTCTTGTAAGGTTTCTATATCCTGCTGTGAAATAATTGCCCTGCTTAGTTTTGTATCATTAGAAAACACTGAGATTGTGTTTTCTGAGTATAGCTTGGCTTTAACATTTCAACATCCAGTCAGATAAATCTTCTGCAGTGAGAGATTTTCACATCTAAGAAATTTTTCAGCAGTGTTCAATTAAAGTACTCTGTTTCAATGTATGTTTGAGGGCTCCATATGCTCCATCATGTGCTTGGATGCTTGGATCAAGATGGTACTACCATGTTAAAGTGAGCCTTTCAAATCCACCGAGCTGTATTAACTATCGAATCACTTTTTGATGCTTGCAGGTATCTGTGCTTTTTTCAGATCAGTTCCTTTGGACTAAGGCAGGGGTGTCCAAACCTTTTTCAAAGAGGGCCAGATTTGATGAAGTGAAAATGCGTGAGGGCTGACCATTTTGCCTGACATTCTTTGAACCATTCAAATTCGATCTAAGTGTGTTCGTCCGAGCACTAATACACTGCCCAACAAGAATTCTCTTGCCTTTGTGGCTGTGTGTGGTGAAGAGATGAGCTTGGGTGTGTTATTTGTATATATATATATATATATATATATATATATATATATATCTTTTGTGGCCCCAATGAATCCTAGAGCGCCACTCAGGACTAAGGATGTGCTTGGGTGTATTATTTGGATATACCTTATTTATCAGCGTAAAACACGCAAAGGCGTATAACAGGCACCTTCACTTTTAGAGGGAAATTCAGGAAAAAAATTACATTTTAAATAAAGAACTGTGAAGTAAAATAAGGGTCAGTGCCCATCTGCAGCCTCAGCATTGCCATGAATGCAGCCTCACCATTGCCATGAATGCAGCCTTACCATTGCAATCAATGCAGCCTTACCATTGCCATAAATGCAGCCTTACCATTGCCCTGAATGCAGACTTAGCATTGCAATCAATGCAGCCTCACATGTGCCATCAATGCAGCCTTACCATTGCCATCAGTGTAGCCTGATCGATGCCCATCTGCAGCCTTGGAGGGGACAGGGATGGGGCGGGACGAGCGCCGACAGATTACATACAGGATAATCTCCTGTTTACTCAGCGGCCTCTTTAAAACAAAGACTTGCCTCCTATGATAGATAGAACAGTCGTCCAATGTCAGCCCAGGAGGCGGGACTTCCTATTACAGATGACGCCGAGTATACAGGATATTCTCCTGTATATAATCTGATGGCGCTCATTCCACCCCCTCACTGTCCCCTCCGAGGCAGCGCTGATAAATACTGTATATATCTCAATCACCAGGGGGGCGTAATAAACCAGAATGCGGGCCACAATTGGCCCGCGGGCCGGACTTTGGACATGCCTGGAACAAAGGGGTAGTGTCCCTGAATTCTAAGGCTTAAAGTGATATTAATCATGTTATACTTACCTACTCTGTGCAGTGGTTTTGCACAGAGCAGCCCAGATCCTCCTCTTCTCGGTGGCCCTCGCCGGCGCTCCTGGCCCCTCCCTCCTGCCGAGTGCCCCCACAGCAAGCAGCCTGCTATGGGGCACCCTAGCCGAGCCACGGCTCTGTGTGGCCATTCAGACATGGAGCTCATCCCCGCCCCCCCCCCACTCTCTCCTTATTGGTTTACTGATCAGTGATCAGATGATCTGTAGAATAAGTAGAATAAAAAGCAGAAGAGCTAGAGGCGGCCAAGCCTCAAAACTGTGAAAAAAGGTACTGAGTTATAGCCCGCTCTCGGCTACTAAGCTGGGAGGATGTCAGTCAGTTAAGGTGTAGAGACAGATATGGCATGAGAAGGACCTCTTCGCTTAAGAAGTGAGAATGCCATAAAACAGGAAAGTAAGAAAAAAAGAAGAGGATAGAGAGAGTGGTCTCAGAGGGCAATGTGCCTAAACTAAAAGTATCACAGTGTCAGTAGCATTTGGTCAAAGCATGAAGGATGAGCGTAGGATATCCAGGGTTGCCAAACTCTCAGGAACTGGTCATGGGTATCAGAGAGTATAGCTGTTAATTTCTCATTAACCATAGTGTTGTTCATGCGATATTTCACTGCTTCAAAACTGAGTGCATGAGTTTTCCAGGCTTTCGCTATAGTTAGTTTGGTCGCAAAAAAAGAGGTGTGTTGCCAGCTTGCGTTCTGCTCATAATAAGGATTCTATAGGCTGGAAAAAAAGGGCTTTGCAGGGGTTTCTCTTTACATCTGAATGAAGTAATGTTAACTTAAGCACGTAAACCTGGATGCAGAGAATGCATTAAGATAAAACAACTTTCTGCCTCTAGAACCACTTTAATGTATAACTTAAAGTATAACTAAAGGCAAAACTTTTTTTTTTCGTTTTGGATAGAGGATTTTATTGCATCTGTGCTCCCATTAAGGAGATTCACCCTCTCTATTTGTCATGTTTACCATTATCATTGAAAGTGAAAGTAAAAGAAAATCAAAATTTTTAGGTTGACCCCAGAACAGTAATAGAGGGGAAATCTAGACCCCTAGTTTTAGTGACCTGGGGGTCTCCAAGGAATTCCCTTAATTTGCAGGGATTTTCTCTCATTCCCAGTTTTGGCTATGGGACAGGAAGTGAAGGGAAATCTCCCCAATGGAGCACATATGGCAAAAAATAAAGCAACAGGGGTTATAACCCTCCCTCACTCTATCCAAAATGTAAAAAAAAGTTTTGCATATAGTTCCACTTTAAGAATATAAATTCTCCACAAGACATGCCACCACAAACTGATAAGTATTTGAGGGGTCCTAAAGAATCTTAGGGCAGGCAAAGGGAAGAATGGAGGTGAAGGTGACCATCTATAGTGTGTTTTTGTCTGCTTTATTATTGTGACAGTTTCAAGCTACCTATATGCCATTGGAATTACTGCTTGACCCAAGCTTCAAGTTTTTGGCCACCAATACGATATAAATATAACTCCATCCATATCCATAAAACTTGTCAGTTAATAGATTTAAAACCTTTCTTCATAGACGGGCTAGACCGTAATCCTTAAATGACCTATTCTGAATTCTGATAACTGTCTCACCTCCAAGTCTTTTCTTATTTATGATTCTCTATGTATTTATACATTCGTAGCTAAAGTACTCTTTCCTGAAGTTTAATAACTGTGCGACATCTGCTTTTTTCAATTCCTGGCATGGCCCACTGTAAGAAACTACTTATTTTCTGTGGCTGCATGTAGAGAGAGTTCTGCTGGGCTGCCAGGACAGGAGGAAAGCCCATAAACGATGCCATTTTTTAGCCAGTAGATAGTAAGTCAGGTCACCACAATACTTTCTATATATCCAATATTGCTTTCAACCCATTGTTCCACATCTGATGCAACGACAGGCAAGAGGCCTGGCTGTGTTATCTTGTGCCTGTGCACAGATCTTGTTATCCACTCTGTAAACCACTTTCTTCAGCCCCATCTGCTCCTTTTCTCCAATCTCTCGCTTTCTGTACTTTTCTGCCTTCTCCTCCTCCCTGCAATCTTTCCTCCAGATGTGTTAGCAAAGTGCGGAGGGATCTTTTTTCTCTTTTCTTCCTCTCTCCGTTTCTTTAGATTTGTTTGGCAGCTGTGCGCGGAGATCTGAATCGCATTACACTGCTCCCCAGGCTGCCAGCGACTGATTGACCTAGCAGTGATCGCAATAGAGAGATAATTTCTTCATCAAGACTACAGCACAAAGAGATGACAGACTAAAGAATTACTGCCTATAAATATTAGACTGTAGCCAGGAAGAGATGCACAACTCGACCAAAATGATCTTTCAAATTAAAGATCTTTCTACAAATGGACAAACTTGTAGGTTACTTTGCATGGCCAAGAAATGTGGATATCTGATCATCACACCTACACTCCATGACCTACTTCCCTCACAAATTATTGAATTTCCAATGAAGAGTGCTGTTAACGCAACAGCATATAAAGACATTTTAGACCATTGTGTGCTCCCCATCTTCCAACTGTCGTAACAGTTTTGGGAAGATCCTTATCTGTCCCACCATGACTGTGATCCTGTGAATAAACCTAGATCCATAAGGCCATGATTTGTTGATTTTGGGGTGGATGAACTTGAATGTCCCACACAGAGCCATCACCTCAACCCTAGTGAACATCTTTGGAGTGAATTGGAATGCTGTTTGCGAGTCAGGTCTTCTCATCCCGCATCAGTATCTGAACTAACAAATGTTCTTTTGGCTGAAAGAGTACAAATTCCCAATAGCAGACACAAGCTTGCGGTTTTCACGGCCGGGCACGCACTGCTTATGCGCGAGTCGTGCTGCGCTCTCCGAGTGGAAGCCAATCTTCTGGGACCTGTGATGTGTCCCAGAAGATTGCCGAGAGGGATGGGCCGCCTAGGGGGAGAGGAGGAGTCGCCCAGGCGGCCCGTAGTCAGAAGCAAGAAGTGGGACAGGAAGTTCCACTCAAAACTAGGCACCCACCCCCCCCCAAAAAAAAATACATGGCAAATGTGGCATGTAAGGGGGCGAGGAGTGCTTAAAGCGGAAGTTCCACTTTTGGGTGGAACTCCGCTTTAATGTATTCCCTGCATTAAGGTAAAAAATGTCCCAGTAACAGTATCGCCCCCTCCCCCTTATACTTACCTCATTCGATCCAGCTCTGTGTCCGTCTGTAGAGGCCCTCCCCACTCTCACGGGCGGGCGAAGCGAGCGGGCTTCCGAGCAGGGCTGGCGAGCGGGGCTGACGGAGCACCATGAAACACCAGCTGCCACTGGCCTACAGAGAACCTCAGAGGAGGAGAATTAGATCCGTTCTGTGGTATTTAAAAATAAATAGACTTTACAATAAGGCACCACAGGTGCTAAGACTCGTACAGCCTTATTCACACTGTACAGGTCTTGGCGCCAGTATTTCCTTACTACAAGGTTACATATTGATTCATAAATTCCTGCCTCAGCTGCTGTAACACAGCACTGCAACAGAATAATATCTGACCCTGATCATTTGTTAAAGCTGATCTCCAGCTTTATGGTCCTTTTTAATAGTTTGTTCAGCCCAAGCTGGCCTAAATGAGCTATTTGCTACACTAATAGGTGTGCCCACTGGGTGCACTGTATACACTGTATTCAGCCTAAGCTACATACAGTATAGAACACTATGCTTCGGCAGTGGGACATGAACTTCCCACCCCCACACCTGGAAAAAATAGAGTCAGGCTCTGCAATTCATAGGCAGCTTTGTCTTCTTTGGCTCATGACATCATCCACCCGCCTCTGCCTCAGCCAATCAGAGGAAGCTTTGTATTCATTTAGAGAATACAAAGCTGCCTATGAAAGGCTGAGCACTGCTAAGCCTGACTGTTTTGTTCAGGGTGTGAGACAAGAAATTCTCATCTCACAACTGGAATACAAGACTGTATACTGTATGTAGTTGAGGCTACATAGATTTTACACAGAGCGCCCAGCTTTAATTGTGCATCTTCAGTAATAAATCTGTCACAGACCTTTGCAAATATGTTACTGTTGGTTGCCCAGCATTACAGGCACAGAGGTTGCAAATATACAGAAAAGCTGACTTTACTGATTGATTTGTGTCTAATTGTGTCACTAATTTGCTTGCTAAATGTCTCCCTCTGCATATGCTACTGTAAAGTGCCTAGAAATATATCTGTATTGTATAAGCCAGAAAGAAAGCAGTAAAAGTTAAGCAACAGCCTTGTCAATGGAACACAGTTAATTTAAAACTGAATCAGAGAATTGAATTTATTATTTTAAATTCTAATGTTCTCACATGGAAAGGTGCCCACATTCCTGACTGGTCTGTGGAATAAGCGCTCTGATTGGTTTAAATTGGCAGCAATTTGTAAAGCTGATTTCATTTAAAACTAGGACCCATGAGACCCTTGTGGCAGGGTGCATGAATCTATAATGTGGAGCTCATTTAAATGCACAGCACCAATATCAGCTGTAACTTATAATGAGTAAAATGTTTTATTCAGAATGAAGAGCTGTAGAAAGTTTTATTTGATAACTACAATATGGAAAACATATGGGTAACGGTATTTTCCCAGTAAATAGACAGTAAAACATAATGCTAAAGCCTCAGTTATAGCATATAACAGTTTTTATAATGGATACAGTATAACGGTCTTTTTAAAAACTCTGCAAGTACAGAAAATATTTTTTAAATGTTGATTCTACCAGAAATCCAGCGAGTTCTGGTGCATTTATGCATTCTGCCTCTGCTGCAATGAAATCTCAAGAAGTGTTATCCGTGCTGCCAAGTTTTCTTCTATGGACTACACAACACTTCCTTGTAAAGCTATGGTGACAACATGAGCGGGAGGTGTTTTGTTGCCCTAGAACGCTTCATATGCAAGGTTTACAACACTGCTCCACCATGGATATAGTGCCGCATACATTCCGTGGCATTGGTCTGAGATTTCACCAAAATCCCAGTGTCTCACGTGTTCAGGACTTGTCCCACCACCAGGTACTGAAACTTGTGCACCGCATATTGCTCTATCCCAACCTGTCCATCTTTCTCATGTTCTCAAGTTGGAAGGTATGAGTTTGATTAGAAAGCACTGACAGGAACTGTGTTACAGTTAGGATCATGATCTAAGGACTGGTAAGCAGCATTATAATACATTTTTCTTCCAGCGTTTATATTACAGACCTACAGTATATTCAAAAAGTGATGATTTTCTGTCTTTCAGGAAATATGGAAACTATATACTGTATATATAAAGATTAATAAGCTAAGCAATACCCTGAAAAATCTACCCTGACTGTGCTGTGTGACCCCCTACACACACACACACACATTTAGGATAAGTTCATCTGTGCGCGTGGTTCCCTCCGGCGCATCTGCACCTGTTCCCACACACACAGTGAAATGCAGGAGACGTGTGCGGGTGCCATTATTCCTAATGGCACGCTGCATGCAGTGGAAATCACCCCCACACTGGGAAACGCATTGCAGTTCCCGTGCGGACTGCGATTTCCAAATTGCTGCAGGGACCTTTTCTCTGCGGTTCAGGAGCCACAGTAGCCTTCAATGACTTCTCCTTAAGCTAATAATAAAATTGGCATCATATAAGACCTCCAACGGAGCACTTAATAGATCTATTCAATCAATTTGTTGAATGACTATGATGGAAAATTTACAGTGAACAGTGGTTGCAATTTTCAGACGAACAATAGCTGCATCCAATTAAATGTAGCCGCTGTTTGGGTATTTTAACAGCCAGTGGGGTTGGCTTTCAACATAGTGGGAGAATTGTTCACTTGTGCTGCATAGCAAAATGGAGGAATCTGCTTTTCTTTCTGTTCAACCCACAAGCTGACCAATTTTTTTTTATCTATGAGGGTATTGCCAGCTTTGCCTACCTACCAGCAGCCATCATAAATAAATTGTAGAATAGTGTATCAGAGCAGTTTAAACAATATCTATTTGAGTGCTACTTGATCTGAAGCTTTCCTTTTCATACAACCCTGTACAAAAATGTATTCATATTCCATTTATTCTAGCATGATAAAATTACACTCATAACAAGCATGTACCCAAATGTATAAGAAATTAATGGTCAGTTAGATACCAAACACCCATATATTACGACGCACAGAAAGCTTATATGTTACAGACAGTACCCCTTCTAAGGAAGCACTACATAAAATACATATTATGTCTGATGTCTATCAAATTGTGATTTCATTCTGTGCAATAATATGTTGGTTGTCATACTGTAAAATATAATCATCTGGAAATACTGATACAATTAGGAAAATTGGCATGGAGCAAGTGTCTGCTAAACAATTATAAGGTAGATATTTGCCAGCACACCAAGGGTCAGCACAGAGTGGCGTCCAAATGGGTAGTTTATTGCATGATCACAAGAAAAGTGCAATGTTTCGGAGTCACGCAGGACCCCTTCGTCAGGCATGTGACCCCTCACATATTTAGTTTTCGGCAGCACCTATTTGTGAGCAACTATTTTCAAGGATAAAGGGCAAAATTAGAACCAAAATATCTTATGAGCATCTTGAGAATTCATTGAGAATTGGTACTCCATCCATGGAATCAGATATTGATGTGTTAGTTTATCAAAAACAGTGTCAACTATTGCACTAGTTTTCTGTTTGCCTTCTTTTATTTTTATAATAAAAAATATTACAAAAAAATTTAGTTATATTACTCAGATAGGTACATTATCTATATCAGTGATCGTTAACTTATGATCTGCCTGACTTTTTCTGCTCATGAGCTATGCTTATTGTTCATGTGTTTTATGTGTGGCCCAAGACAATTCCTCTTCTTCCAATGTGGCCCAGGAAAGTCAAAAGTTGGAAAACCCTGGCCTAGACGATTCAAGCAGAAGTGGGACTGGTTACCTGTCAAAACTAGGTACCCACTCCCAGAAAAAGAAAAAAGAAATTGCCAAAAGTAATAAAAATGGGAGTGAGGAAGTGGAAAAGCAGGATTTCCTTTTTTTAGGTGAAGTTTTGCTTTAACTGCTTAGGAGGTCAGTGTTGTCCACCAGGGGTACCTAAATCACAAGACTGTAAGCATATTTTTGGCAGAACAAACGGTAACATTTATGTATTTTAACCACTTAACGACCGCTCACTGTATATATACGTCGGCAGAATGGCACCGACAAGCACAATCACGTAGAGCATATGTGATCGCCTTTGTATAGTTGGGGGGTCCGATCGGACCCCCCTCCTATACAGTGAGCGGCCGTTAATCGTGGGGGAGCGTTCGGAGATGAGGGGGTGACCATTCGATTTCGGCCACCCCCTCGCGATCGCTCCCGGCCAATGAAAATGCTTCCTCTGCCATGTGATGTAAACACAGGCAGGAGGAAGTGATGTCATCTCCCTCGCGGCGGTCTTTTCGATTCCGGCGCCGAGGAGAGAAGAAGCAGGTTAGTGCACCAACAGTCCACTGACACATAGGTACGCATAGGCACACATTTCACCCCCCAGTCACCCCCAGATCACCCCCCAGGTCACCCCCCAGCCCCCAATCACAGTGTCACTGATTGCAGTGATCATTTATTTTACTGATCACTGCATTTAGTGTCATCTGTGATAATAAAAAGTTGCAGGGCAGTTAGGATTAGGCCCCTTTAGGTCCAGGGTAGCCCCCTAACCCCCCAATAAAGGTTTAACCCCTTGATCGCCCCCCAGGTAACCCTTTCACCCCCTAACGCCAGCGTCACTAATCGATCGTATTTTCGATCGCTGTATTTAGTGCCGGTGGTGCCCTAGATAGCCAGTTAATTATTTTTAGGTTCGCCGCAGGTTTTTATTAGCGTCAGATACCCCCATATATTATTTTAACCCCCTGATTGCCCCTAGAGTTAACCCTTTCACCAGTGATCACCGTATAAGCGTCACTGGTGACACTGGTTACCCAGTTAGTTATTTAGTTATTTAGGTAACCCGTCAGGTTTTTATATAGCGTCGGTTACCCCCATATTCAACCTAATAAAGGTTTTAACCCCCTGATTGCCCCTAGTTAACCCTTTCACCAGTGATCACCATATAAAGGTTACGGGTGACACTGGTTGGTTAGTTTGCTTTTTATAGCATCAGGGCACCCGCCGTATATAACCCAATAAAGGTTTAACCCCCTGATCGCCTGGCGGGTGAGATCAATTAGGTTTTAGCGCCAGAGAGGGTCTGCGTCGCCCCAGGCAGCGTTAGGTTAGTGCCAGTAACGCTAACACCCACGCGCAAAGCATACACCTCCCTTAGTGGTATAGTATCTGATCAGATCTATACTAGCGTCCCCAGCGGTTTAGGGTTCCCAAAAACACAGTGTTAGCGGGATCAGCCCAGATACCTGCTAGCACCTGCGTTTAGCCCCTCCGCCCAGCCCAGCCCACCCAAGTGCAGTATCGATCGATCACTGTCACTTACCAAACACAAAACACATAACTGCAGCGTTCGCAGAGACAGTCCTGATCCCTGCGACCGCTAACAGTTTTTTTTGTAGCGTTTGATATATTTGCTGACGACAGTCGGGTGCTTTTTTTCCTGTGAATCTTACTAGTGTACCCCTAAATTTAGAGCCCAAAATGGCAAGTCGAAGGTACACTAGTAAAGAGGCCTACGAGATTCTGAGCATGACAGATAGTGAAGAGGAGGTCACGTATCTGTCAGATTCAGGCTCAGAATATCTTCCCGTAGAAGACAGTGACGTCAGCGGCCCCACGTCAGATAGCTCTGACGACGAAGTTGAGGTCCCTGCTAAGGTCAGGCGTACCCGATACCGATCTTCTGAGGTTGTTGAGGAGCAAGAACCGCAGGGCTCTCGTATCATGGAGCAGAGGAGTACTAGCGCCGCTATTCCTTCTGGTGAATTGGCAAGCACCAGCGGCCTAGTACAGCCTGGGCGTACATCCAGCACTGCAGTATCACGTGGTGACGTGGCGAGTCCCATAAGTGCAGTTCAAGCTGGCGAGGTGGCAAGCACAAGTAGTGTTCCGCTGCAACCAATAAGAAGACAAAGGCAGGCCCGTCGTGCCCATAGTGCCCTTCCTGCAGAATTCGCCTATCCTGATTGGGTCCCCACCACTTCTGCAGAACCCGTACTTCCCCCATTCACTGCCCAACCCGGTATTCAGGTGGAAACAGCTGATTTTATGCCAATCGATTATTATTCGCTGTTTTTCACGGAAGATCTCTATAGATCTATTGTGGACCAGAGTAATTTATATGCTGGTCAATTCATCGCCGCTAATCCCCAGTTGCCTTCCATTGCCAAAGATTGGAAACCAATTACGGCTTCCGAATTTAAGACCTTTCTGGGCCTTTCCCTCAACATGGGCACACATAAATTCCCGTCATTGCGTGCTTATTGGTCCACGCACCCAATTGACCACATGCCCGTGTTCTCTGCCTCCATGCCCAGGAAACGATACGAGCAGATTTTGCGGTTCATGCACTTCAACGACAATGAACTTTGTCGTCCACGTGGGGACCCTGAATACGACCGCCTCTATAAAATTCGGCCCCTCATAAACCACTTCAACGAACGTTTTGCAGCCTTGTTTATTCCCGATCAAGCTGTCTGCGTTGATGAGTCCCTGATTAAATTTTCTGGCCGCTTGGCTTTCAAGCAGTACCTTCCCAGCAAGCGTGCCAGATACGGGGTCAAGCTCTATAAGTGCTGTGACAGGGCAACAGGCTATGTATGGAGCTTTATGGTTTATGAGGGAAAAGATAGTCAGGTTGAGCCGGTCAACTGCCCGGATTACATAGGGAGCGCTGGCAAGATAGTGTGGAACTTGGTGTCACCCTTATTCGGAAAGGGGTACCACTTGTATGTGGACAATTATTACACGAGCGTGCCACTGTTTAGTCACTTGTTTGATCATCAGATTGGAGCATGTGGCACCGTGCGACCTAATCGCCGGGGCTTTCCCCAGCGGCTTGTAGATGCCCGTCTTAGGCTGGGGGAGAGAGCCTGCGTAAAGTGTAATAACTTGCTCGCTATGAAGTGGAGGGACAATAAGAATGTTTTCCTTCTTACCTCCCTTCATGCAGACACGACAGTCCAAATTCGTACGGCGACTGGTGTTGTGGAGAAACCCCTCTGTGTCCACGAATATAACAAAAATATGGGAGGGGTGGACCTCAACGACCAGTTGATGGCGCTGTATCTAATTGACCGTAAGGCGAGACGCTGGTACAAAAAAGTGTCTCTATCCTTATTTCAATTGGCTTTGCTGAACGCTCATGTGCTATACAGAGCTTCAGGCGGGACTTTATCTCTTCTAAAATTCCAGAATGAGATAGTCACAGAACTCCTGTATCCAGGCGGTTCTGCACCTCACCATCCCCTACCAAATGCAGTAAGCCGGCTGCATGAGAGGCATTATACGCATCTCCACCCGAGTACCCCTACCCAACGAACCCCCCAAAAAAGATGTCGTGTCTGTAGCAAGCGCGGATTTAGGCGTGACACCTGTTATTATTGTCCACTCTGTCCGACAAACCTGGTCTTTGCCTTGGTGAATGTTTTGAACGCTACCACTCAAAAGTGAAGTTTTAGCGTAGGGTACAGCATTTCACAGACTAGGACACACTTACACAGGGTCTCCCAAGATGCCATTACATTTTGAGAGACCCGAACTATTACAGTTGTTAAAGTTTAAAAAAAAAAAGTGTAAAAAAGAAAAAAAAAAAAAGGAAAAAACAAAAACACAAAAAAAATATAAAAGAAAAAAACCAAAAATAGTTGTAGTTTTATTGTTCTCTCTCTCTCTCTATTTTCTCTCTATTGTTCTGCTCTTTTTGACTGTATTCCATTCTGCAATGTTTTATCATGCTTGCTTTTCAGGTATGTAATTTTTTGTTTTCAGGTGCGCCATTCAACTGCAGCGCGGAATTATTTATCTTGACAGCAACAGCGTTTGCTCCCACGATACATAAAGCCGTGACTCCAGTGCTGTAGGAGGTGATTTCACCACCACAGTTAAAAAAAAGAGCATATATGCCGAAGCATGGGGGCAGCAGGGGCGGAGGAGCGATTTTGCTCCTAATGCCGCGTATATACGGTCGAAATTCTGACGGAGGCTTGCCCGTGGAAAAGTTCGACCGTGTGTACGCGGCATAACCTTTTATGCTGCGTACATACTGTCGAAATTTCGACAAAGGCTTGCCCGTGGAAAAGTCCGACCGTGTGTACGCGGCATAACTTTTTTGCGGGAGGATGCCCCCATGCTTCGGCATATATATATTTTAGGCACAGGTTGCGTTAAAAAAATGTTTTATTTTTTACTAGGTTTTGTTTTGGTATTTGCTTTGCAGGTATGGTATGGTAAGGTCTTACTGTTGTACTGTAATGTTACTTTGTTTTAATGTTAACCATCATTTGCTTAGCAGGTACGCCATTCAGCTGCATCGCGGATTTATTTATCTTGACAGCAACAGCGTTTGCTCCCACGATACATAAAGCCGTGACTCCAACGCTGTAGGAGGTGATTTCACCACCACAGTTAAAAAAAGAGCATATATGCCGAAGCATGGGGGCAGCAGGGGCGGAGGAGCGATTTTGCTCCTAATGCCGCGTATATACGGTCGAAATTCCGACGGAGGCTTGCCCGTGGAAAAGTTCGACCGTGTGTACGCGGCATAACCTTTTATGCCGCGTACATACGGTCGAAATTTCGACAAAGGCTTGCCCGTGGAAAAGTCCGACCGTGTGTACGCGGCATAACTTTTTTGCGGGAGGATGCCCCCATGCTTCGGCATATACTGTATTTATTGGCGTATAACACTCACTTTTTTACCCTGAAAATAGAGGGTAAACTATGCCTGCGTGTTATACGCAGGGGGCTGTGGAAAGTTTTTTTCCTGAAACTTCCTTTTTAAAGTTAGGGTGCGTGTTATACGCCTGTGCGTGTTATACGCCGATAAATACGGTATATATTTTAAGCACAGGTTGCGTTAAAAAAATGTTTTATTTTTTACTAGGTTTTGTTTTGGTATTTGCTTTGCAGGTATGGTATGGTAAGGTCTTACTGTTGTACTGTAATGTTACTTTGTTTTAATGTTAACCATCATTTGCTTAGCAGGTACGCCATTCAGTTGCATCGCGGATTTATTTATCTTGACAGCAACAGCGTTTGCTCCCACGATACATAAAGCCGTGACTCCAACGCTGTAGGAGGTGATTTCACCACCACAGTTAAAAAAAGAGCATATATGCCGAAGCATGGGGGGAGCAGGGGCGGAGGAGCGATTTTGCTCCTAATGCCGCGTATATACGGTCGAAATTCCGACGGAGGCTTGCCCGTGGAAAAGTTCGACCGTGTGTACGCGGCATAACCTTTTATGCCGCGTACATACGGTCGAAATTCCGACGAAGGCTTGCCCGTGGAAAAGTCCGACCGTGTGTACGCGGCATAACTTTTTTGCGGGAGGATGCCCCCATGCTTCGGCATATATGCCCATCATTAGAAGTGGGTGGATGAAGGGAGGTATTCTAATGGTGGGCATACCCACCGATCAATCTCTTTTTTTCGTTCAGCCAACAGGCTGCATGAAAAAAAAGATTACAATACATGTCCAACAAGGACCAGCAACGTACTGGTATGTTGCTGGACTTTGAATGGTTATACCAGATTGATGCCTGCAGGTATCATTCTTTTCAGCCAGCGGCCGGCTTTCATGTAAAAGCAATCCTAGTGGCTAATTAGCCTCTGGACTGCTTTTACAAGCAGTGGGAGGGAATGCCCCCCCCCGGATATAAACAGCGCCATTGGGAAATTGGGAAAGCATTTTATCACACCGATCTTGGTGTGGTCAGATGCTTTGAGGGCAGAGGAAAGATCTAGGGTCTAACCCCCCATTTTTTTTCAAAAAAAGAGTACCTGTCACTACTTATTGCTATCATAGGGGATATTTACATTCCCTGAGATAACAATAAAAATGATAAAAAAAAAAAAAAAAATATGGAAGGAACAATTTAAAAATAAAATAAAAAAGCAAAATAAATAATAATAAAAAAAAAAAAGCACCGCTGTCCCCCCCTGCTCTTGCGCAAAGGCGAACGCAAGCGTCGGTCTAGCATCATATGTAAATAGCAATTGCATCATGCATGTGAGGTATCACCGCGAAGGTCAGATCGAGGGCAGTAATTTTAGCAGTAGACCTCCTCTGTAAATCCAACGTGGTAACCTGTAAAGGCTTTTAAATGCTTTCAAAAATGAATGTAGTTTCTCGCCGCTGCGCGTTTGTGCGCAATTTTAAAGCATGTCGTGTTTGGTATCCATGTACTCGGCCTAAGATCATCTTTTTTATTTCATCAAACATTTGGGCAATATAGTGTTTTTTAGTGCATTAAAAATAAAAAAAGTGTGTTTTTCCCCCAAAAAATGCGTTTGAAAAATCGCTGCGCAAATACTGTGTGGAAAAAAAAAATGCAACACCCACTATTTTAATCTGTAGGGCCTTTGCTTTAAAAATATATATAATGTTTGGGGGTTCAACATAATTTTCTTGCCAAAAAAAAAATGTTTTCATGTAAACAAAAAGTGTCAGAAAGGGCTTTGTCTTCAAGTGGTTAGAAGAGTGGATGATGTGTGACATAAGCTTCCTAATGTTGTGCATAAAATGCCAGGACAGTTCAAAACCCCCCCAAATGACCCCATTTTGGAAAGTAGACACCTCAAGTTATTTGCTGAGAGGCATGTTGAGCCCATTGAATATTTTTTTTTTTGTCCCAAGTGATTGAATAATGACAAAAAGAAAAAAAAAAAAATTACAAAAAGTTGTCACTAAATTATATATTGCTCAAACATGCCATGGTTATATGTGGAATTGCACCCCAAAATACATTATGTTGCTTCTCCTGAGTACGGGGATACCACATGTGAGACATTTTGGGAGCCTAGCCACGTACAGGACCCCGAAAACCAAGCACCGCCTTCAGGATTTCTATGGGTGTAAATTTTTGATTTTACTCCTCACTGCCTATCACAGTTTCGGAGGCCATGGAATGCCCAGATGGCACAAAACCCCCCCAAATGACCCAATTTTGGAAAGTAGACACCCCAAGCTATTTGCTGAGAGGTATGTTGAGTATTTTGCAGATCTCGCTTTTTGTCACAAAGTTTTAAAAATTGAAAAAAAAAAAAATATGTCTTTGTTCATTTTCAAAAACAAATGAGAGCTGTAAAATACTCACCATGCCTCTCGGCAAATAGCTTGGGGTGTCTACTTTCCAAAATGGGGTCATTTGTAGGGGTTTTGGGCTATCTTGGCATTTTATGGCCTTCAAAACTGTGATAGGTAGTGAGGAGTGAAATCAAACATTTGTGCCCTTAGAAATCCTGAAGGCGGTGCTTGGTTTTCGGGGGCCCGTACGCGGCTAGGCTCTCAAAAAGTCCCACACATGTGGTATCCCCGTACTCAGGAGAAGCAACCAAATGTATTTTGGGGTGCAATTCCACATATAACCATGGTATGTTTGAGCAATATATCATTTAGTGACAACTTTTTGTACATTTTTCTTTTTTTTTTCTTTTTGTCATTATTCAATCACTTGGGACAAAAAAAAAAAAATATTCAATGGGCTCAACATGCCTCTCAGCAATTTCCTTGGGGTGTCTACTTTCCAAAATGGGGTCATTTTGGGGGGGTTTTGTGCTATCTTGGCATTTTATGGCCTTCAAAACTGTGATAGGTAGTGAGGAGTAAAATCAAAAATTTATGCCCTTAGAAACCTTGAAGGCGGTGCTTGGTTTTTGGGGTCCCGTACGCGACTAGGCTCGCAAAAAGTCCCACACATGTGGTATCCCCATACTCAGGAGAAGCAGCAGAATGTATTTTGGGGTGTAATTTCACATATGCCCATGGCATGTGTGAGCAATATATCATTTAGTGACAACTTTGTGCAAAAAAAATAAAGTTTGTCATATTCCCGCAACTTGTGGCAAAATATAAAATATTCCATGGACTAATCATGCCTCTCAGTAAATAGCTTGGGGTGTCTACTTTCCAAAATGGGGTCATTTAGGGGGGTTTTGTGCTATTTTGGCATTTTATGGCCTTCGAAACTGTGATAGGTAGTGAGGAGTGAAATCAAAAATTTGCGCCCTTAGAAATCCTGAAGGCGGTGCTTGGTTTCCGGGGTCCCGTACGTGGCTAGGCTCCTAAAAAGTCCCACACATGTGGTATCCCCGTACTCAGGAGAAGCAGCAGAATGTATTTTGGGGTGTAATTTCACATATGCCCATGGCATGTGTGAGCAATATATCATTTAGTGACAACTTTGTGCAAAAAAAATAAAGTTTGTCATATTCCCGCAACTTGTGGCAAAATATAAAATATTCCATGGACTAATCATGCCTCTCAGTAAATAGCTTGGGGTGTCTACTTTCCAAAATGGGGTCATTTAGGGGGGTTTTGTGCTATTTTGGCATTTTATGGCCTTCGAAACTGTGATAGGTAGTGAGGAGTGAAATCAAAAATTTGCGCCCTTAGAAATCCTGAAGGCGGTGCTTGGTTTCCGGGGTCCCGTACGTGGCTAGGCTCCTAAAAAGTCCCACACATGTGGTATCCCCGTACTCAGGAGAAGCAGCAGAATGTATTTTGGGGTGAAATTCCACATATAACCTTGGCATGTGTGAGCAATATATCATTTAGTGACAACTTTTTGTATTTTTTTTTTTTTGTCATTATTCAATCACTTGGGACAAAAAAAAAATATTCAATGGGCTCAACATGCCTCTCAGCAATTTCCCTGGGGTGTCTACTTTCCAAAATGGGGTCATTTGGGGGGGTTTTGTACTGCCCTGCCATTTTAGCACCTCAAGAAATGAGATAGGCAGTCATAAATTAAAAGCTGTGTAAATTCCAGAAAATGTACCCTAGTTTGTAGACGCTATAACTTTTGCGCAAACCAATAAATATATGCTTATTGACATTTTTTTTACTAAAGACATGTGGCTGAATACATTTTGGCCTAAATGTATGACTACAATTGAGTTTATTCGATTTTTCTTATAACAAAAAGTAGAAAATATCATTTTTTTTCAAAATTTTCGGTCTTTTTCCGTTTATATCGCAAAAAATAAAAATCGCAGAGGCAATCAAATACCATTAAAAGAAAGCTCTATTTGTGGGAAGAAAAGGATGCAAATTTCGTTTCGTTACAACATTGCATGTCCACACAATTTACAGTTAAAGCAGCGCAGTGCAAAATTCTAAATTCACCTCTGGTCCTTTAGCTACCAAATGGTCCGGGGCTTAAGTGGTTAACTGTGTATTTAGCTGGTGTTAAAGGGGTTGTAACGGTTTATTTTTATTTTTTTAAAATAACAAACATGTCATACTTGCCTCCACTGTGCAGTTCGTTTTGCACAGAGTTTCCCCGATTCTCGTCTTCTGGGGTCCCTCGGCGGCTGTCTCGGCTCCTCCCTGGAAGAGCTCTTCCCCCTCTGTAAAGTGCTCTCCCAAGGGGGATAGCTTGCGGGCGCGCTCCCGTGATACAGTCGTCGGCCATAGCCGCCGACTGTATCACTCTGCCCCGCCCCCGGTGCGCCTCATCATTGATTTGATTGACAGCAGCGGGAGCCAATGGCTGCGCTGCTATCAATCATCCAATGAAGAGCCGAGAAGAGCCGAGAAGCCCCGGGCCGAGAAGCCAGCACGTTCACGACGTGGGACTTTCGAGGGCTCAGGTAAGTAAATGGGGGGCTGGGGGGGGCCTGTAAGCATTGGATGTTACTCTTTCGTCCATGGACCGACACAGCTTCTCTATTGACAAAGTGGGTATTATCCGTTAATTAGGAGTGACTAGGCAGAAAAACTTGTAAAAAGTGTTGCATCACACCTTCTACAGTACCGCCCAGGGGGCGGACCCTCTGGGTATACCCTCTCAGTCTGCACATCGCAGATCAGTTTTTTTCTGTCTAGCAAGGAGTAGGACATGGCTCCCTTCGGGCCCATTGGTCCGGGGAAAAAAGATATATATATATTTATTTTATTTTTTTGCTACATTTGTTGTTTCCTGCGATCTTCGATCAACTGCCGACTGGGTGACAGGCTGGATCCTCGATCCTTGTAGTCTCCCCAGTTTCGGCCATCGAGCGTGTGCCGACCCTAGCTACGCGCTGGGTTTTCCACGACATGCCCGTCGCTCCACGGGTGGCCGGTGAGCCTACGCTCCAGGGCCTGCATCGGACCGCTCAGCTTCGGCTGCCCTTACGGCCGAGTCGCAGCAGCCTGGCCGGTGAGCTTACGCTCCAAGGCTTGCATCGGACCGCTCAGCTTCAGCTGACCTTACGGCCGAGTCGCAGCAGCCTGTCCGGTGAGCGTCATGCTCCAGGGCATACATATGATCGTCCCTTCTGGGTCCAATCACAGCATGCCTGGCCAACAGTCACCTTCCGTGCGCGGACGATGATCTGTTTGGAATGTCTTCCAGCAGAATACATGCAGGATAGGTAAGTAAAACTCCCCTGCCTCGGCTGGGTGATTTAGCTGGACATTCCTGGAGAGATCAAGTGAGTGGTTGTGGACCCTTTCTTCCCTCTCTCCCTGCCTTTCCCTCCTCCCTGGGCTTCTAGCTAAAGGTTGCTGGGTGCTGGGGGTCACCTAGGGGGTCCCACTGGAGCGGGGCTGGCTGTAACTAACATTTAAAAGAAATGTCATTTTTGCTTACCTGTGTTTCTGTGTCTCCATGCTGTCGGCGGCCATTTTGAGGTGGTCCATGCCAAGTTTGGCCTCTTGTAACTGCCTGGCGGCCATCTTCCTGTGGTTCGGCCACACCCCTATCAGGTGATCGGCGGCCATGTTGGTCCACCCTGTATGCAGATATTGCCGTTCGGCGGCCATCTTTTTGTGGGCTATGGCTGCCTGACCTCTATCTTCTGTCGGCGGCCATTTTCTTAGAGCCCACATTATCTTCCATACAGACGTTTTTGGCAACCATTTTGCGAGAGCCTCCGGCCTCTAGGGTGCATTACACTGGCGTGAAAATTCACACAGGAAGTGCTGATAAAAGAAGCAGACTGACACAGCAGCAAGGGGACAGCATCACAGGCGCAGCATAGCAGTACCTATCCAGGGTGGTGAGTCCTCTGGGTAACCCAGCATCTCTGCAGCGCAGGAGGGTGGCCTATTGATATCTTGCCTGGAGCCCTGTGGGTGTCAGCGTGTGGTCAGCATGGCATCTGAGCCAGATGTCTTCTCCCCTGAAACACCAGATTTAGCAGCTGGTGTCCCTGAGGTGTCTATGGACGCTATGTCGGCAATCCTAGAGGCGTTTGCTGCCAGGGTGGAAGCAGCACACGGGAATACAGGGGGTAATAAACGCCCCCGTCCCCTGCAATCTTCTGGGGATATTTCTGATGCAGAACTAGGTCCAGCTACGGCTCATGGCCCAGATTCTGATGCATCAGAGACTGCAGACCGTGACCGATCGGACAGTGAGGAGGACTCCAAGTCCAGGTCAGTACGCGAGACGGCTTTGGTATCTGACCTTATTACTGCAGTGCGGGATACGCTAAAGTTGGAAAATACTGCAGAAGCAGCAGAGACTCCGGTCCACTTGGGTTTCATAGACCTGCCCGCACTGCTAAGGTGTTCCCTTGTGTGTCTTTTGATAAACTCTTATACAAGGAATGGGAGACCCCACTGAGGGTCTTTACAGCCCCAAAGAGGTTTGCGGTACGGTACCCCTTTTGAGGAGAGTTTTCTGAAGAAATGGACCTCTCCCCCCTATAGTGGACCCTCCGGTGTCCAGACTTAATAGAGCCACCACAATTCTTGTAGAAGGGGCTCCTGTTTTCTAGGACCCTGTGGATAAGAAGGCTGAAGCACTCGCTTGCTACCTATACTCAGTGGTAGGCTCGGCAGTACGCCCGGCATTGGCGGGGGCCCTAGTGTCTCACACACTTACTGAATGGGCAAGATTGCTACTCCAGGGGTTAAGGAGCGAGATGCTCCTCCTGATGAGATAACATTGGCCGACCTGTTGGTCCAGGGCCTTAGGTTTGTCTGCGAGTCAGACATGAATACTATTCCCCTGCTGTCTAAAACTTCGGTTTATGCAGTAGCAATACGCCGCCTGATCTGGCTAAAAGGCTGGTCTGCGGACCAGACTTCCAAGAAAGCCCTGTTGGATCTGCCTTTTTAAGGGCGACAGACTTTTTGGGGCTTCTCTGGATGACATCATCAAGGATGCCACAGGAAGTAAAAGCACTTTGCTTCCCCAAATTAGCAAGGGTAAGGGGCCACGCCAAGGGCAAGGGCCCTCCTTTACTGCACACAAGTGGTTTTTTCGTCCCCCTAGGGCGACAGGGAGAAGACCCCAGGCCGATAAAGCGCCTGCCCAAGGACAAAAGCGTCCTTGGTCCCGCAGACCCAACAAGCCTGCGGACAAATCTGCGTCCACATGAAGGTCCGCCCCCACCCAGCTCTCGGGTGGGGGGACGTCTTCGCGAATTCGCGACTCAGTGGACTGCTCTAGTCTCCGACAGGTGGGTTTGCGAAGTAATCTCCTCAGGCTACAAGATAGAATTTCTCTCTTGTCCACCAGACAGATTCATCACCTCCAATCTCCAGCTACTACCGACCCGTCGGGAGGCCCTGTATGGGGCGGTCCAGGGTCTACTGGAACGCGGGGTAGTTATTCCAGTTCCAGAACAGGAACGGGGTCAGGGTTTTTACTCAAATCTGTTCATTGTGCCAAAGAAGGAGGGGGTTCGTCCAATCTTGGATCTCAGAGCCCTCAATTGCTTTGTGAAGGTACAAAGATTTCGGATGGAGTCGGTTCGATCCGTAGTCACGGCTCTCCATCCGGGGGACTTTCTGGCCTCCTTGGACATCAAGGACGCATACCTGCATGTCCCCATATACTCCAGACACCAGAGGTTTCTGCGATTTGCTATCGGGAAGAACCACTACCAGTTTGTGGCCCTCCCGTTTGGCCTTGCCTCAGCACCCAGGACGTTCACCAAGGTGCTCGCTCCGATTCTGGCACTTCTAAGACAGCGGGGTATCGCTATCACAGGTTACTTGGACGACCTTCTGCTGAAGGCCCCTTCAAGCTCAGAATTAGAGGTAAGCGTGTCCATTACCTGTCAGACTCTTCGAGACTGTGGTTGGATACTAAACACGCAAAAGTCAGTATTGGTGCCCACTCAACGCCTAGTGTACCTGGGGTTGATTCTGGATTCCTCAGAGGCAAAGGTATTCCTCCCTGTGGAGAAGTTGCAGACCCTCCGGGCTGCAGTACGGCAGCTGACTTCCAGGAATTGGTCGTCACTCCGTTTTTGCATGCGAGTGTTGGGCCTCATGGTAGCCTCCTTCGAGGCGGTCCCATATGCTCAATACCACACTCGAGTGTTACAGAAGGAAGTTCTGTCCAGATGGAACAGATGCCCTTCATCTCTGGATTATCAAATCCGAGTGAGCCACCTAGTCAGGAGATCCCTGGTATGGTGGCTGACAGCACCGGCTCTAATGGCCGGGAAGTCATTTCTTCCGGTTTACTGGATAGTGATCACGACGGACGCCAGCCTTACAGGTTGGGGGGGAGTCTGGGGTGTCCAGTCTGCGCAAGGTCGCTGGACCCCAGAGGAAGCCCTCCTGCCGATCAATGTCCTGGAGATCCGGGCGATCAAGCTGTGCCTCTTCAAATGGTCTCAGACTGCAAGGGCATCCAGTCAGACAACGCCACAGCAGTGGCATATGTCAATCATCAAGGAGGAACAAGAAGCTCAGCTGCAGCATCGGAGATCGCTCGCATCCTGAAGTGGGCAGAGAGGAGCGTACCGGCACTGTCGGCCGTGTACATTCCGGGTGTGGAAAACTGGCAGGCGGACTACCTGAGCCGCCAGATGCTGGACCAGGGAGAATGGTCCTTACACCCGGAGGTGTTCCAACTCCTCTGCCAAAGATGGGGCACACCAGACGTAGATCTTCTGGCTTCCCGACTCAATCGGAAGGTATTGAGGTTTGTGGCCCGGTCAAGAGACCCATGGGCAGACGCAACGGACGCGTTGGTAGCATCGTGGGGTCAGTATCGGCTAATCTATGCCTTCCCTCCCTTAAGGCTTCTTCCTCTACTGCTCCGCAGAGTGGAGGCAGAGGGAATTCCAATGATCCTAATCGCTCCAGATTGGCCTCAGCGTCCTTGGTACGCCGATCTAGTACGTCTGGTAGCAGACGTCCCCTGGCGCCTACCACTACGGAAGGACCTGCTATCGCAAGGTCCCATATTCCATCCTGCTTTACAGTCATTGGCTTTAACGGCATGGCTGTTGAGAACCAGGTACTGAGAGATCGGGGCCTGTCAGACTCAGTAATCTCTACTATGAGAAGTGCTCGGAAACCGTCCTCTAGGAAGGTCTATCACCGCACTTGGAGGGCCTACATCTCCATATGTGAGGAAATGAAATGGCATCCGCGTACCTATTTGGTTTCCAGAATCCTGCTGTTTTTACAGCATGGGGTAGACCAAAGGCTTGCCCTAAGTACGATTAAGGGACAGATATCTGCCCTGGCTGTCTTTTTTTTTTTCAGCGACCCCTGGCGACTCACTCTCTCGTGAGTACATTTGTGCAGGGGGTCCGACATGTGGCCCCTCCGGTCCGTCCCCCGTTACCTCCGTGGGACTTGAACCTGGTCCTCTCGGTGCTTCAGAAGGCACCGTTTGAGAATATTAGAGATATTCCCCTGTTGACACTTTCTCAGAAAGTGGTCTTTTTGGTGGCTGTTACGTCAGTTAGACGAGTCTCTGAGCTGGCAGCCTTGTCCTGCAAGGCTCCCTATTTGATTTTCCACAAGGATAAGGTGGTGCTGCGGCCGCAGCCTTCCTTTCTTCCAAAAGTCGTTTCGGCTTTTCATCTCAACGAAGACATTGTACTTCCATCCTTGTGTCCTCAGCCGTCGAATCCTAAGGAGTCGGCGTTGCATTCCTTGGACGTTGTCCGAGCTTTGAGAGTATACATATCTGCTACTTCCCTGTTCCGGAAGTCAGACTCACTGTTTGTTTCGGTGGCTGGTCCCAAGAAGGGCCAAGCAGTCTCATCGGCCACCATCTCTAGGTGGATCCGACAGATAGTAATCCAGGCTTACGCCTTAAAGGGTCAGGCGCCCCCCTTTCCTGTCACGGCGCATTCGACCAGGGCAATAGGTGCCTCTGGGGCTTTCTGACATCAAGCGTCTGTTTCCCAACTATGTAAAGCGGCGACTTGGTCGTCCGCTCACACTTTCACAAAATTCTACAAAATTGATGTAGGTGCATCTTCGGATGCCTCTTTCGGCCGCAAGGTTTTGCAGGCGGCTGTTTAGAGTTGCAACTCCTCCGTTGGAGGAGTGCTGTTTTGTGTTTTGGGGTGAAGTTTGTTTTTATGCTGTTACCACCCCTCGTTTTTTCTCTGACACTGCTTTGGGACGTCCCACTTTGTCAATAGAGAAGCTGTGTCGGTCCATGGACGAAAGAGTAAATAGGATTTTTTACTCACCGTAAAATCCTTTTCTCTGAGTCCATGGACCGACACAGCACCCACCCCTCCTTTTAAGTTTGTACTGCTTTTTGACGAACTGATCTGCGATGTGCAGACTGAGAGGGTATACCCAGAGGGTCCGCCCCCTGGGCGGTACTGTAGAAGGTGTGATGCAACACTTTTTACAAGTTTTTCTGCCTAGTCACTCCTAATTAACGGATAATACCCACTTTGTCAATAGAGAAGCTGTGTCGGTCCATGGACTCAGAGAAAAGGATTTTACGGTGAGTAAAAAATCCTATTTTTTTTACCTTAATGCATAGGATGCATTAAGGTGAAAAAACGCGAAGCTTTACAACCTCTTTAACCACTTAAGCCCCGGACCATTTTGTAGCTAAAGGACCAGAGGTGTTTTCAGAATTTTGCACTGCGCTGCTTTAACTGTAAATTGTGTGGACATGCAATGTTGTACCCAAACGAAATTTGCGTCCTTTTCTTCCCACAAATAGAGCTTTCTTTTAATGGTATTTGATTGCCTCTGCGATTTTTATTTTTTGCGATATAAACGGAAAATACCGAAAATTTGGAAAAAAAATTATATTTTCTAATTTTTGTTATAGGAAAAATCGAATAAACTCAATTTTAGTCATACATTTAGGCCAAAATGTATTCAGCCACATGTCTTTAGTAAAAAAAATGTCAATAAGCGTATATTTATTGGTTTGCGAATTTACACAGCTTTAAATTTATGACTGCCTATCTAATTTCTTGAGGTGCTAAAATGGCAGGGCAGTACAAAACCCCCCCAAATGACCCCATTTTGGAAAGTAGACACCCCAAGGAAATTGCTGAGAGGCATGTTGACCCCATTGATTTTTTTTTTTGTCCCAAGTGATTGAATAATGACAAAAAAAAAAAATTACAAAAAGTTGTCACTAAATGATATATTGCTCACACATGCCATGGGTATATGTGGAATTGCACCCCAAAATACATTCTGCTGCTTCTCCTGAGTACAGGGATACCACATGTGTGGGACATTTTAGGAGCCTAGCCACGTACGGGACCCCAGAAAATAAGCACCGCCTTCAGGATTTCTAAGGGCGCAAATTTTTGATTTCACTCCTCACTACCTATCACAGTTTCGAAGGCCATAAAATGCCAAAATAGCACAAAACCCCCCCAAATGACCCCATTCTGGAAAGTAGACACCCCAAGCTATTTACTGAGAGGCATGTTCAGTCCATGGAATATTTTATAGTTTGCCACAAGTTGCGGGAATATGACAAACTTTTTTTTTTTGCACAAAGTTGTCACTAAATTATATATTGCTCACACATGCCATGGGCATATGTGAAATTACACCCCAAAATACATTTTGCTGCTTCTCCTGAGTACGGGGATACCACATGTGTGGGACTTTTTGGGAGCCTAGCTGCGTACGGGACCCCAAAAACCAAGCACCGCCTTCAAGATTTCTAAGGGCATAAATTTTTGATTTCACTCCTCACTACCTATCACAGTTTTGAAGGCCATAAAATGCCAAAATGGCACAAAACCCCCCCAAATGACCCCATTTTGGAAAGTAGACACCACAAACTATTTGCTGAGAGGCATGTTGAGCCCATTGAATATTTTTTTTTTGTCCCAAATGATTGAATAATGACAAAAAGAAAAAAAAAAACAAATGTACAAAAAGTTGTCACTAAATGATATATTGCTCACACATGCCATGGTTATATGTGGAATTGCACCCCAAAATACATTCTGCTGCTTCTCCTGAGTACGGGGATACCACATGTGTAGGACTTTTTGGGAGCCTAGCCGCGTACGGGGCCCCAAAAACCAAGCACCGCCTTCAGGATTTCTAAGGGCGTAAATTTTTGATTTCACTCCTCACTACCTATCACTACCTATCACAGTTTTGAAGGCCATAAAATGCCAAAATAGCACAAAACCCCCCCAAATTACCCCATTTTGGAAAGTAGACACCCCAAGGAAATTGCAAAGATCTGCAAAATACTCAACATACCTCTCAGCAAATAGCTTGGGGTGTCTACTTTCCAAAATGGGGTCATTTGGGGGGGTTTTGTGCCATCTGGGCATTCCATGGCCTCCGAAACTGTGATAGGCAGTGAGGAGTGAAATCAAAAATTTACACCCATAGAAATCCTAAAGCGGGGCTTGGTTTTCGGGGTCCTGTACGCGGCTAGGCTCCCAAAATGTCTCACACATGTGGTATCCCCGTACTCAGGAGAAGAAACAGAATGTATTTTGGGGTGCAATTCCACATATAACCATGGCATGTTTGAGCAATATATCATTTAGTGACAACTTTTTGTACATTTTTTTTTTCTTTTTGTCATTATTCAATCACTTGGGACAAAAAAAAAATATTCAATGGGCTCAACATGCCTCTCAGCAAATAGCTTGAGGTGTCTACTTTCCAAAATGGGGTCATTTGGGGGGGTTTTGAACTGTCCTGGCATTTTATGCACAACATTAGGAAGCTTATGTCACACATCATCCACTCTTCTAACCACTTGAAGACAAAGCCCTTTCTGACACTTTTTGTTTACAAGAAAAAAATAATTTTTTTGCAAGAATATTATGTTGAACCCCCAAACATTATATATTTTTTTAAAGCAAAGGCCCTACAGATTAAAATAGTGGGTGTTGCATTTTTTTTTCCACACAGTATTTGCGCAGCGATTTTTCAATTGCATTTTTTGGGGAAAAAACACATTTTTTTTTTATTTTTAATGCACTAAAAAACACTATATTGCCCAAATGTTTGAGGAAATAAAAAAGATGATCTTAGGCCAAGTACATGGATACCAAACACGACATGCTTTAAAATTGCGCACAAACGCGCAGCGGCGACAAACTACATTCATTTTTAAAAGCATTTAAAAGCCTTTACAGGTTACTACGTTAGATTTACAGAGGAGGTCTACTGCTAAAATTACTGCCCTCAATCTGACCTTCGCGGTGATATCTCACATGCATGATGCAATTTCTGTTTACATATGACGCTAGACCGACGCTTGCGTTCGCCTTTGCGCAAGAGTAGGGGGGACAGCGGTGCTTTTTTTTTTTTTTTTTATTATTTATTTTGCTTTTTTATTTTATTTTTAAACTGTTCCTTCCATATTTTTTTTTATTTTTATTGTTATCTCAGGGAATGTAAATATCCCCTATGATAGCAATAGGTAGTGAAAGGTACTCTTTTTTTGAAAAAAATTGGGGGGTTAGACCCTAGATCTTTCCTCTGCCCTCAAAGCATCTGACCACACCAAGATCGGTGTGATAAAATGCTTTCCCAATTTCCCAATGGCGCTGTTTATATCCGGGGGGGGGGGGACATTCCCTCCCACTGCTTGTAAAAGCAGTCTAGAGGCTAATTATCTGCTAGAATTGCTTTTACATGAAAGCCGGCCACTGGCTGAAAAGAATGATACCAAGATGATACCTAAACCTGCAGGCATCATTCTGGTATAAACATTCAAAGTCCAGAAACATACCAGTACGTTGCTGGTCCTTGTTGGACATGTATTGTAATCTTTTTTTTCATGCAGCCTGTTGGCTGAATGAAAAAAAGAGATTGATCGGTGGGTATGCCCACCATTAGAATACCTCCCTTCATCCACCCACTTCTAATGATGGGCATACATGCACCATTTATATATGCCGAAGCATGGGGGCAGCCTCCCGCAAAAAAGTTATGCCGCGTACACAGGGTCAGACTTTTCCAACGGGCAAGCCTCCGTCGGAATTTCGACCGTATGTACGCGGCATTAGGAGCAAAATCGCACCTCCGCCCCTGCTGCCCCCATGCTTCGGCATATATGCTCTTTTTTTTAACTGTGGTGGTGAAATCACCTCCTACAGCATTGGAGTCACGGCTTTATGTATCGTGGGAGCAAACGCTGTTGCTGTCAAGATAAATAAATCCGCACTGCAACTGAATGGCGTACCTGCTAAGCAAATGATGGTTAACATTAAAACAAAGTAACATTACAGTATAACAGTAAGACCTTACCCTACCATACCTGCAAAGCAAATACCAAAAAAAAAACTATTATAAAATAAAACATTTTTTTAACGCAACCTGTGCCTAAAATATATATATGCCGAAGCATGGGGGCATCCTCCCGCAACAAAGTTATGCCGCGTACACACGGTCTGACTTTTCCACGGGCAAGCCTCCGTCAGGAATTTCGACCGTATGTACGCGGCATAAAAGGTTATGCTGCGTACACACGGTCAAACTTTTCCACGGGCAAGCCTCCGTCGGAATTTCGACCGTATGTACGCGGCATTAGGAGCAAAATCGCTCCTCCGCCCCTGCTGCCCCCATGCTTCGGCATATATGCTCTTTTTTTTTTAACTGTGGTGGTGAAATCACCTCCTACAGCACTGGAGTCACGGCTTTATGTATCGTGGGAGCAAACGCTGTTGCTGTCAAGATAAATAATTCCGCGCTGCAGTTGAATGGCGCACCTGAAAACAAAAAATTACATACCTGAAAAGCAAGCATGATAAAACATTGCAGAATAGAATACAGTAAAAAAGAGCAGAACAATAGAGAGAAAATAGAGAGAGAGAGAACAATAAAAGGACAACAATTTTGGTTTTTTTTATTTTATATTTTTTTTGTGTTTTAGTTTTTTACGTTTGTTTTTATTTATTTTTTTACACTTTTTTTTGTAACTTTAACAACTGTAATGGTTCGGGTCTCTCAAAATGCGATGGCATCTTGGGAGACCCTGTGTAAGTGTGTCCTAGTCTGTGAAATGCTGTACCCTACGCTAAAACGTCACTTTTGAGTGGTAGCGTTCAAAACATTCACCAAGGCAAAGACCAGGATTGTCAGGACAGAGTGGACAAAAACAACGGGTGTCACGCCTAAATCCGCGCTTGCTACAGACACAACATCTTTTTTGGGGAGTTCGTTGGGTAGGGGTACTCTGGAGGGCATACGGATAATGCCTCTCATGCAGCCGGCTTACTGCATTTGGTAGGGGATGGTGTCACGTACCTGGTAGGTGAGCCCGACGTGCAGGGAGTGGCCTCTCGTAGACCTCTGGCTCGAGAACCCCTTATAGAGCAGACAGGGGCTCAGGAGGGCAAAGGAGCACAAGTGCCTGGCAGGAACTGAAGCAGGTGGAAGTAGAAGCAGCAGACTGCAGCTGAGGGTAACTGATGGGAGACGTGCAGTGGTCCGCAGCAGGCACTAGAGGATCAGGAAGCAGACTTGGTGAAGACAGGCCGGGTCAGACACAAGCGGGCAGATGAGTACAAAGCAGGATCCAAGAATAGTTAAAGTCCAGGCCGGGTCAGTGTATCAGGCGGGCAGCAAACTGGTTAGAGGAGAAGGCAGAAGAGAAGTCGGGACGAGCCGTGGTCAAAGGCGGGCAGCAGACAGGAGAAGCCAAGGGAAGCCGGATCAGGTACCAGAGCAATTAGATCAGAGGTTCAGGTAACAAGGGTCTTCAGGAAACCCTGTAGACCGGACAGCAAGGATGCAGAGTGACAGCTCTCTTTAAATAGGCAGTCTTTGGCGCCAAACTGCGTCATAGGCGCGCGCGCGTGCTATCGCGCATCCGCGCGCGCCCGTTCGCCACTATCGCGTGCCCGCGCACGCTCGTTCGCCGCTATCGCGCATGCGCCGAACGGGTCTGCCTGTGCATAGAGATTCTGAGACCCCGATTGCTGGGATGAGTGAGAGAACGTCTTTCCTGACATTGCCCCCCTCCTACGGGCAGCCTCCGGATGCCCAACTGAGCCAGCCTACCTGGGTGAGACCTTTTGAAGGCCGTGATCAATCTTTTGGCATGAATGTTGGTTTCCGGTTCCCAGGAATTTTCCTCGGGGCCATAGCCCTTCCATTTAACCAGATATTGGGTTTGGTTGCGTCTCTTCCTACAGTCCAGGATAGACTCGATTTCGAACTCCTCCTCACCATTGATGAGCACGGGCTCAGGAGGGCCAATACCTCGATTGGGAAAGGGATCTGGGACTGCAGGTTTGAGTAGCGACACATGGAATATCGGGTGTATCCGAAAAGATTCCGGTAATTTCAGCTCGTATGCCACGTCATTAATTTTCCTTGTTACAGGGAAGGGACCCACAAATTTGGGGCCCAGTTTCTTAGAGGGGCATGTCATTTTTAGATTCACTGTGGACAGCCAGACTTGATCTCCGGGTGTAAGGTTAAGTTCCCCCCTCCTCTTTTTGTCGAACACCTCCTTATTATGCGCCTGAGTCCTTGCCATTGTCTCCTGAAGCAACTTACTGTTGGTACTGAGGAAGTTCAGGGTCTCCTGGGCGGCTGGGACCGCACACTCTGGAATATTATTAGACAGGAACAGAGGGTGGAAGCCGTAGTTCGCAAAGAACGGTGACTGCTTGGTCGCTGAATGAACGGAATTGTTGTAGGCGAACTCGGCGAGGGGTAATAGTGGTACCCAGTCGTCTTGAGAGAAGGAAGAGAAACAGCGCAAATATTGCTCCAGGGTCTGATTTGTGCGTTCCGTCTGACCATTGGTCTGGGGATGATAAGCTGAAGAGAAGGAAAGGTCAATCTTTAAAGATTCGCAGAGTCCCCTCCAGAATCTGGATGTAAACTGCACCCCCCGGTCAGATACAATGTTCACAGGAATGCCGTGCAGTCTTACGATTTCTTTGATGAATAGTTTTGCGGTCTCGGGGGCAGAAGGTGTACATCTCATGGGCAGAAAGTGGGCCATCTTGGAAAGTCTGTCCACTACCACAAAAATGGTAGTGCAATTTTCTGATGATGGTAGTTCCACAATAAAGTCCATCAAAATCATTCTCCAAGGTCTGTCTGGAATGGGTAAAGGCCTCAACAGACCCCAAGCTCTGGTCTTGCTGCCCTTGTTCTGAATGCACGTAATGCATGATTCCACATAGTCCTTGCAGTCCTTAGACAGTTGAGGCCACCAAAACATGCGCTGGAGAAGTTCAGATGTTTTGTGCACCCCAAAGTGGCCAGCCAGTTCATGATCGTGACAAGATTTGAGAACGTTGATCCGTAATTGTGGAGGTACGAAGATCTTGTCCTTGAACCACAGCAGGTCGTCTTTCAACTGTAGGGTAACATCCGGTGGGTAGGCCTCATTGGTAGAAGCCTGCTTAATCTGAGAAAGTAGGTCTCCTTGCAGCAGAAGGAAATTTCTGGGAGTCAGGATGGTGTCTGGGGGTGAGAGAGCTTCAGCTCCGCTAAACATCCGTGAAAGCGCATCTGGCTTGGTGTTCTTGGACCCGGGCCTGTAGGTTATATGGAATGAAAATCTGGTGAAGAAAAGTGCCCATCTGGCTTGACGTGGTTTCAGTCTTTTGGCTACTTTCAAGTACTCCAGATTTTTGTGGTCTGTGTAGATCAAAATAGGATGTGCTGCCCCCTCTAGTAAGTAGCGCCACTCTTCCAACGCGGCCTTAATTGCGAGTAGCTCTCTGTCCCCCACATCATAGTTCCTCTCAGCTTCGGACAACTTCCGAGAGAAGCAGGCGACTGGATGCAACTGCGAATTGGGACCCTGTCTCTGGGAGAGCACCGCCCCCACTGCGATCTCTGAGGCATCTACTTCCAAAATGTAAGGCAGAGCGGGGTCTGGATGTTTCAGGACTGCGGCCGAGACAAACTGATCCTTTAAGGTGGAGAAGGCAACTTCGGCTTCCGGGGTCCAATGGAATCGTATGCCTTGCTTCGTCAAACTGGTGATGGGCGAGATGATGGTAGAAAATCCCCGGATAAACTTGCGATAAAAGTTTGCAAATCCTACAAAGCGTTGGATCCCTTTTTTGTCTGTAGGAATTGGCCAATCCAAGATGGCGGAAACTTTTTGTGGGTCCATTTTGACACCTTCTATGGAGATAATTAGTCCCAAAAACTGAATGCTCTGTTGTTCAAACTCGCATTTCTCGGGTTTCGCGTAAAGGCCATGCTGAAGGAGTCGGGTTAACACTTTCCTGACATGCTCTCGGTGAATGGACAAGGACGAGGAGAAAATCAGGATATCATCCAGGTAAATTATCACAAACAAGTCTAGGTAGTCTCTGAAAATGTCATTCACAAAGTGTTGGAATGTGGCAGGGGCGTTACACAAACCGAAGGGCATCACGAGATATTCAAAATGCCCGAATCGGGTACGGAAGGCAGTCTTCCATTCGTCCCCATTACGAATCCGGACCAGATTGTAGGCCCCACGAAGATCCAATTTAGTGAATATGGCTGCAGCCCCGAGTCTCTGGAATAGTTCTGGCACCAAAGGGAGAGGGTACCGGTTTTTAATTGTAATCTTATTTAGCGCACGGTAGTCTACGCAAGGGCGTAGGGAATGGTCTTTCTTTTCGACGAAAAAGATTCCTGCTCCTGCTGGTGAAGTAGAAGGGCGGATGAACCCCTTCTCCAGGTTGTCGTCGATATAGGTCTTGAGGGTCCCGAGCTCTAGTTCGGTTAGAGGGAAGATCCTTCCGAATGGCACCTCTGCCCCGGGGAGGAGCTCAATCGGACAGTCATAGGATCGGTGCGGGGGAAGTGTTTCTGCACCCTTTTTGCTGAATACATCCAAAAAATGATGGTAAACTTCGGGAACGGACTGGCGGGTTTCAGAGTCAGCGTCTAAGCAGAGCAGTGAGGAGGGAGCGTCAGCGACTTCTGGCACACAGTGCTGACGACAGTAAGGAGAAGGGAAGCTGATCTTACTCGTGGTCCAGTCAATTTGTGGGTTGTGTGCCCTCAGCCAGGGCATACCCAGTATGATGTGAAATAGGGGGGATTCAATGATGTCCAGGCGAAGTAACTCCCGGTGATTACCGGAGATGGTTGCACTTAAAGGGACGGTTCCCAGTATGACTGGCCCTGACTTAATAGCTGATCCATCGGCCAGGTGTACAGAAAGTCCCTTAGCTCGGGGTTGCAAGGGGACCTGGAATCTGTTGGCAAAGGAAGCGTCCATAAAACCGCTGCATGCTCCGGAATCAATTATTGCGGTAGTTAGTATATTCCTTCCTGGAAGCTGTAAGGAGACAGAGACAGCCAGATGAGTTGAGTTGTCAAACGAAGTAGGTGAGTAGGTAGAAAAGATAGAGGAACACTTACGGGTCTTAGCAGGACAGGTCCTCACAAAATGACCTGGTTCCCCACAGTAGAGGCAGAGATTGTTGAATCGCCGCCGTTGCCGCTCTTCGGGGGTGAGCGAGGGGCGAAGCAGGCCAAGTTGCATGGGTTCCGAAGTATCAGCAGACGGGTGAGCGGGAGCCAGAGGAGCGGAGTGAGCAGGGTTGAACACACGAGGTAGCATCCATACAGGACGAGAGGGACCAGCGGTACGTTCAGCTCTTCGTTCCCTTAACCGCCTGTCAATTAAAGTAGACTGAAGAATTAGAGCGTCCAGTGTTGCTGGGATGCCAACTCGAGCCAGTTCATCCTTAAGGGGCTCGGAGAGGCCCATACGGAACTGGTGGCGCAGGGCAGCATCGTTCCAATTTGTGTCCGAACTCCAACGTCTGAATTCGGACACGTAGTCCTCCACGGGCCTGCGACCCTGCTGCAGGGAACATAATGCTGCTTCCGCGGTGGCTGCTTGTTGGGGATCCTCGTAGAGAAGATCCATGGCTTCAAAGAAAGTGCGCAGGAGGTTGAGGCAGGTGTCTTTATGCTCCAGAAGGCGGTGGGCCCAAGACTGAGGTTCGCCTGATAGTAGGGCGATGACGAAGCCCACCTTGGTGGTTTCAAGGGAAAGGGTCCTGAGTTGAAGAGCGAAAAAGAGCTCACAGGCGTTACGAAAAGCTCTGTATTTACTACGATCTCCAGAAAACCTCTCGGGAGGAGGAACCCGGGGTTCAGGTGGTAACATGACGACCGAGGGTGCGGGGGAAGCTCCAGATGCGGCAGGTGCCGTGTTAGACAGGGTCAGGACACGCTCCTCTAGGCGGGTATAGCCTTCCTGTAAGTTCCTGACTGCCGTAGTAAGTCCATCTAGGTGACGGCAGAGTTCCTCCATGGGAGAGGCTCCCTGCGTGGGCTCAGACATGGCTGTCCGGTACTGTCACGTACCTGGTAGGTGAGCCCGACGTGCAGGGAGTGGCCTCTCGTAGACCTCTGGCTCGAGAACCCCTGATAGAGCAGACAGGGGCTCAGGAGGGCAAAGGAGCACAAGTGCCTGGCAGGAACTGAAGCAGGTGGAAGTAGAAGCAGCAGACTGCAGCTGAGGGTAACTGATGGGAGACGTGCAGTGGTCCGCAGCAGGCACTAGAGGATCAGGAAGCAGACTTGGTGAAGACAGGCCGGGTCAGACACAAGCGGGCAGATGAGTACAAAGCAGGATCCAAGAATAGTTAAAGTCCAGGCCGGGTCAGTGTATCAGGCGGGCAGCAAACTGGTTAGAGGAGAAGGCAGAAGAGAAGTCGGGACGAGCCGTGGTCGGAGGCGGGCAGCAGACTGGAGAAGCCCAGAGAAGCCGGGTCAGGTACCAGAGCAATTAGATCAGAGGTTCAGGTAACAAGGGTCTTCAGGAAACGCTGTAGACCGGACAGCAAGGATGCAGAGTGACAGCTCTCTTTAAATAGGCAGTCTTTGGCGCCAAACTGCGTCATAGGCGCGCGCGCGCTATCGCGCATCCGCGCGCGCCCGTTCGCCACTATCGCGTGCCCGCGCACGCTCGTTCGCCGCTATCGCGCATGCGCCGATCGGGTCTGCCTGTGCTTAGAGATTCTGAGACCCCGATTGCTGGGATGAGTGAGAGAACGTCTTTCCTGACAGATGGTGAGGTGCAGAACCGCCTGGATACAGGAGTTCTGTGACTATCTCATTCTGGAATTTTAGAAGAGATAAAGTCCCGCCTGAAGCTCTGTATAGCACATGAGCGTTCAGCAAAGCCAATTGGAATAAGGATAGAGACACTTTTTTGTACCAGCGTCTCGCCTTACGGTCAATTAGATACGGCGCAAACAACTGGTCGTTGAGGTCCACCCCTCCCATATTTTTGTTATATTCGTGGACACAGAGGGGTTTCTCCACAACACCAGTCGCCGTACGAATTTGGACTGTCGTGTCTGCATGAAGGGAGGTAAGAAGGAAAACATTCTTATTGTCCCTTCACTTCATAGCGAGCAAGTTATTACACTTCACGCAGGCTCTCTCCCCCAGCCTAAGACGGGCATCTACAAGCCGCTGGGGAAAGCCCCGGCGATTAGGTCACACGGTGCCACATGCTCCAATCTGATGATCAAACAAGTGACTAAACAGTGGCACGCTCGTGTAATAATTGTCCACATACAAGTGGTACCCCTTTCCGAATAAGGGTGACACCAAGTTCCACACTATCTTGCCAGCGCTCCCTATGTAATCCGGGCAGTTGACCGGCTCAACCTGACTGTCTTTTCCCTCATAAACCGTAAAGCTCCATACATAGCCTGTTGCCCTGTCACAGAACTTATAGAGCTTGACCCCGTATCTGGCACGCTTGCTGGGAAGGTACTGCTTGAAAGAAAAGCGACCAGAAAATTTAATCAGGGACTCATCAACACAGACAACTTGATCGGGAATAAACAAGGCTGCAAAACGTTTGTTGAAGTGGTTTATGAGGGGCAGAATTTTGTAGAGCCGGTCGTATTCAGGGTCTACACGTGGACGACAAAGTTCATTGTCGTTGAAGTGCATGAACCGCAAAATCTGCTCGTATCGTTTCCTGGGCATGGAGGCAGAGAACACGGGCATGTGGTCAATTGGGTGCGTGGACCAATAAGCACGCAATGACGGGAATTTATGTGTGCCCATGTTGAGGGAAAGGCCCAGAAAGGTCTTAAATTCGGAAACCGTAATTGGTTTCCAATCTTTGGCAATGGAAGGCAACTGGGGGTTAGCGACGATGAATTGACCAGCATATAAATTACTCTGGTCCACAATAGATCTATAGAGATCTTCCGTGAAAAACAGCGAATAAAAATCAATTGGCATAAAATCAGCTGTTTCCACCTGAATACCGGGTTGGGCAGTGAATGGGGGAAGTACGGGTTCTGCAGAAGTGGTGGGGACCCAATCAGGATAGGCGAATTCTGCAGGAAGGGCACTATGGGCACGACGGGCCTGCCTTTGTCTTCTTGGTTGCAGCGGGACACTACTTGTGCTTGCCACCTCGCCAGCTTGAACTGCACTTATGGGACTCGCCACGTCACCACGTGATACTGCAGTGCTGGATGTACGCCCAGGCTGTACTAGGCCGCTGGTGCTTGCCAATTCACCAGAAGGAATAGCGGCGCTAGTACTACTCTGCTCCATGATACGAGAGACCTGCGGTTCTTGCTCCTCAACAACCTCAGAAGATCAGGATCGGGTACGCCTGACCTTAGCAGGGACCTCACCTTCGTCGTCAGAGCTATCTGACGTGGAGCCGCTGACTTCACTGTCTTCTACGGGAAGATATTCTGAGCCTGAATCTGACAGATGCGTGACCTCCTCTTCACTATCTGTCATGCTCAGAATCCCGTAGGCCTCTTTACTAGTGTACCTTCGTCTTGCCATTTTGGGCTCTAAATTTAGGGGTACACTAGTAAGATTCACAGGTAAAAAAAGCACCTGACTGTCAGCAAATGTTTCAAACGCTTCAAAAAAAACTGTTAGCGATCGCAGGGATCAGGACTGTCTCTGCGAACGCTGCAGTTATGTGTGTTGTGTTTGGTAAGTGACAGTGATCGATCGATACTGCACTTGGGTGGGCTGAGCTGGGCTGGGCTGGGCGGAGGGGCTAAACGCAGGTGCTAGCAGGTATCTGGGCTGATCCCGCTAACACTGCGTTTTTGGGAACCCTAAACTGCTGGGGACGCTAGTATAGATCTGATCAGATCAGATATTGATCTGTTCAGATACTATACCACTAAGGTTGGTGTATGCTTTGCGCGTGGCTGTTAGCGTTACTGGCACTAACCTAACGCTGCCTGGGACGACGCAGACCCTCTCTGGCGCTAAAACCTAATTAATATCAGCCGCCGGGCGATCAGGGGGTTAAACCTTTATTGGGTTATATACGGCGGGTGCCCTGATGCTATAAAAAGAAAACCAACCAACCAGCGTCACCCGTAAAACTTATATGGTGATCACTGGTGAAAGGGTTAACTAGGGGCAATCAGGGGGTTAAAACCTTTATTAGGTTATATATGGGGGTACCTGACACTATATAAAAACCTGACGGGTAACCTAAATAACTAACTGGCTAACCAGTGTCACCAGTAAAACTTATACGGTGATCACTGGTGAAAGGGTTAACTCTGGGGGCAATCAGGGGGTTAAAATAATATATGGGGGTACCTGACGCTATAAAAACCTGCGGCGAAACTAAAAATAAATAACTGGCTATCTAGGGCACCACCGGCACTAAATACAGCGATCGGAAATACGATCGCTTAGTGACACTGGCGTTAGGGGGTGAAAGGGTTACCTGGGGGGCGATCAAGGGGTTAAACCTTTATTAGGGGGGGTTAGGGGGCTACCCTGGACCTAAAGGGGCCTAAACGTAACTGCCCTGCAACTTTTTACTGTCACAAATGACACTGATTGCAGTGATCAGTAAAAAAATGACCACTGCAAACGGTGCACTGTGACTGGGGGTACTGGGGGTGATCTGGGGGGTGATCTGGGGGTGACTGGGGGGTGAAAAGTGTGCCTACGTGTACTGGTGTCAGTGGGCTGTTGGTGCACTTACTGTGAGATGTCTTCTCTCCTCGCGCCGGATCGAAAAGATCGACACGAGGAGAGATAACATCACTTCCTCTGCCTGTGTTTACATTACACAGGCAGAGGAAGGTTTTCATTCGCCGGGAGCGATCGCGAGGGGGTGGCCGGAATCGAACGGCCGTCCCCTCATCCCGGATCGCTCCCGAACAAATAACCACCGCTCACTGTATAGAAGGGGGGTCCGATTGGACCCCCCAACTATACGAAGGCAGTCACGTACCGGCACGTGATTGTGCCTGTCCATGCCATTCTGCCGACGTATAATTACAGTGGGCGGTCGTTAAGTGGTTAAGGGCATGCATAAAAGTTCTGATTTCATAAAAATCCCTCCTCCATTCTACATAGATACATTGTTACTAAAGCTTGCATCTGTATGTACTGCAGATACTGTAGGCTTTTTAAATGAAAACCAGTCAATGTCTGGCAACGGTGCCTTCTGCAGCCTTTTGTAACTTATCCAGCCTTTGTATGAGTTGTATAAGTTACATAACACACGGGGTTATGTAAATCATATATTATGCAATCTTTTTCTAACCACTAATTGGCTGGATATACCTACTGTAATGAGCACAAACAATGGAGGGAATCTTGGACAATCTTGATGTGCTTGTTAAACATTTTTTGCTAGAGTATCTTGCCAGCTGGAAAATTACATTAAGATTAATTAGCAATAGCACTCATGAAGAGATTCCCTGAAAGAGACAGTTGTTAAAAGTGCACTAACATTATATTACAGAGGGAAACTCAGGGCTATTGTTAGGCCCTTTAGGCTCCACACTTCATGGGCCGCTTGCCCAACAATCTATATCTATCTATATATATATACTCCAGTCCTTTTTCCTGCCTAGCGATTTTATGAATGAGGCATTCATGCACTTTAGATGGGGGATAAATGCCTTCAGCCCAGCTTCCAATCTCTGCAAAAACCCTCTTCCATTTCATAGAACCACATCTATATTTCCAGAAAACCACACCTAAGTTTGGTAAACCCTACTTATTTTCTAGCTGCTCTTCCAATTTTAACTTTGAGAAAGGCTACTATACCCCAGAATCTATAGTGCATTCATGGGGATTTATGTAAAGAAGGCACAGAGGTGCAAGCTTTTTAACCTTTGAACCAAGTGCTACCCCAGCAATGCTCCATTACAGCTATCAATCACATTGTCCAGCTCTTTAAGCATAAAATTGCAGTTACTTTGAACACTAGAATGCCTGTATATGGAGGCTGTGACCATAGTTTAAAAACTATTATATATGAACAACTCTAAAAAGTATGCCAAACTCTTCTAAACTCATACAAACAATTAAAAGCATATAAAGTAACACACTGCATATGTGTTACATAATAAAAACACAACTGGGCACCCTTGTAAGGGCAGCACCACCCTCTGAGTAATGGGGGTCCATTTTTCTCTTTGCACTAGGGTCCAAAGGTCTATAGCAAAGGTGCAGAAAGTTCAGTTTTCCAGGAAACCACCAACTACAGCTCTGTTTCCTTACAAAATCTGCCCCCTCAATTCTATGGATTCAAAATAATTAGCCAAATCAGCTATAGTTACACTTAAAGTAGAAATATAGGCAAAACTTTTATCTTATTTTGGATAGAATTAAGCCCTGTACACACGATCGGATTTCCTATGGTTTTTAAACCGATGGATTTTTCCATCGGAAAACCGATGAAGCTGACTTCCGTCAGTCTTGCCTACACACCATCAGTCAAAAAACCGACCGTTCCAAACGCGGTGACGTAAAACACTCTGATGAGCCGAGAAAAATGAAGTTCAATGCTTCTGAGCATGTGTTGACTTGATTCTGAGCATGCGTGGGTTTTTTATCCGATGGAGTTCCCCACAGACGATAGTAATTTGCTATCGTTTTTTTAACCATCGGATAAATTTAAAACATGTTCTATTTTTAAACACCGATGGAAAAAAGACCGATGGGGCCCATACACGATCGGTTTGTCCGATGAAAAAAGTCCATCGGACTGTTTTCATCGGTAAAACCTATCGTGTGTACACGGCTTAAGGGTGGGTTATATCCATTGCAACGTTTATTTTTGTCCCCTTGGGGATATTTACTTTTACTTTCTGTCCCATAGCCAAAACAGGAAGTGTGAGGAAATACCTGCAAATTAGAACTGGTGTACCCATTGGAAGATTTCCCCTCTATTACTTTTCTGGGGACAACCCAAAATTTTTATTTATTTTTACTTTCACTTTCAACGATAATGGTAAACAGGACAAATAGAGAGGGTGAATCTCCCTAACGGGGACACAGACAGCTAAAAAAGCTGACAGGTGTTCTAATCTCTCTCTCCTCTATCCAAAACTAAAAAAAATAATTGCCCTTAGTTATACTTTTAGGCTGATTTTCAAAACCTTTGACATAAATATCTCTCAATACTGCTAGACCTTCTGACCATAAAAAGCTCAGTGGATCAGGAAGGATTTTTTTCCCTTGCTGTAGCAAACTGGATCATGCTTTGCTGGGGTTTTTTGCCTTCCTCTGGATCAACTGTGGTCGAAGGATTGTGTATATGGGATTGTATGTTTGTTTTTGTTTTTTGGTTGAACTGGATGGACTTGTGTCTTTTTTTAACCTGAATAACTCCGTAACTATGTTAATCAACATGAATTCAGGTTTGGTGCTTTTAAGAATGTTACCATATCTGTGAAAGATTACTTTTCTTCCAGGTATGCTGTTGACTTCCGTAGTTACCTGCGCACTACTAGAACCATCATACAATTATTTATTGACAAATTAGGATAGGTGTGTATTTATGTAGCAATTATTCTCATCCATTATTTAATAACATTTGTCAGGGATCCAAGTATCCGCCAGGTAGTTTTTGGCAGATACAACATGATCTAATGAGCAAGTTTACCTGTTAAAATGTTGAAGAATAAGTTTATTCTTCCAATTAGCTCAGACATTGGTTGTTAAATGGGATTTTTATTCCCTGTCTCTCCTTGCTGTTCCCCTCTATTTATGTCTTTTATGGACTTGCTGAAATAAAGGTGATTTTACTGGACGTGCGGTCAACCAGAATTCTTTTTTGCTCATTGGAATCCATGATGGATGTGTGGCAGAAAGCCATAAGAAATCCTGTTTGCAGTTTACGAGAAGCCTTATGTGGGACACAGCAAATATGTGGAAGAAGGTGCTCTGGTCAGATAAGACCACAATTGAACTTTTTGGCTTAAAAACAAAGGGCTATGTGTGTCGGAAACCTAACACTGCACATTACCCTGAACACACCATCCCCACCGTGAAACATGGTGGTGGCAGCATCATGTTGTGGGGATGTTTTTCCTCAGCAGGGACAGGGAAGCAGGTCAGAATTGATGGAAAGATGAATGGAGCCAAATACAGGGCAATCTTAGAAGAAAACGTGTTAGAGTCTGCAAAAGACTTCAAACTGGGGCAGAGGTTCACCTTCCACTAAAACAACAATGCTAAACATACAGCCAGAGCTACAATGGAATGGTTTCGATCAAAGCATATTCATGTATTGGAATGGCTCAGTCAAAATCCAGACCTAAATCCAAGAGAATTTGTGGATTTCTAAATTGAAAATTGCTGTTCACAGACGCTCTCCATCCAATCTGACAGAGCTTGCGCTATTTTGCAAAGAAGAATGGGCAAAAATTTCACTCTCTCAAAGCCGGTAGAGACATCCCAAAAAAGACTTGCAGCTGTAATTGCAGCGAAAGGAGGTTCTACAAAGTATTGACTCAGGGGAGCTAAATACAAATGCAAATATTTATTTGTAAAAAACGTTGAAAACCATTTATCATTTTCTTTCCACTTCACAATTATATGCCACTGTTGGTCTATCACATAAAATCCCAATAAAATACATTTAAGCTTTTTGGTTGGAACATGACAAAATTTGGAAAATTTTAAGGGGTATGAATAATTTTTTAAGGCACTGTAAGCTGTAGAGCAAAAAAAAAAAAAAAAGAAACAAAACTTTAGAAGCTTTAAGCTCATTACAAATGTGCCTGGTGGAAAAGAGATTTAACCTTTGCATAAGGATTTTTTACAATAAGAGCTATGACAATGTGGAACATCCTCAGAAGCTAGCTCCAGGCAATTTCTAGATTATTTAACCACTTGTCCCCCGCCCACTGTCAATAGACGGCGGGTGGAGGATACTCTCGTTCTGGGAGGACGTCATATGACGTCTGTAACGCCGAGTGCTCCGGGTGTCCCATCCAGCCCGGAGCACTCACGGCGTCGTCCCCTCTGCGGCGCTCCGGCCAGCCCCCCTGGCCGTGAGCGCTGCTCCGCTCTCCTCCCCACTTACCTTCCTCTTCCTGCTGCCTCCCGGCGCGCGCGGCCCCGCTGTGTTCTAGGGCGCGCGCGCGCCGGCCTTCTAAAATTTAAAGGGCCAGTGCACCATTGATTGGTGCCCGGTCCAATTACGGTTCCTCTACCCAAAACCTATTTAAACCCACTTCCCCTTCCTGTCCTTGCCGGATCTTGTTGTCCTAGTACCTTGTGGAAGTATTTTGAGTTACCTTGCCTGTGTACCTGACCTTCTGCCTTTGTCTCTGACCACGAACCATTGCCGCCTGCCCTGACCTTTTGCTACGCCTGACCTTGCCTCTGCCTAGTCCTTTTGTACCGCACCGGCCTCAGCCGCCAGAGAGGTGGAGTCGCTACTGGGGGACACGACCTGGTTGCTACCGCCGCAGCAAGTCCATCCTGCCTTGCGGCGGGCTCTGGTGAAAACCGGTAGCCGCTTAGAACCGGTCTTTCGGTGCGATTCGTACCATCCCCTCTCTGGTACAGTGGATCCAGCCCGCGACAACGTCCTCCCTTTAAAACGAGCTAGGAGGCGTTCACAAGGCCCCGGTGCGCGTGCCCGGCGGCCGCGATTGCCGCCAGGCACCCGCGATTGCCCGGGAAACGAGCAGGAAAGTGGATCTCTGTGTGTAAACACAGAGATCCACGTCCTGTGAGGGAGAGGGAACCGATGCTGTGTCCGTTGTACATAGGGACAACCATCGGTCACCTCCCCCAGTCAGTCCCCTCCCCCCACAGTAAGAACACTTTGAGGGAACATATTTAACCCCTTCCCGCCCCCTAGTGGTTAACGCCTTCCATGCCAATCACATTTATACCGTAATCAATGCATTTTTATAGCAGGGATCGCTGTATAAATGTGAATGGTCCCAAAAATGTGTCAAAAGTGTCCGATGTGTCCGCCGCAATATCGCAGTCACAATAAAAATCGCAGATCGCCGCCATTACTAATAAAAAAGAAAAAAAAATGCTATAAATCTATCCCCTATTTTGTAGACGCTATAACTTTTGCGCAAACCAATCAATACGCGCTTATTGCGTTTTTTTTTTTTTTTACCAAAAATATGTAGAAGAATACGTATCGGCCTAAACTGAGGAAAATTTTATAAAAAAAAAAAATGGGTATTTATTATAGCAAAAAGTAAAAAATAGTGTTTTTTTTCCAAACTGGACGCTCTTCTTTTGTTTATAGCGCAAAAAATAAAAACCGCAGAGGTGATCAAATACCACCAAAAGAAAGCTCTATTTGTGGGAAAAAAAGGACGCAAATTTCGTTTGGGAGCCACGTCGCACGACCGCGCAATTGTCATTCAAAGTGTGACAGCGCTGAAAGCTGAAAAATGGCTTGGGCAGGAAGGGGGTTTTCGTGCACAGTAGAGAAGTGGTTAAAAAAAGGTGAAAGTGTTTCTAAATGTACAGAATATAACGGCCAAATTATAAGTACTACGCTGATAATTGTTGATCCAGGGAATATCCAACTGTTATGCCGCGTACACACGATCGTTTTTCACGTCGTTAAAAATGCAATTTTTTAACTTGGGCATTAAAAACGATTGTGTGTAGGCTCTAGAGCATTTTTAACGACGTGAAAAACGGCCTAAAATTTTTTAGAACCTGCTCTATTTTTTCATGGCGTTTTTCATGTCGTTTTTTTTCCCGTTGTGAAAAACGGTAGTGTGTATGCTTTTACGAGGGGAAAAAAAGGTGCATGCTTAGTATGAGCATGAGACGGGAGCGTTCGTTCTGGTTAAACTAGCGTTCGTAATGGAGATAGCACATTCGTCACGCTGTAACGGACTGAAAAGCACAAGGCTGAAAAGCGCGAATCGTCGCTCAACAAACTTTACTAACATTAAGGGTGGCGCCATTCGAATGGAACTTCCCCTTTATAGTGCCGTCGTACGTATTGTACGTCACTGCGCTTTGCTCGAGCGTTTTTTTTAATGAACGTGTGTATGCAAGACAGGCTTGAGAGGAAACAAGAAAAATCACGTCGAGAAAAAGGTTGTTTTTGAAAATGACATTAAAAACGATCGTGTGTACGCGGCATTATAGGGGAATCAAGATGGAACTCTTTTTCTGTTGGAGAAAAATTGACCATGGTTTATAAAGGTTTCTTGGATAAAGAATGGGTTGGGTTCTGTGGATGCAGGTTTTTTAAATTTTATTTTTTAATATGTTGAAATAATGGTTATTTTTTAAATGTTGCTTTCTATGTGTAGCACCTTCCTAGAATATCTATGGGCTGCTTTAGGCAGCAAGGAATGTGTGTATGCCCATAACTGGAACTACCATGATTTTCATTGGTGTCGATATGTGAGGTGGACCAGATCGCAAAAGGTAATTAAAGGCACCAGTGGGGTTTTTAGTGTTAAGCCTCGTACACATGACTGAGTTTCTCGTCCAAAACCGGCAAGAAAAGTGCCGCGTGAGCTTTTTTGTCGAGAAAACCGTTCGTGTGTATGGTTTTACGACGAGAAAATTGCCGTGAATCTCGACGAGAAAATAGAGAACCTGCTCTCTATTTTCTCGTCAGGATTCGAGATTTCCTCGTCGTGTTTCTCGTCGGCCTGTTTTGTAACGAGAAAATGGTTTGTTTGTATGCTTTTACGACTCTTCCAAAAGCGCGCATGCTCAGAAGCAACTATGAGAAGGGAGCGCATCTTCTCGTAAAACAAGCCTTCGTAATGGAGATAGCACATTCGTCACGCTCCAAATTTTTGCATCGTTTAAATGTTGTGCATTGAAATCTTCGTTAGAATGTTACATTAATCCAAACGAATGAACTTCTTTTGCTGCTGATATTCACACAGAGTTATGACTATCTATTTTTAACCTTTTTCATGCTGCTCTTAAGAAGATTTATGTGTATTATATCGTGCAAGTTTTTAGGAATATTAAAAAATTAGATAATTTTCTAACTGATGTTAATTGTAATTTCGCTATGTTTTGATAGTGATCTCCCATTGAATCTTTTAATATATATTATTTAAATTTTACACCCTTTTTTGGGAAAGACGATTTAGTTATTTTTTTGGGGGGTTGTTATCTGTCCCTTTTTTTGTCAGTCAAATGTATCTGCTTACTCCAAAGCTAGATTTTACATTTTTACAAATACACATAGTCTAGTATGAACTTAAAGAAAAACAACATTTATTCATGTTTGAACTAAAATAAAGAGAAGGCAGCGCTGCAGAAGCTGCTGCCATTTGTGCATCCCAGGGACCCCAGAGCACACAGCAACCCTGTGTGGACACTAAAATTGGGAGCTTGAGAAGGCCAACATTTCTGAACACAATCTGATGCTGGCCTCCCAGAGGTCAGGAACAGCAGCAGGTGATATATATGTCCCAAGTGTGTGGTACTACAACAGGCTGCCTTCTGTCCGACCACAATGAAGCAAGGCCATCACTTCCTCGTCTTGCTGGCAACCTTCCCTGCAACCTTTCCTGAAGCCTTCCCTGCAGCCTTCCTTCTTCGTTTGGCTGGAGGCTGGGCCACTGGAGGGGTACTCCTGTCAGGAGGAGGAGGAGGTGGAGGAGAAGGGGGTGGCGCAGAAGAACAAGGTGGAGGTGGAGGAGAAGGGGGTGGGGCAGAAGAACAAGGTGGAGGTGAAGGAGAAGGGGGTGGGGCAGAAGAAGAATGTGGAGGTGGAGGAGGAGGTTGAGGTTGGGACAGTTGTGCCACCTCACAAATAGCTGTATTGGGGGTAATTTTTCCCATCACCCCCTTGTTGAGCAAGGTGATGAGCAGGGGCTCGCATAGGAGGCGTTGCTCCATGCTCATCACCTTGAACTTTGCCTCCACTAGGCCGGCAATGGCCTCTTCAGGGGATGTGGGCTCTTTGAGGGTGGCATGGGCCTCTTTAATAAGGGCCATTGCTGCCTCACTGGTGGTCCTGTCCCTCCTGCCTCTTTTGGGAAGCCGGATGGGAGGCACCTGGGATCTGGTGCTTCTCCTTTGCCCTGCCACTTCCTGGCTGCCACTGGGCCCTGCCACCTCCTGGCTGCCACTGGGCCCTGCCACCTCCTGGCTCACAGTGGGCCCTGCCTCCTCCTGGCTGCCACTGGGCCCTTCCTCCTCCTGCCTGACAGTTTCCAGACCCTCCTCCTGGCTGATTTCATCCTGTGTATGAAAAAGGGACATAGTTTAATATGTTGCTTTAATCTTTGCATCAAACTTTATAAACATGATTGAAGCAATTAGAATGTAAATCCAGAAATCTTTTTTTGTAATTTACACCTACATCAGATTGACTATTTAGCACCCAATTAAGTGCAGACTAATGTCTAGAGATCTTGATTTCACTTGTGGAACCCAAAATATTGTATTGTTTCTCATCTTGACATATTTGTCAAACATTAATTTTATCACAATGCAATTTCATTTAATACTATACCTGGCTCCAGATGGCCAAATCAGGATCATCCAGGATGGCTGCCTTCTCTTGCTCCAGAGAAGGTTCAGGTTGGCTGCAGGGAAGTCTGGGGGGAAGAGTGGAGAGTGATGGCCTTGCCTCAATGTGGTCATCCAGGAAGGACATCCTGCTGTAGTACCACAAAATCGGGACATACACATCTGCTGGTGCTCCTGACCTCTGAGAAGCCAGGACCTTAGAGCGTTCAGTCCTGTAGGTGCCTCTCAAGCTCCCAATTTTAGTGTCCATTTGTTTTGCTGTGGCTGTGGGCACCTTGGTCTGCACAAATGGGAGCAGCTTCTCCAGCGCTGCTTTTCTCACCCCTCTTTTTTTGTGGATGGGGTTTTTCGTCTCCCACAGAGCCGGCAGCTCCCTTACCCGGTCAATAAATTCCGCCAGGAACTCTTTGTCGCTAATAAAGACATTCATATTGTATCTGCAAGTTAAATAAATAATATATAACTAATGTGAGGCAAACAGTCTAACCTCCTTAACATCGTAGTCACCATATATATCCTACAACATTCTCAAGACAGTATAGGCCAATAATTTGGCACAGTCTCAAAATCACATACCTTCGTTCGCACGTCCGTCACTTGAACTCCTCTCTCCGCACACCGAACGTACTATAGTCACATGTTTGTTTGCTATATACACACCACGTATGCGTCAAAATACGAACACGTCGCCCGCCCATGACGTTCTAACTAACATCTTTTCCCCGCCCCTTCTCTTTCGGCGCGCAGACAGATATGGCGGAGTTACAGCAGGTGTCTGATAATTCCGCAACTAACGAGGAGGAGACAAGCCCGGAGACCGAGGAAACGTCACGATCAAGGAGGAGATTCAAGGCATCGAATATGTCTTTTGCGGAGATGGCGGAGATGGTGGACATCTTGCTCAAGTCTGATTATGACGCAAAGCATGGGCCGTATAGCAAACCAAATAGAAGGAAGGCCAAAATCCTCACTAAAGTCGTGAAGAGTCTGAAGACGAATTTCGGGGTGAAACGCTCAAATGAGCAGCTCAGAAAGAGGTGGTCAGACCTCAAACTGAGGGAGCCAGAGCAGTTAAGGAGCATTAAGAGAATGCTATCAAAAAGTAAGTAAAATGTACACTTTTCTGCTATTAATCCTTTTCTAAACTGACATGTTGCTGGTTTTGTTTTGTTTTCTTATTGGACTCCCTTCCAAAATGTAATATTTTGAACTTGGTTGGGCACAGTAATCGTTCGTTACGTTACAGACACTTCGTTCGGCCACTATCCGCTGTTTTGGCTTATTTTACAGCCACAAAACTAATTAGACATCTGCCATTTTTTTGGAAATTTGGGGCACAAATTTTTAGGCTAGATGATGTGTTTGTAAAGAGAATGAAATGCAAACGGTAAACTGTGTAAAGGAGAGGACACTCAGCAGCTGCTTCCACATCTGTACTTTGGAGCACTATAGTGTGGGCCACCAGACCCGCCTTTTTTGGGTGTCCCACACAGGTGCATCATAGAATTTTTGTGTTGCCTCCATGTCTAAAAAATGACAGACAAAGGTGAATACTAAACATATTCTTGGTCAGAAATAATGCATTCATCTTTAACTTCCGCCCAAACACACACTTGTACCCCACTTCCAAGCAATTTAGCCTGTTTTTTTTTTTACATAGAGAATTTCTGTGTGATAACTCTACCTTTTGTTTGATTCTCATAGGGGAGAGAAGACTGGGAGGAGGGCACTCCAGGGAGCACAGGAACCCCACAGCTTCACAACAACCCCAAACTCCAAAAGACCAACAACCTAAAGATGTGGAGGAAGTTGAGGTGGAGGAAGGAGAAGTGCAGGAAGGAGAGGTGGATGACGTTGTGGAACTGGTCACCACAACAGGTCAGTATCTGTCACCACAGCTTCAGGTAAGAGATGTAGGCCTGCAGAGTTATAATACCTTTTTATTTTATTTTTAGGGGATGTGAATGTTGGGGTGAAGGATAGTAGGATTTTTAAAACAGCTTACCTGTAAAATCCTTTTCTTGGAGTACATCACGGGACACAGAGCAGCATAGTCATTACTATGTGGGTTATATAGAATTACCTTCAGGTGCTGGCACTGGCAACTTCCAAAACAGGAAGTACCCTCCCCTATATAAGCCCCTCCCATCCGGGAGTACCTCAGTTTTGTAGCAAAGCAATACGTGTCCCCAAAAGAGGGGTGGGAGCTCTGTGTCCCGTGATGTACTCCAAGAAAAGGATTTTACAGGTAAGCTGTTTTAAAAATCCTACTTTCTTGTTCATACATCACGGGACACAGAGCAGCATAGTCATTACTATGTGGGACGTCCCAAAGCAATGCCACATGAGGGGGGGGATACACCATACATAAGCTGGGCGCCATCAGGCATGAGGATCTTTTGCGGCCTGCAACACACTGCGCCCAAAGGCGACATCCTCCTGACTTCTAACGTCCACCTGGTAGAACCTAGTAAACGTGTGTACTGAAGACCATGTTGCGGCCTTACAAATTTGCGCCAGGGAGGCCTGGTGATGCACTGCCCATGAAGTTCCAACTGCTCTCGTGGAGTGCGCCCTAACTTTGAACGGAGGCGGTCTACTTCTCAAGCCATAGGCTTGTATTATGACCTGTCGAATCCACTTGGCTAAAGTAGATTTTGATGCTGCCTGACCCTTTCTGGGGCCTTCCGGCAGAACAAACAAAGAATCCGTTCTACGAATCTGAGCAGTGGCTTTTAGATAAGCTTTAACTGCTCTTACTACATCCAAAGAATGCAATAACTTTTCCTCTACCGAGCTTGGTTTGGGGAAAAAAGAAGGAAGAACCACATCCTGGTTCAAGTGAAACCTCGATACCACCTTAGGAAGAAAGGCTGGGTGAGGACGTAATACTACTCTGTCCTTATGGATAACCAGATATGGCTCTTTACAGGACATGGCGGCTAATTCCGACACTCTTCTAGCCGAGCATATGGCTACTAAAAATATCAATTTCCTGGTGAGTAGAACCAAGGAAATGTGCCGCAAAGGTTCAAATGGCTGCTTCTGCAGAACCGACAGAACCAAATTTAGATCCCATGGGCATATGGGAGCCTTAATCGGTGGAATAATACGAGTCACACCTTGCATAAAGGATTTGACAAGTGAATGCATAGCCAGGGGCCTTTGAAATAGTATTGACAAGGCCAAAACCTGGCCCTTGATAGTACTTAAGGCAAACTTCCTGTCTACAGCCCACTGCAGGAAGTCCAGAATTCTGCCTATAACGTACTTACGTGGATGCCATTTTCTGGCCTCGCACCAAGTGATGTACGCCTTCCAAACTCTATAGTAGATCTGCCTGGATACAGGCTTCCTGGCATTGATTATAGTTGATACCACAGAGTTAGAGAGACCTCTCTTCTTTAGGATGTGGGATTCAATAGCCAGGCCGTTAAACTTAGAGTTAGTAAGGAAGGGTGGTATATCGGTCCTTGCGAAAGCAGGTCCGGACGACGTGGAAGGGTCCAAGGACTCCCCACAGACATTTTGATGATCTCCGCGTACCAGGCCCTTCGGGGCCACGCTGGAGCCACCAGGATCACCGGCTTCTTCTCCAACCTGACTCTGCGAAGGAGTCGAGGCAACAATTGTAGCGGAGGGAATGCATATATCAGTCTGAACTGATCCCAAGGGAACACCAGAGCATCCGAGCCGCAAGCGAGGGGATCCCTTGTCCGGGAGACAAATCTGTCCACCTTTGCGTTGAATCTGGATGCTAGCAGATCTACATCCGGTGTTCCCCACCGCTGACATATTGCTCGGAAGACCTCGGGATGAAGGGACCATTCCCCTGGGCATAACTGTTGGCGACTCAGAAAGTCCGCCTTCCAATTCTCCACCCCTGGAATGAAGACAGCTGATATACATGGGACATGCTTTTCTGCCCATTCCAGGATGTGACTTACTTCCCTCTGGGCTGCACGACTCCTGGTGCCTCCCTGATGATTGATATATGCCACTGCTGTGGCATTGTCTGATTGAATTCTGACAGGGGACCCTTGGAGTCTGGATGTCCAGGCTACTAGGGCGTACCGGGCTGCTCGTATCTCTAAGAGATTGATGGGCAGGGTTTTTACTACATTTGACCATCTGCCCTGGAGAGACCATTGCTCCAGTACTGCCCCCCAGCCTATAAGGCTGGCATCTGTAGTGACCACCTTCCAAGATATCGGGCTGAAGGGTTTTCCCTTCTGGAGATTCTGGGGGATCAACCACCAGCAGAGACTCTTCCGAACGGAAGGGGACAAAGCCATCGGGAAGTCTAGAGCCTGAACTTTTCCGTTCCAGGCTGACAATATGGCCCTTTGTAAATTCCTTGAGTGGAATTGGGCGTATGGCACAGCTTCGAATGATGCTACCATCTTTCCTAGCAGCCTCATGCACAGGCGTATGGACGGCTGTCTTTTTGCACAAAGCAGACGGACCAAGGCCCTCAAAGAGGATACCTTGTCTAGAGGTAAGAAAATCTTCCTCTGGTCTGAATCCAGCCGTAGCCCTAGATATACCAGGTTTTTCACTGGCTGTAGGGCTGACTTGCCCAGGTTGATGACCCAACCGTGAGACTCTAGATACTTGATTGTATCGACAATTACCACTTCTAGCTTGGCAACTGAGTGGTCCATCAACAACAGGTCGTCTAGGTATGCCATTATCGTTACACCCCGTGTTCTTAGATCGGCCAACAGTGGGGCCAGAATTTTTGTGAACACTCGTGGTGCTGTGGCCAGACCGAATGGTAAGGCTCTGAACTGAAAATGGCGCCCTTCTACTGCAAAGCGTAGGAATTTTTGATGACCTGGAAAGATGGGAACATGCAAGTAAGCATCTTTGATGTCGATCGAGGCTAACCATTCCTCCCCTTGTAGGGCAGCGGTGACCGATCGGATCGACTCCATCCGGAAAGACCGGACGTTTAGAAATTTGTTTAGACTCTTTAGGTCCAATATGGGTCTTATGTCCCCGTTTGGCTTCGGGACTGTGAAAAGGTTTGAGTAGAAACCCAACCCCCACTCTTCCATAGGAACCTCCATAATTACTCCTTGGAGCAATAGTTGTTCTAACGCCAATAGGAGAGACCCTCTTTTCAGAGGGTCTCTTGGCATGCCTGACCACATAAAATGGGACGGAGGAGACTCTTTTAACTCCAACTTGTATCCCAGAGTTACTGCGGAGAGCACCCATCTGTCTTTGATCGTCTCCCGCCAGGTCTCTGCGAACAACTGAAGTCTTCCCCCCACCCGTTTGAGTGGGGGCAGCCCTTCATAGGCTTGACTTGGAGGCTGGTTTAGTACCTCTTCGGATCCAGGGCTTTTTATTACCCTGTGGCTGTCCCTGATTTTTACCTCCTGAGTTTGACCGAGGAGGCCGTCGGAACTGCTTAGTAGCAGACGTCGCAGGGATAGGAGAGGTAGTCCTCTTAAAAGATAGACCCCTAGACCTCTTTTTACTCGGTAAGAGAGTACTTTTACCACTGGAAATCTTCTGGATATACTTATCCAGGTCTTCGCCAAAAAGGCGTTCCCCATGAAATGGGAAGCTAACTAAGAGCTTCTTACAGGGAGCTTCAGCAGACCAGTTTTTGAGCCACAGAAGCCTACGCATATGTACCAAAGACAGCGTGAGGCGGGAGGCCTGATGGATAGAATCCTTGATGGCGTCAACCGCAAAGCATAATGCTCTAGGCAGATCAGCCAGAGCCTGGGCCTGCTGGTCTGGCAAATCCCTCAGGACCATTTTCATTTGATCCTTTAAAGCTTGGCAGACCCCAATAGCTGCCACTGCTGGCTGTGTAACAGCCCCTGCTGTGGAAAAAGCAGATTTTAATAAAGATTCCAATTTTTTATCCACTGGATCTTTGAACATTTGAACATTATCTACTGGACATGTCAGTGATTTGTTCACAGAAGAGATGGCTGCATCCACCGTAGGAACATTCCATCTCTGGGTGAACTTTTCCTCCATGGGATAGATCACCGGAAACCTTTTAGGCGGAACAAATAGTTTATCAGGATGTTCCCAGTCCTGGTATATAAGTCCTTCCAATAATGGATGTATTGGAAAGGAGCAATTAACCTGGGGAGCTTTTAGCGACCCCAATGAGGAGACAGCAGTAGTTGATGGTTCAACAAGAGGCATTTTAAATGCAGATCGAACCATGTCAGTTAGGGTCTGGACCCACAATCTTTCAGTCTGTGATGCTGAAAATGGTTCATCTACTGTCGATTCCTCAAAAACAGAGCTAACCTCCTCCTGATCCCCTTCAGGTAGGTCGGTCCCTTCCTGGGACTGTTGCTCTGCCAACAGGCACTCTAATGGAGGTGATGGAGATCTGGCGCGCTTTCTTTCCTGTAGAGAAGAAGCGATCAATGCAGCCAATCTCTGCTCCAATCCCTCCAGAGTTGAGGAAAAAACCTCCTCTGTTATATATGCAGGAGCAGGTGGACTGAGGACAGCCGCAGTACCTGGCACTCCCGGGGGTTCCTTATGGGTATTAACCTCTGATTTCTCAGGGGAGGAGGGTGCAGATGACTGTTCCAGATCCTCAGAGCCCGATGGAGACCCCCTACACTTCCTGAGAGGTATATCTCGGAGTTTTTTAGGCGGCATATTCCTTAGTTCAAAGCTGAGGTATTCCAGCCGCAATACACCCCTTACTGAAATAGTCTAATGCAATTTGCTGCTATGTACATCAGTGGGTGTCTACTAATGCGTCTTTCTGGGGATGCCTGTATCAACCGCCCGCTGTAAGCCCCTATACCATGCTACCAGCTCCTTTTCATGCTCTGTGTCCATAGCAAGCAGCGTGGACTGAGTCCTTTTATCTTGCTGGGACGCCCGCACATGCGCAGAAGCGCTGGGCGCACAGAGCGCGTCATCCGCCAGGCTCCGCCCCCTTTTTTGAAGCTAAACCTTATAAAGGGAAAGCATGTGTGCGCGCGCGCGCGTGCACGTGTGCGCTCTTGGCGCCATGTAGGGAGAGGAGCCAGGGTCCCTGTTTCACCAGGACTCGGGGATGGAAGGAAACTACTTGGCAGCATGACAGAGGAATGCAGCTTCCCTGATAGAGAGCTCACTCATCTGCCTGGACTTTCACCATGGAAGGAATAGTCCCAAGAAAAAAGACGTTCCACTGCGGCCTCTAGTGGACAAACACAGGTACCGCACCTTTGTCTTTTTTTTTTTTAAAACCTCCTTTATGAAAAAACATTTCCAGGTTTACAGTTTTTTTAAAACTTCCCTTATGAAAAAACATTTCTAGGATTTCTTAGGCATATACAGCTATTAGCGGGAATACCCTTTAGGTAACAGGCAGAAAGACATATTAGGCTTGGGGGTCCCCTCAATAGAACCAAGTTCCTGAGGGGCCCCCACTTACCTTTTCCCCGCCGCAGGACTTTGTTTGGTCCACAGAAGCCCAAACTTCACCTCTCACGGCAGGCATTGTACTAGACCTTCAGGGACCGGGTTCCCAAGGATTCCACTCCCCTGGACCTGTATAGCACCCTGCACAGATAGCCTCTTGGTTTTGGGTATGACCAGAGCTCTGGATCCCAGGGTCCAGCCCTCCTAAGAGAGGCATTACAGGCAAAACCCTGCTCTTCTCTGCAAGGCCCGGGTACCGACCGTTTAGCTATGAAGCTTTTTTGGTCGGATCCGGAATAGCTTGCTAAGGCCCAGAGAACCTGTACACAAGCCCAGATGAATACATGTTAACCTTGGCCAACACCTTAGACACTGGCAAAAAACTGAGGTACTCCCGGATGGGAGGGGCTTATATAGGGGAGGGTACTTCCTGTTTTGGAAGTTGCCAGTGCCAGCACCTGAAGGTAATTCTATATAACCCACATAGTAATGACTATGCTGCTCTGTGTCCCGTGATGTATGAACAAGAAAGTACAGTTTTCTCTGCTGACAGTGCCCTCCGCCTCATCCAGCAAGTGATGGAATGTAGCACGGAACTTGACAAAATTAAAGAAAGAATTCATGTGATGGATCAAACATTTAAAGACATTCTCGATGTTTTGGGGAGAATTCAATAAGGCATCCAAAAACTTTTTGACAATCAAACCAGCCAAAAATTGAATCTGCACACATTGTGTCAACATGTGCTATCTGCCATCAGGGGATATCCATGTACGTCTTTTGGGGGTGCAACCCCTTCCTCGTATCTAAAGTAGGTGAACTGAGGAAGGGGTTGCACCCCCAAAACACGTCCATTGATCACCCCTGATGGCAGATAGCACATGTTGACAATAGGGATCAGGAGTCTAAAATCCCTATCGGAAAATAATCCCAATTGTGTGCATATTCAATTTTTGGCTGGGCAAGGGGTGGCAGGACCCCATATTAGGATGGGCACATAGAGACATATAGTTTGTGTAAGTGAATGTCTCAGATTGCTCCGAGGTATCCAATTTTGTAATTTTTGGAATGCAAATGTTGTTTTTGTATTTTCCTAAGAAAACAATTGCCGGTTTGTGGCCAGGCAAACCAAAAATTTAAAATTAACCACTTAACGACCGCTCACTGTATATATACGTCGGCAGAATGGCACCGACAGGCACAATCACGTAGAGTGTACGTGATTGCCTTTGTACAGTTGGGGGGTCCAATCGGACCCCCCTTCTATACAGTGAGCGGTGGCTAAGTGTCCGGGAGCGTTCCGGGATGAGGGGGCAGCCATTTGTTTCTGGCCACCCCCTCGCGATCGCTCCCGGCGAATAGAAATGCCCCCTCTGTCTGTGTCAGACAGAGGGAGCAGGAGGAAGTGATGTCATCTCTGGTGCGGCGCTCACATATACCGAGCGCCGTACAAGAGAAGATATCAGGTCAGTGCACACAACACTACACTGACACCAGGACACATAGGGACATAAATCACCCCCCCAGGCCCCCCCAGATCACCCCCCAGATCACCCCCCCAGCCCCCAGTCACAGTGTCACTGATTGCAGTGACCATTTATTTAGTGATCACTGCAATCAGTGACATTTGTGACTGTAAAAGTGTCACCAAAGTTTAGTCTTAGGTCCAGTGTAGCCCCCTAACCCCCCCCTAATAAAGGTTTAACCCCCTGATCACCCCCCAGATAACCCTTTCACCCCCTATCACCACTGTCGCTTAGCGATCATTTTTCTGATCGCTGTCTTAGCGTCAGTGATGCCGATCGGCAGCCAGTAATTTTTTTTAGGTTCGCCGCAGGTTTTTATAGCGTCAGGTACCCCAATATATTATCTAATAAAGGTTTAACCCCCTTGATCGCCCCCCAGGTAACCCTTTCACCCCCTATCACCACTATCACTAAGCAATCGTTTTTCTAAACGCTGTCTTAGTGTCTGTGATGCAGATCGGTAGCCGGTAATTTTTTTTAGGTTCGCCGCAGGTTTTTATAGCGTCAGGTACCCCAATATATTATCTAATAAAGGTTTAACCCCCTTGATCGCCCCCCAGGTAACCCTTTCACCCCCTATCACCACTGTCGCTAAGCAATTGTTTTTCTAAACGCTGTCTTAGTGTCGGTGATGCAGATCGTAGCCAGTATTTTTTTTTAGGTTCGCCGCATGTTTTTATAGCGTCAGGTACCCCAATATATTATCTAATAAAGGTTTAACCCCCTTGATCGCCCCCCCAGGTAACCCTTTCACCCCCATCACCACAGTCGCTAAGCAATCGTTTTTCTAAACGCTGTCTTAGTGTCGGTGATGCAGATCGGTAGCTGGTAATTTTTTTTAGGTTCGCCGCAGGTTTTTATAGCGTCAGGTACCCCCATATATTATCTAATAAAGGTTTTAACCCCCTGATTGCCCCTAGTTAACCCTTTCACCAGTGATCACCATATAAGTGTTACGGGTGACGCTGGTTAGTTAGTTTGCTTTTTATAGTGTCAGGGCACCCGCCGTGTATATAACCCAATAAAGGTTTAACCCCCTGATCGCCCGGCGGGTGATATCAATTAGGTTTTAGCGTCAGAGAGGGTCTGAGTCACACCCCAGGCAGCGTCAGGTTAGTGCCAGTAACGCTAACACCCACGCGTGAAGCATACACCCCCCTTAGTGGTATAGTATCTGAACAGATCAATATCTGATCTGATCAGATCTATACTAGCGTCCCCAGCAGTTTAGGGTTCCCAAAAACGCAGTGTTAGCGGGATCAGCCCAGATACCTGCTGGCACCTGCGTTTTGCCCCTCCGTCCAGCCCAGGCCACCCAAGTGCAGTATCGATCGATCACTGTCACTTACAAAACAAAAACACACATAACTGCAGCGTTCGCAGAGACAGGCCTGATCCCTGCGACTCCAGTGCTGTAGGAGGTGATTTCACCACCACAGTTAAAAAAAAAAAGCAAATATGCCGAAGCATTGGGGCAGCAGGGGCGGAGGAGCGATTTTGCTCCTAATGCCGCGTACATACGGTCGAAATTCCGACGGAGGCTTGCCCGTGGAAAAGTCCGACCATGTGTGTGCGGCATAACTTTTTTGCGGGAGGATGCCCCCATGCTTCGGCATATATAAATGGTGCGTGTATGCCCATCATTGGAAGTGGGTGGATGAAGGGCGGTATTCTAATGGTGGGCATACCCACCGATCAATCTCTTTTTTCGTTCAGCCAACTGGCTGCATGAAATAAAAAGATTACAATACATGTCCAACAAGGACCAGCAACGTACTGGTATGTTGCTGTACTTTGAATGTTTATACCAGAATGATGCCTGCGGGTTTAGGTATCATCTTGGTATCATTCTTTTCAGCCTGCGGCCGGCTTTCATGTAAAAGCAATCCTAGCGGCTAATTAGCCTCTGGACTGCTTTTACAAGCAGTGGGAGGGAATGCCCCCCCCCCGGATATAAAAAGCGCCATTGGGAAATTGGGAAAGCATTTTATCACACCGATCTTGGTGTGGTCAGATGCTTTGAGGGCAGAGGAAAAATCTAGGGTCTAGAAGACCCCAGTTTTTTCAAAAAAAGAGTACCTGTCACTACCTATTGCTATCATAGGGGATATTTACATTCCCTGAGATAACAATAAAAATGATAAAAAAAAAATACTTGGAAGGAACAATTTAAAAATAAAATAAAAAAGCAAAATTAATAATAAAAAAAAAAAAAAAACACCCCTGTCCTGCCCTGCTCTTGCCCAATGGCGAACGCAAGCGTCGGTCTGGCGTCATATGTAAACAGCAATTGCACCATGCATGTGAGGTATCACCGCAAAGGTCAGATCGAGGGCAATCATTTTAGCAGTAGACCTCCTCTGTAAATCTACTGGGGTAACCTGTAAGGGCTTTTAAAGGCTTTTAAAAATGTATGTAGTTTGTCGCCAATGCGCGTTTGTGCGAAATTTTAAAGCATGTCGTGTTTGGTATCTATGTACTCGGCCTAAGATCATCTTTTTTATTTCATCAAACATTTGGGCAATATAGTGTTTTTTAGTGCATTAAAAATAAAAAAAGTGTGTTTTTCCCCCAAAAAATGCGTTTGAAAAATCGCTGCGCAAATACTGTGTGAAAAAAAAATGCAACACCCACTATTTTAATCTGTAGGGCCTTTGCTTTAAAAATATATATAATGTTTGGGGGTTCAACATAATTTTCTTGCAAAAAAAAAAATGTTTTCATGTAAACAAAAAGTGTAAAAAAGGGCTTTGTCTTCAAGTGGTTAGAAGAGTGGATGTAAGCTTCCTAATGTTGTGTATAAAATGCCAGAACAGTTCAAAACCCCCCCAAATGACCCTATTTTGGAAAGTAGACACCCCAAGCTATATACTGAGAGGCATGTCGAGTCCATGGAATATTTTATATGTTGATACAAGTTGCGGAAAAACGACAATTTTTTTTTTTTATTTTTTTTTTTGCACAAAGTTGTCACTAAATGATATATTGCTCAAACATGCCATGGGCATATGTGGAATTACACCCCAAAATACATTCTGTTGCTTCTCCTGAGTACGGGGATACCACATGTGTGAGACTTTTTGGGAGCCTAGCCATGTACGGGACCCCAAAAACCAAGCACCGCCTTCAGGCTTTCTAAGGGTGTAAATTTTTGATTTCACTTCTCACTGCCTATCACAGTTTCGGAGGCCATGGAATGCCCAGATAGCACAAAACCCCCCCAAATGACCCCATTTTGGAAAGTAGACACCCGAAGCTATTTGCTGAGAGGTATTGTGAGTATTTTGCAGATCTCGCTTTTTGTCACAAAGTTTTGAAAATTGAAAAAAAAAAAAAAAATATATATATATATATTTTCTTTCTTCATTTTCAAAAACAAATGAGAGCTGTAAAATACTCGCCATTCCTCTCAGCAAATAGCTTGGGGTGTCTATATTCCAAAATGGGGTCATTTGGGGGGGTTTTGTGCGATTTTGGCATTTTATGGCCTTCGAAACTGTGATAGGTAGTGAGGAGTGAAATCAAAAATTTGTGCCTAGAAATCCTGAAGGCGGTGCTTGGTTTTCGGGGTCCCGTACGCGGCTAGGCTCCTAAAAAGTCCCACACATGTGGTATCCCCGTACTCAGGAGAAGCAGAAAAATGTATTTTGGGGTGTAATTCCACATATAACCATGGCATGTGTGAGCAATATATCATTTAGTGACAACTTTTTGTAATTTTTTTTTTTTATTTTGTCATTATTCAATCACTTGGGACAAAAAAATTATATTCAATGGGCTCAACAGGCCTCTCAGCAATTTCCTTGGGGTGTCTACTTTCTAAAATGGGGTCATTTGGGGGGGGTTTGTGCTATTTTGGCATTTTATGGCCTTCGAAACTGTGATAGGTAGTGAGGAGTGAAATCAAAAATTTGCGCCCTTAGAAATCCTGAAGGCGGTGCTTGGTTTCCGGGGTCCCGTACGCGGCTAGGCTCCCAAAAAGTCCCACACATGTGGTATCCCCGTACTCAGGAGAAGCAGCAAAATGTATTTTGGGGTGAAATTCCACATATAACCATGGCATGTGTGAGCAATATATCATTTAGTGACAACTTTTTGTAATTTTTTTTTTTTTTTTTTTTTAGTCATTATTCAATCACTTGGGACAAAAAAATTAAAAATTCAATGGGCTCAAAATGCCTCTCAGCAATTTCCTTGGGGTGTCTACTTTCCAAAATGGGGTCATTTGGGGGGGTTTTGTACTTCCCTGTCATTTTAGCACCTCAAGAAATGAGATAGGCAGTCATAAATTTAAAGCTGTGTAAATTTCAGAAAATGTACCCTAGTTTGTAAACTCTATAACTTTTGCGCAAACCAATAAATATACGCTTATTGACATTTTTTTTACTAAAAACATGTGGCTGAATACATTTTGGCCTAAATGTATGACTACAATTGAGTTTATTCGATTTTTCTTATAACAAAAAGTAGAAAATATCATTTTTTTTCAAAATTTTCGGTCTTTTTCCGTTTATATCGCAAAAAATAAAAATCGCAGAGGCAATCAAATACCATTAAAAGAAAGCTCTATTTGTGGGAAGAAAAGGACGCAAATTTCGTTTGGGTACAACATTGCATGTCCGCACAATTTACAGTTAAAGCAGCGCAGTGCAAAATTCTGAATTCACCTCTGGTCCTCTAGCTACCAAATGGTCCGGGGCTTAAGTGATTAAAAAAAAAGGTGTGTGAATTTGCACATAGTAAAATATTTGAACACAAACAACGTGTAGCTTCTTTTTCTAATACGCTCTAACCTTATTTGGTTATTTTTTAAAGGTTAACATAGTGAAATGGTTGGTATTTACTAAAGGAAAATACACTTGGCACTACAAATGCACTAAGACAAACTAGGAGACAGGAAACCCACAAAAGTTAGAAGTTTAAACAAGATTTTTATTTTGATCGTTAGACAGGAATCTTTAGCCATAGCCTGGCATAGGAATTGCCCCCCTACCCGTGAAATACTCCATGTATTTGTCCCGAACCTCACAGGCATTTTGGGGGGGCAAGCCAGCACGGGCAGATTCCAGGCCCGGCAGGGGATTATCAGGGGAAAGTCCAGCCTCAGGCAAAACTGAGGCCATATAGGAATTTGATTTGCGGCAAAGAAAATTGTGTAGCACACAGCAGCATAATACTAAATAGTTTATTTTGTAGTCCGCCAAGTGTATTGAAGTCATAAAAAGGCGGAACCGGCTGGCCATTATGCCAAAGGCATTTTCAACGACTCTTCGGCCCCTGGCCAGCCGGTAATTGAACACCCTCTTCTCTGGGGTCAGGGTCCTGTGAGGAAATGGCCTCATAAGATGCGGTCCGAGTCCAAAGGCTTCATCAGCCAAGAAAACAAAGGGGAGTCCTTCAATATTCCCTGCATCCGGTGGCAATGCAAGGTCGTCACTCTGGAGACGGAGGGCAAACTCCGTCTGGATGAAGGATCCCCCATCGGACATCCGGTCATTCTTCCCTACATCAACATAGAGGAATTCATACCGTGCTGACACCACCGCCATCAGCACAATGCTATGAAACCCCTTGTAGTTGTAGTAGTAGGACCCAGAACGGGGTGGCGGCACGATGCGGACGTGCTTCCCGTCTATAGCACCACCGCAGTTGGGGAAGTCCCACCGCGTGGCAAACTCCGTTGCCACAGTCTGCCATTCCTGTGGCGTGGAAGGAAGCTGTGGAGTCAAACAAGATGAAAAAATATTAGAATACACAAATCAAACATTACAAGGAGATTCAAAGAAAATACATTAGAGGCCAACATCAAGCAAAGTCTACGTTTATTAAGGTGTTTTAAATAAGTATAATGGAAGGCTCATGTATCATATTCATCACCCCCTATGATGGTCCATGAATAAATTATAATGGGGAGGGGGGGTAGATGTGTTTGGCCACAGGATAGCATTGCAGTGGCGGTGCGTCCAGAGTGGGCGCTGGAGCACTGCCCCCTCTCTCCTGTGCCCGTCACTCAGAACAATACATAGGTTCATGCCTTGCATGAACCTATGTGTTGTCTATGCCGCCCACTATTCAGGTGGATGGCCCCCTGTTAAGCGACCGACATATGAAGAACTGCGGCATTTATGGGCTTAAAATTGCATATCAGAAACCGGAAGGAAAATTGTCTTGCACATTACAGCCTGAGGGATGTAATTGGCTTCAGAAAAGTTAAATAGGGGACGCAGGGGGGGGGGGGGCATGCCTTGGGTAAACACTGACAGGCTGCTCTGCCAATCATGTTCACCAAGTCTGTTTAATGGTAACATGATTGGCTGATGCAACATCAAGGGAAGAAGAAGACATCAAGGACAGAAGAAGGATGGCGCTGACCACAAGAAGGTAAGTGCAGGGCTGGGGGGGAACTGGCTGCATTGGAGGGGACAAAATGCCTGCATTAGAGGGAACAAAATGGCTGCATTGGAGGGAACAAATGGGGGCGTTTAATAGGCACCAGAGCAAAAAAGGAGGAAGTTTATTTCATAAATTGGGGTTTGAACCCCCAAACATTTGGAGCAACAGGCGCCCCTGCTGGAAAGGTTAGTGAAGGGAAATATGCATGGAGGAGAAAAAAGGGGCAATCTAAAGCTTCCAGCATGCATGGGGACAAAGGGGACATTCTCAGCATATTACAATCATGGTAATTAGGGAAGGATGAAAGAAATACAATACATTAGCATACATGTAATACATAAAATGTGATGTTAAAGGAGAAAACTTACCCTAATATAGTCCTTCTGCAGGACTTGTATAATGGCAGAACAGGTGTCTGGGATTATGAGGCCCAGAGCCTGGGGGGAGATGCCTGTCGTGAACTTCAAGTCCTGAAGACTTCTCCCTGTCGCCAGATAACGTAACGTGGCGATGAGCCTCTGCTCAGCACTGATGGCTTCCCGCATAACGGTGTCCTGCCTGGTAATATAGGGGGACACCAAAGCCAACAGTTCCTGAAAAACGGGGTCAGACATCCGCAGAAAATTCCTGTAGTCCTCAGGATTATTCTCGACGATCTCCCGCAGCAGAGGCATATGGCAGAATTGGTCCCGCTGGAGCAACCAATTCTTGGTCCATGAACTCCTCCTCACACCATTCATGGACTGGTCTTGGTCCAAAACAAGCAGACCAACACCAAGCGCACGCACAGCACGAACTCGACGACGAGAACGTCCAGGCGACATGGCTAGGAAACGGTCGTCTTATCAGAACGTACAGAACAGAACGCACTTTAGAACAGCAAGGCCTATGAATAACGAACTGAAAAACAGAAACGAACAGGCAAGAACGCACTGTAAAACAGATACGACCTGCCTAGACGCCCTGAAAGTCAAGATACGAACCCACAAGCACAAACTGAACCGCAGAAAACGAACTGAAAAGTACGAAGACTGAAAAGCGCGAATCGTCTCTTCCCAAACTTTTACTTCACACGCGGTAACACGAGATCAGCAAAAGCAGCCCAAGGGGTGGCGCCAAGAAAAAAGATCTTCCCCTTTATAGTGCCGTCGTACGTGCTGGACGTGACCGTGGTGAACAACGAGGAAATTGGGAAATGTCAGTGTGTACGCATGGAAAGCTTGACGAGAAAATCGACAAGGTTAACAAGAATCTCGTCGAAAAAAACGACGTGTTTTTTACGACGAGAAACTCGGTCGTGTGTACGAGGCTTCAGGCTGCCAATACATGGTTACATATTTGTTTTAACATTCATACAGGAATTCCAAAAAATTGTTTGCCAGAACATTATTTCGTGAATCTCAATGAGTCCACTAATTTTGTTAAAAAGCTTCCTATGAAAAAAAAGTTTTTGTCAAAAAGCCCTTTAAATTTCATCCAGACCTGCTATGTGAATGGAACCCCAGACAGATCAAACAGATCTGTGAATGGAACCCCAGACAGATCAAACAGGTTTCTCTATATTATGTAACATTTTTCCCAAACTAAAACAACATTTACAATAAAGCCGGCTGATTCAGTAGGGACCGGTTGAATTTCTGTCACTGCTTGGCCATCCCCACTCAACAGAAGTCAATCTTTGTAAAATTTTCGTTACAGAGGAGCTCCAGTCTTGGCAAAAAAAAATGTAAAGTCAGCAGCTACAAATACTTTTAATATAAGGACACTTACCTGTCCAGGGATCCAGCAATGTTGGCACCCAGAGCCGATTCTTTAAACTGCTTCGGGTGCAGGCGCTGAAATCTCTCCACTAAGGGAAACTGGCAGTGAAGCCTTCAGCTTTCATAGCCAGTTTCCTACTGCGAATGTGCAAGTCACGCTGCACTTTCTGAATGGTCCTGCTGTGTTCTGGGACCTGTGTGTGTCCCAGAAGGCAGCAGGGGGAAGGAGGAGGGGCCAGGAATACTCAGAGATTGCAGCGGCGACCCGGAAGTAGGAACGAGTACCTGTCAAAACAACGGAAATCTGTGTGTATTCCAACAGCAGGAGGTGATGTTCCCCCATCCACCTAGTTTGTGTGGATGGATTAATCTGTTTTTCTTTTTTTCGTTCAGCCTGTTTGCTGAAAAATAAATAGAGGGGTGTAATAGAACTGTGCATAGAGAATGCGTGGCACTCCACTAGACATATAGTGCAAAAAACAAAGGTAAACAATAGTGCAGCGCTGACAAGTGACAAACCTCTAATATTGATTGTTGAAACTAGGGTTGTCCCGATACCACTTTTTTAAGACCGAGTACAAGTACCGATACTTTTTTCCAAGTACTCGCCGATACCGAATACCGATACTTTTTTTTTTATCTCTTTTATTTATTGATTGATTTTTTTATAATGTTTTCTTTTTTTAAGGGGTGGACAGTGTCAGTGTGTTTTTTCTTCTATTTTATTTTATTTATTTTTTACAATTCATTTCTTTATTATTTATTTTTTTATTAAATTTTTTATTTTTTTATCAGCCCTGTTGGGGGGCTTTGGTGAGATATCAGGGGTCTTAACAGACCTCTGACATCTCCCCTTTGAGACAGAGAAAGGGACTAGGGACAGATTCCCCAGTCCCTTTCTCAGCAGCCTCTGCTGCGCTGAAAATGAATGGAGAGAAGACCGCGGCTTCTCTTCATTCATAAACTAAAACATTGTAAACACAGTTTACGATGTTTCAGTTATGTGAATGGACAGAGTCAGTGATCACTGACTCTGTACATTCCGAACGGTAAGGAGCCAGAGTTACCGGCTCCTACCTCCGCTCTCCATCCTGACAGATCGAGGGGGTGGAGGAGGAGAACAGAGGGGGACGGCGGCATGGAGGAGGACACTGATTGGGATGGCAGCACGGAGGGGGACACCTATTGGGACGGCGGCACGGAGGAGGACACTGATTGGGATGGCAGCACGGAGGGGGACACCTATTGGGACGGCGGCACGGAGGAGGACACTGATTGGGATGGCAGCACGGAGGGGGACACCTATTGGGACGGCGGCACGGAGGAGGACACTGATTGGGATGGCAGCACGGAGGGGGACACCTATTGGGACGGCGGCACGGAGGAGGACACTGATTGGGATGGCAGCACGGAGGGGGACACCTATTGGGACGGCGGCACGGAGGAGGACACTGATTGGGATGGCAAGTATCGGGTGAAGCATCGGGAGCATTTGCCCGAGTACAAGTACTCAGGCAAATGCTCGGTATCGGTGCCGATACCGATACTAGTATCGGTATCGGGACATCCCTAGTTGAAACAGAGATAAAACTCTCAATATGACAAATTTATAACATAAATGACATAAACATCAAATCACATGTGAAATGTCCATAGTGAAAAAAAAACAAAAAAAAGTGAGAAGTAGTACAGAAAATTCTTAAGCTTAAAATTGAGTAAAAAATCCATAGTCCGATAAACAACAGTCTTGTTGTAAGAAAATAAATCCCATAAAAGAGAATTGGTATCGCCCGTGAAGGAACGGAATATTAAAACACCATCACTGTGTGGTCCACCACCAATGTGTAAAGCCAACACGCTTACCATACGGTGTGGACTCATATACTGCAAGTATTGAGTCAAACACGCAGTTACAGGAAGTCACTCCAACCATATCCAGCACTTCCAGGTAGTTGTTGGGGGTATCCGATTAACCCAAGATTAGGTGGAAGTTATCAACCCACAAAAACCAAGCTCCCGGTATATGGCTAACCACATCAGGCAAATTAGCAGCTCCCAGACACATGTAGAGAAAACAGCAAACAGCCGCACATGTAAAACTGTTCTTAGAGATAAAGCTTCTTATAAGCCGATCTGCTGCAGACAGTCATCAGATACTAAGAACACCAACAAACCAGCAGAACACGAGTTTGTTTATTGGACTATTGATTTTTTACTTAATTTTAAACTTAGATCCACCCTAAAAAAAAAAAAATACCCAAAAATAGCTAAAAAAATAAATAAAACATTTATACTTACCAGAAATGGCTGTTACTAGGCAGATCATCCTAATCTGCCTCTTTCTCGTCCGCGGTGAGGTTCTCCTGTGTTCTCCTCCTCGCGTTGCCTCCTGGGAAATGGAGGCGCACTGCCTTCTGGGACACACAGGATGGTGTGTCCATTCACAAAGAGCCGCGCGACTCGCGCATGCGCAGTAGGAAACGCGCAGTGAAGCCGCAAGTCTTCACTGCCTGTTTCCCTTAGTGAGGATGGCGGCACCGGGACCCGGGGGACGGATCGGCCTTGGGTGGCCGACATCGTGGGCAACCTGAACAGGTAAGTGTGCTTATTAAAAGTCAGCAGCTACAGTGTCAACATGAAGTCCACAGTCCGCAGTCCACAGGCCAACATGAAGGGGGGTTAAGTGATAGAAAAAAAAAAAAAAGCTACATTTTTGTTTTTTTTATGTCCAGTGTGCTTGAGGCCTTATATTGAGTCGTGTTACTTACCCTAAATAGAGAATTTATTATACATGATATTATTATTACGTATTATATTATAAATGACTCAACACGGGTCAGAACATTTCTCAACGCAAAAACCATTAAAAAAAATTACATGCACGATCACACAGCCTACATAGGATGCCCATTAATTAATGGAGATCAGGATGAGCTGGGATACTGCACAATGCATTGCCTATATCCAATACTGCGTTTTTAAACTGAAATACATGAAAAGAATGGGTTATCACTGCCACAGATTTTAATAATAATAAAGTCCATAAAGACATGGATGAGCAAGTTTGGGGTGGAGGAACTTGACTGGCCAGCACAGAGTCCTGACCTCAACCCAATAGAACACCTTTGGGATGAGTTAGACTGTGAGCCATTCCTTCTCTCCAACATCAGTGCCTGACCTCACAAATGTGCTTCTGGGAGAATGGTCAAACATTCCCATAGACACACTCCTAAACCTTGTGGACAGCCTTCCCAGAAGAGTTGAAGCTGTTATAGCTGCAAAAGGTTAGCCAACTTAATATTGAACCCTACAGACTAAGACTGGGATGCCATCAAAGTTCATGTGCGTGTAAAGGGAGGCGTCCCAATACTTTTGGTAATATAGTGTGTAGGGATACCCCTTAGAGGGCTGCTGGATTAAATTTGGATCCTGCCGTTACCCCACCTTTCACCGTCCCAGAACTAAGAGTCTATTTTAGATAGATGTGAGTGCCAGTCACTTCAGTCTTTTTCCAATGCTTTATTAAAGGAACTTGCAGCAGCAAAATGATAGAGGGTTAGGGGAAGTTCAGATACCTTGTTTGCAGATCTCTGTTGAGGTTCTTGGATCCAGAGGACAAACAGCTTTCTGTCTCTGGATCTTGCGACAACCGGATAGGCCTCTCACACCTACCTAGAAGCCGGTATGAAGCATGGACAAGTCTCTGCCACAGACTTAGCGATGAGTGGAACTCCTGGATAATCCTCTGCCACCGGATTGTGTAACCAGCAGTTAGTTGTAGGTCAGCTGCACAGTACCAGAACCTTTAAGCCATCCGGCAGTACTGAGAGGTAGGTTAACTTGGGTGCATCCTCCAAAAGAGTCACCAGGCCCTTCCTGAGAAACCAGCCTTCAGCTCGGTTCTCTCCAGTAAGGTCCTCCCCTGGAATCTTCTCCGTTTGAGTGGCTTCTTCCCACAGTCAACACAGTACAGGACCACCTTCAGTTCAGTAGGCCCCAGACAGATTTCTGGGCCTACTTGTAGCAGCACAGCCTCGAGCCAGCAGGGCCCGAGGTAGGAAAGAAGCAACAGCCACATACCTTAGGCCAGGAGGGCCATGAGGTCAGAGAGCCAGCAGACCCCTGGGTAGAAGAAGATACTGAAAACATGGCGTCTGTCCCTTAAATATCCTCTCCCAGAATGCACAGCAGTAAGAACACTCCCACTGGGCTGTTTCTGGGAAAGAACAGTCAATGCACTTGGCTTGCTGTATTTCTCACACTGGCCTGTGGTGACAGTGACACCTACTGGCAACATGGGAAATGCACACAACACAGCCAAACTGGAACAGAAGCAAATTAACTTTATTAAATCACTCTGAGCTATTTACAGCTCAGATAACACTAAATTTACCACATAGCCCCTATTCAATAGGAACAGGGCGCTACAAGTGTATAATAAAGGAAGTGAAACTTTCAGAAAGTTTGTTAGAACGTTTTCCTACCCTTTAAGCCCCAGCTTGTGGAAAAGACGGTATTATATACAATGACCAGTCATTCCTGAGTATCCTCGAGGAACATTTTGGCAAATGAAAGATGTGTGGTGGCACCTTATGGTCCTGGTAATAGCACATGTAAATTAGGCTGGTCTGACAATGAGTCTATTTAGACAAGCCTCATAGTATGGAACAGATAGACACTCATACATAGATTTTTTTTTATTAACCTTAAGACTAGGTCACAATGTGCCTTCCAGCCATTGCAGTAATAACCCAACCACCACAGATCATAGCAGACTGTATCACCAGGGGCGGCATTTTTGCAGCTGCATCCTCATCGCTGCTTCAAAAGTGAGCTCTCTGTATGCTAGGAACAAGGATTTTAATTAATCATTGTCAGAGAAACATGTGAAAAAAAATCCTTCCATCAATCCTTTAACTACAGGGATTGTTCAGCAGGAATCTGAGCTATACTTTTAAGTATAGATACAGTATATTTTATATGTTGCAAAGAGATAAGTCTGGAATTTCTGACTTCCAGGTATATTAACCACTTCAGCTCCAGAAGATTTTACCCCCTTTATGACCAGGCCATGTTTTGCTATTCGACACTGCACTACTTTAACTGGTAATTGCGCTGTCATGCAACGCTGTACCCAAACAAAAGTTATACTGTATACATTTTTTTTTCCGCATAAATAGAGATTTCTTTTGGTGGTATTACATTACCACAGTTTTTTTTTTACTTTTTGCTATATAAACAAAAAAAGACTGAAAATGTTACAATAAAATGTTTTTGCTCATTTATGTTATAAAATTTAGGAAATAAATAATTGTTCTTCATAAATTTAGCCCAACATGCTAAATGTAAGTTTACCAAAAATTTGGACAATAATACAGTGATCAGTGATAATACTATACACTATCACTGTAATAATGACACTGGCTGGGAAAGGGTTAACATCTAGGGTAATTAAGGGGTTAAATATGTGACTAACTGTGTGTAACGTGTGCTGCTTTTACTAATTGATCTCTGTGTACAGAGTTCTTTGTTAAATGTCAACACAGAACTCTGGGCTGTGAATGTACACTGCCGATCAGCAGGTCCCGGCCGTGAATCATTGGCTGGAACTTGCTGACATGCCCTAAACTCGGAAGTAGGCAGCAACATATGAGTATGTCGCTTTGCCTACAGCCGCCGCTTGTCTACAGTACATTGTGGGTGGACGGTTGCTAAATGGGTAAAGGGAAACTATAAGGTTTGTAACCTACAGAGTGCAGACGTCAGGAGGGGGTAGCACACAGATTGCAGACACAGTACAGCAGTCAGGAACAAGTAATGCACAGAGTACAGGGTAATAGGTGCAGCTTCAGCTTAAAGGGTAACTCCACGTTAAAAAAATAGCAAATACAATAAAATATAGCAGATACAATTGCTACACAAGTCATATTAAAATAGAATTTTAATAAAAATTACCTTTCATTTTAAGTCTGCAGCACTGTAATTTTCTGTAAAATGCAATGCAATATGGCAACCTGTAAGTGCTCTGTACACAGATGGTGTACAGTACGCCCACAGAAATGTAATTTCCTGCTTGTGTGATTGGCTTACTGATATTCCCAGATGTCTGCACTAAGATACAAGTGCAACTTTCCTCATTAGAACCCTACAAGTGCAGCAGCTGTTTGATAATTATAAAATCAACCCCATTGACATTACTTTTGCACATGGACACATACAAACAAACAGCTGTTTCTTCAGAATAACAAAAGGTAGGAATCTGAAAAAAAAAATTGTTACAATTCTTGCAGGGTACATAGATCACCCAGAGAGGAATGTTTTCTCTTAACAAAAGTGGAGTTACTCTTTTAGCTATTGAGCTTTGTAAACAATGGGCTTTTTTTTTTCCGAAGACAATTAGGAAACAGGAAAATATAAAAAAGAGCCAGAGGCTTCACCTGCTGGCTAAGAGCGAGAATAGTACGAATACAAAATCTTCATATTCAGTATTTCATGCATACAGTGAATAAAAAAAAAACATTTATGCCGCGTACACACGGCCGTTTTTAATGTCATTGTAAAAAACAACGTTTTTCTCAATATGATTCTTCTCAAGCCTGCCTTGCCTACAAACTATCGTGAAAAAAAATGCTTGAGCAAAGCGCGGTGACGTACAACACGTTCGACAACACATACAACGGCACTATAAAGGGGAAGTTCCATTCGGGTGGCACCACCCTTCGGGCTGCTTTTGCTGATTTCGTGTTACCGCATGTTAGTAAAAGTTTGGTGTTAGCCGATTCGCGCTTTTCAGTCTCTGTGCTTCTCAGTCTGTTACAGCGTGACGAATGTGCTATCTCCATTACGAACGCTAATTTTACCAGAACGAGCGCTCCCGTCTCATAACTTGCTTCTGAGCATGCACGTTTTTTTCCCCGTCATTAAAGCCTACACACAGCTGTTTTTCACGACGAGAAAAATGACAACGTGAAAAACAAAGAGAAAAAATAGAGCATGTTCTAAATTTTTAATGCCCATTTTTCACGTAGAGAAAAATGCCCTGGAGCCTACACACGATAGTTTTTAATGACCATTTTATAAAATGGCATTTTTCTCGTCATGAAAAACGGTCGTATGTACGCGGCATTAGTCCCAACTATAATAAAATGAGGAACCACAGCCCACAGCTGGGGGACAAGAAGTCCAACACTCTCAGAAGTGTCAGAGTCTGTAGGATCTTCAGCAGTAGGGATGAGCCGAACACCCCCCAGTTCGGTTCACACCAGAACATGTGAACAGGCAATAAATTTGTTCGAACATCTGAACCCCGTTAAAGTCTATGGGACACGAACATGAAAAATCAAAAGTGATAATTTTAAAGGCTTATATGCAAGTTATTGTCATAAAAAGTGTTTGGGGACCTGGGTCCTGCCCCAGGGGACAGGAATCAATGCAAAAATAGTTTTAAAAACTGACGTTTTTTCGGGAGCAGTGATTTTAATAATGCTTAAAGTGAAACAATAAAAGTGAAATATTCCTTTAAATTTTGTACCTGGGGGGGGGGGGGGGGTATGCCTGTAAAGCAACGCTTGTTTCCCGTGCTTAGAACAAGTCTCTGCACAAAATGTCATTTCTGAAGGAAAATTCATTTAAAAGTACTCGCGGCTGTAATGAATTCTCAGTCCCGGCAATACAGAGAAAAGTCATTGAAAGTCATTGATAAAAAAAAATTAAAATGCGTGGGGGTCCTTCCAAATTCAATTACCAGGCCCTTCAGGTCTGGTATAGATATTAAGGGGAACCCTGCGCCAAAAAAATGGCGTGCGGTTCCTCCCAAATATCCATTCCAGACCCTTCAGGTCTGGAATGGATTTTAAGGGGAACGGCCCGCCAAATTGAAAAAAAAAATGGCGTGGGGTTCCCCCCAACAAATCCATACCAGACCCTTATCCGAGCACGTAACCTGGCAGGCTGAAGGAAAAGAGGGGGGGACGAGAGAGCGGCTCCCCCTCCTGAACTGTACCAGGCCACATGCCCTCAACATGGGGAGGATGCTTTGGGGTCTGGTGGTTGTGGGGGTCTGTGGGCAGGATGGCTTATTGGAATCTGGAAGACCCCTTTAATAAAGGGGACCCCCAGATCCCGGCCCCCCATGTGAATTGGTAACAGAGTAATATGGATATTTGGGGGAAACCGCACACCATTTTTTTTTATTTGGCGCAGGGTTCCCCTTAATATCCATACCAGACCTGAAGGGCCTTGTAATTGAATTTGGGGGGACCCCCACGCATTTTTTTTTTTATCAATTACTTTTCTCTGTATTGCTGGGACCGGCAATTCATTACAGCCGCGAGTACTTTTAAATTACTTTTTTTCCTTCAGAAATTACATTTTGTGTAGAGACTGTTCTAAGCACGGGAAACAAGCGCAACTTTACAGGCATACTATAGACACCCCCCAGGTACGAAATTTAAAGGAATATTTCACTTTTATTGTTTCACTTTAAGCATTATTAAAATCACTGCTCCCCGAAAAAAACGGCCGTTTTTAAAACTTTTTTTTGCATTGATACCTCCCCTGGGGCAGGACCCGGGTTCGCAAACACTTTTTATGACAATAACTTGCATATAAGCCTTTAAAATTAGCACTTTAGATTTCTCCCATAGACTTTTACAGGGTGTTTCGCGGGTTTTCGAATTTTCAGCGAACATCAGCAAATTGTTCGCTGTTCGCGAACGGGCGAACAGGCAATGTTCGAGTCGAACATATGTTTGACTCGAACTCGAAGCTCATCCCTATTCAGCAGGCACTTTCTCTTCACTACTGCGGAGACTGGCAGCACAGGCAACAGGAGAGATGAGTATTCCATGTCTTCTTTGCAGGAAGGTCTTTTTTTTAAAGACTGATTTTAATGACAGAGTTACTGCCAGTTCTGCACAGCTCCCTCTGCAGCGGCAGAACCCCAGATGGAAGCAGCGGAACAGGGGGATATCTAATCTTATGGAACTGTAAAAGGTGAAAGGATTCCATTTGTCACAGATCAGTTTGATTTACTCTCTGTGTCTTATCAGTAGCAGCTTAGCACAGTAGGCCTGTGGTTATTATATGCTGTGAGAAAAAAAAAGAGTCAGGCTTCCCTGTAGAACATATGTACCAAACCTTTTTATGAGCATAATAAAATGAACTTAGAGAATAAAAATTGAAAATGTTGTATTAATCTTCCTTTTATTTAATTTACTTTTCGTTATAATCTTTCTGTTTTCTGTCCTACTCATATACTTACATTAATTACACCAGTTTGTTTTGTAAAAAGTGTTAATTTTGTTGACGAAAATAATTTCGTCAATGAAATTAATACTATTTTAGTAGATTAAAATACAACTAAAACTAAAAAAATTAATATGGCTAAAATATGACTAAAACGGCATTTTAGTCAACAGACTAAAATTTGACGTAAACTAAAATGACATTTTAGTCAAAAGAATATCACTTATGCCCCGTACACACGATAGTTTTTAATGTCATTTTTTAAACCGACGTTTTTCTCCTCGTTTTTTTTCATGTTTCCTCTCAAGCCTGCCTTGCGTACACACCATCATTAAAAAAAACGATCAAGCAAAGCGCAGTGACGTTCAACACGTACGACGGCACTATAAAGGGGAAGTTCCGTTCGAATGACGCCACCCTTTGGGACGCTTTTGCTAATTCCGTGTTACCGCGTGTTAGTAAAAGTTTGGTGAGAGACGATTCGCGCTTTTCAGTCTTCGTGCTTTGAAGATCGTTTTCGGGAGTTCAGTTTGCGCCTGTGGGTTCGTATCTGTTTAGCACTGCTTGTAGTCAGTTCGTATCTGTTTATTCAGTGCGGCCTGCTCTGCACGTTCGTGTTTTTCAGCTTGTTCTTCATAGGCCTTGCTGTTCTTCCTTGCGTTCTTCTAGTTCGTTCTGTTCAGCCGACCGTTATCTAGCCATGTTGCGACTACGTACTCGTCGTAGAGTTCGTGCTGTAGTTGGTGCAGGGGTTCATGCTGTATCCCGACTCCATGCCATGAGCAGGGTCAGGAGGAGTTCATGGACCAAGAATTGGTTGCTCCAGCGGCACCAATTCTGTCACATGCCTTTGTTGCGGGAGATCAGGGAGAATAATCCTGATGATTTCAGGAATTTCCTCAGGATGTCTGACCCCGTATTTCAGCAGCTGTTGGCTTTGGTGTCCCCCTATATTACCAGGCAGGACACCGTTATGCGGGAAGCCATCAGTGCTGAGCAGAGGCTCATCGCCACGTTGCGATACCTGGCTACTGGGATAAGCCTGCAGGACCTTAAGTTCTCCACAGGCATATCCCCCCAGGCTCTGGGGATCATTATACCAGAGACTTGTTCTGCCATCCTTCAAGTTTTGCAGGAGGACTATATTAAGGTAAGTGTTCTTCTTCAAAAATTCACATTGTATGGTTTTTATTTTTGGATATTTTTAATTTGCTTTATTTGCAGTCCCTAATTCACATGATTCTTAGCTGCAGGGAATGTCCCCTTTCTCCCCATGTTTTATTATTTAAAGTTTGGGGTTTGAGGCCTACCTGTAAATTTGGCTTACCTAACCTCTCCAGCATGCTATCCTGGGGCCATACCTACCTTGCCTAGTCATTTCCATGTTTTTTATTATATGTTCCATCGTAGTGCTTTACCCAAAACGCACCCTAAATTTTGCCTAGGAATGTTTCATTTTTGTTAACTTCAATACAGAGTGCTACAGCCTTCATGTGTGATATTCCCAACTCATCTTCAACCCCCCCCCCCCCATAATGTTTTTTTTTTTTCTTGCTTCCAATTTTTTATGTTTTGAACAGTTTCTACCAATGTTGGCCATGAATGTGTGTATGAAATCAGCTTTCAATGTTTCTGGCTCCAAGTATTAATTTGTTATTTCTTTAATTCCACAGTTCCCTTCTTCGCCACATGAATGGCAGAATGTGGATTCCGAGTTTGCCCAGCGATGGAACTTTCCGAACTGTGGAGGAGCCATCGACGGCAAACATGTTCGGGTCGTCCCACCACCCCATTCGGGATCCTTTTATTATAATTATAAGGGGTTCCACAGCGTCGTGATGATGGCAGTGGTGTCGGCCACCTACGAGTTCCTCTATGTGGACGTTGGCAAGAATGGCAGGATGTCTGATGGAGGAGTTTTTGCCCAGACGGAGTTTGGAGAACGGCTCCTTTTGGATCTGCTGGCCTTGCCACCAGCGGAGCAGAATGTGGAGGGACTACCTTTTGTGTTTGTGGCGGATGAGGCGTTTGGCCTGGGACCCCATTTGATGAGGCCATTCCCGCAACGCACCCTCACCCCTGAGAGGAGGGTTTTCAATTATCGGCTGGCCAGAGCCAGAAGGGTGGTGGAAAATGCGTTTGGGATCATGGCCAGCCGATTTCGCCTCTTCCTTACCTCCATCCACCTTGCCCCATACAAATGGAACCATGTGGTTATGACGTGCTGTGTGCTGCATAATTTCCTAAGGGTGCATTCAACGAGTTATATATCTTTGAGTGGGCCTGAGGCCTCTTTAATCAATGCAGAAACTTTGTTGGCCCTGGAACCTGGCCGTCCTGGCTTGGCCCCCCCAACCGGACGTGAGGTCCGTAACCAATATGTGGACTATTTTATGGGTAGGGGGGCCATTGAAATGCCAGACAATCTATAATAATTTTAGACCAAAAAAATAAAACTTTTTCTTGAGTAAAGATTGGTTTGTATTTTTTATTGTATAATGTTTGATGTTTCTGGTAGGTTTACCTAGTGCACTTGTTTTGCCATGTGGATTAAACAATCTTTTAATTAGCCTTCATTGTCAGTGTAAACACCAAACATTGTGTCAGGGTCACCTGTGGCCAGGTGACAGATGCACACCGTAGGGGGACAGGAGTGCACCGCGAGGTAGTGAACCCTATGGCTGGCTTCTGTGGATAGGAAACTGGGTGGTTGTGGAAAGCGGGACCAGAGGAGCACAACCGGGATCCCAACGGAAGCGAGAGCCAAGATTCCCCAGGGCGCGGAGTCTAAGACCCAGCTGGTCTTCTCCAGGGCCTCTAGTGGTGAGGATGTTACGCTGCAGGCTGGGACCAGGTCGCGGCCCCTGGAGTTTCCTAGCTCACGCCCCGTAGGATAAGGGGAAGCAGCAGCACACGATAGAGAGAACCGAATAACAAGCCGAAGGTCAGGGGCCACAAGCAGACAAGGATAACGAAGAACGAGCCGAAGGTCAAGGGTCACGAGCAGACAGGGATGGTCGGGGACAAGCCAATAACGTAACAGAGAGACAGACGTAGCACACGGCAGGCAGGAACCCAAACACACAATGCCTAACAAACACGTTGATCAGCAAAGCAGGCTTGCAGTGCACAGGTTAATATAGTGTTCAGTGATAGGGCCTGGGGTGGAGTCAGGCTGGGAGGAGATTATAAAGGAAGCCAGGTCAAGGAGGTCTGGTCTCTAGATGAACACATGAGGAGGAAGGTAAGATGGCAGACAGACATTAATGCATATCCATGACAGTACCCTCCCTCTTACGAGGCCTCCCCCTTCCCCGCCTGGGCCCAGGTTTAGAGGGAAACTTCAGATGAAACTCCTTTAACAGACGAGGTGCAAAGACCTCAGATGCAGTGATCCAAGACCTCTCCTCAGGACCAAACCCTTTCCAATGAACGAGGTACTGAAGAACGCCTTTACAGAGTCGGGAATCCAGAACTTGTCTAACCTCGTACTTAAGATTATCCTCAGAGACTGAAAACGAGGTAGGGAGATGACAAGAAGATCTATTGAGGACCAAAGGCTCTCTAGGAATAAGCAAGGGCATGAGACGATCAACAGGAATCTGAGGAGGGTCCCCTAGACCCTTAAAGGGGAACTGGTCATCTTGCACAGGACCATCAGACTGGGCAGATGTCAGTGGAACCCTGAAGTCAGGTTGGTTAGAAGGTGACATGTCGCCGGAGTCAAGCTGAATAGCTGAAGGACAAGCAGAATGTCCCGAACAAGAAAAAGTGAGAGGCTCACTGGGCATGGGCTGGACTGGCATAACTAGTACAGAGGCAGAGTGAATAGCTGAGTCAGGTGTAGCGACTACCTGAATCGCATCGCAAGACGTAGCGACTGCAGGACTTGTAGACAAACTAGCCTGGCTGTGCGTCCAAGGGTGGTTAGGGACAGAGAAATGTAAATGGTTATGCAACCTGGAATGAATGACCGGCTCAGATTCACAGGGGGCAACCTTGGGTAGGCAGGACGAGGAACAGGAGGGACCCCAAGCCAGGATCTGTCCAGTAGTCCAGTCCACATGAGGAGAATGGAGCTGTAACCATGGGAGACCCAAAATTATAGGCGTTGAGGCCTTGGGTAAGATAAGGAAGGATATCCACTCCTGGTGGAGTGTACCCACCGACATCTTAACAGGGAGGGTCTGGAAGCGGATAGGTCCCCCTGGGAGAACAGTACCATCAATCGCCAAGACCACCAATGGCGTGGTGAGGGGCAAAAGAGTAAGTCTCATGGACGATGCGATTTCCCAGTCCATGAAATTACCAGCGGCTCCGGAATCCAGATATGCTGAGACCGAATGAGAAGAAGCACCAACATGAAGGAACACAGAAAGCAGAAGACGAGAAGGGGAAGGTGATATTTCTGGGTCCAATACTCCACTTTCCAGATGAAGTGGACCCGGACGTTTTTCTGGACAAAGAGAGCAAGTGTCACGAAAATGACCTTTGCCCCCACAGTAAAGACACAGACCAAGAGTTCTGCGCCTAGCACGTTCCTCGGGGGATAGCCTGGTCCGACCCAGCTGCATGGGTTCCTCAGCTGGTAGGAGATGCTCTACGGGTCGAAGAGAGGGGAGCTCAGGCTGACTAAGAACCAAGGAGTGCTGGCGTTGCTTTTCTAAGGTCCTCTCCTGAAAGCGAATATCGATCTGGTTACACAAGGAGATAACGCCGGCCAGATCAGTGGGGATGGTTCTTCCTGCTAATTCATCCTTCACTCTATCAGACAGGCCATGCAAAAAGGTTGCGACTAAGGCCTCATTGTTCCAGCTCAACTCAGCCGACAGTATGCGGAAATGAAGGGCATACTGTCCCACAGAAGCAGACTCTTGGCGGAGACGTAAAAGGGTGCTGGCCGCTGAAGAGACACGAGCCGGTTCTTCGAAGATATTCCGAAAAAGTTTCAAGAAGCCAGACAGGCTAGAAACCACTGGATCATTCAGTTCCCACAGAGGGGCTGCCCAGGCTAAAGCTTCACCAGAGAGGAGGGAAATGATATAGGCTACCTTAGCCCGATCAGACAGGAAGTTTTGGGGCTGGAGCTCAAAATGAATTGTGCATTGACTAAGGAACCCCCTGCAAGCCTTGGAGTCCCCAGAGAAACGGGACGGAGCTGGCAGTTGTAGTGAGTGTGAGGCTGCGACTGGTGCGATAGGTACAGCCGCTGGTTGTACTTGGGGTTGCGGATTCGGGGTTCCCAAGGAGACCTGAAGCTGCTCGAATCGAGAAGCCAGATCCTGGAGGAATCGCATCACCTGGGTCTGATTTGATTCCTGGGTCTCAAGTCTGCGAACTATGCCCTGCAATGGATCATCCGCGGGAAGCGGGATGTCAGCCGGGTTCATGGCTGATCAAACTGTCAGGGTCACCTGTGGCCAGGTGACAGATGCACACCGTAGGGGGACAGGAGTGCACCGCGAGGTAGTGAACCCTATGGCTGGCTTCTGTGGATAGGAAACTGGGTGGTTGTGGAAAGCGGGACCAGAGGAGCACAACCGGGATCCCAACGGAAGCGAGAGCCAAGATTCCCCAGGGCGCGGAGTCTAAGACCCAGCTGGTCTTCTCCAGGGCCTCTAGTGGTGAGGATGTTACGCTGCAGGCTGGGACCAGGTCGCGGCCCCTGGAGTTTCCTAGCTCACGCCCCGTAGGATAAGGGGAAGCAGCAGCACACGATAGAGAGAACCGAATAACAAGCCGAAGGTCAGGGGCCACAAGCAGACAAGGATAACGAAGAACGAGCCGAAGGTCAAGGGTCACGAGCAGACAGGGATGGTCGGGGACAAGCCAATAACGTAACAGAGAGACAGACGTAGCACACGGCAGGCAGGAACCCAAACACACAATGCCTAACAAACACGTTGATCAGCAAAGCAGGCTTGCAGTGCACAGGTTAATATAGTGTTCAGTGATAGGGCCTGGGGTGGAGTCAGGCTGGGAGGAGATTATAAAGGAAGCCAGGTCAAGGAGGTCTGGTCTCTAGATGAACACATGAGGAGGAAGGTAAGATGGCAGACAGACATTAATGCATATCCATGACACATTGATTAGTTCACTCAGCACCACATTTACATAATGAAGCCACAATGATTTGTTATGTAAAAATACCTTTATTTTTTTTGTGTAGGTGGGCAACTTCCTTAGAAATGTGGATGTTCCCTTAATTTCGGGTGTATTAAAACGCATGACCAGCCATGCATAAACAAACTATATTTGTCAAAATTTTGAAAAAGCTAAACATGTGCTAGTCATTAAAGGGTAAAATAACAAAAAAACATAGAAAACTCTGCAAGTAAAACGTTATTTGGTGTAAAAACATTAGACACGCCCAAGCACAGCCATGATATTTTGGAGCCTTTCCTCCACCCGCTTTGTATTTGCCCTGATCTCTAGCAAGTCTCCCTTAATTTTTTCGAGGTCACGACAGCAGACCATCAGGTATTGGATCAGGATCTGGGCACTGTGATGTGTCAACTTATTGGGGTCTTCGGCCAGAACTGCACCTAAATGTAAAAAAAAATATGTAGGATAGAATATGTAGGCCTACATCTATTTAACATGCATGTGTCTGGTTTCTCTCTGACCTGTGGTGGTGCCACTTTCCACTTCCACAACATCACGTTCCTCTCCATCCTGGGGTTCTGGGGGTATTGTTGTAGGTATTGCAATTCTCGTCTCATCTGAGGTAGCTTTTCGAATCCATAGGGAGATTGAAATAAAAGGAATAGTTTCATTAGTAGCGACTCAATTTTGCTAAAATAAGAAACATGAAAAAAAACTTTGTAATCATTCTTTTGAAGCATGCTCCATTTTAAATTTTACCCCCTGTGCCAACCGGGACAAATGATTGGATACATAGCCCAAACCAGAGCATATACATTTTGAACACAAATTTGAAACATTGTAACACCCCAAAGTATCTACACTGGATCACCTGTGTGTGACTCCCTCAAGCTTTTTGGCTTTAGGCCCACACTTGTACTACTGCGTTCAGATGTTTCATCAGCTGCTGAGCATTCACTCCCTTTAACATTACCATGCATATCGTTTTTTCAAACGAACAAATGTCCTTTGGATTAGCACACCAAAAATAAGTGAGGCCCAAATTTACTCCCCCAAATAAACCAAAATACATGGGTGTTCACACTGGATGATCCTAAAACATCGTTTGAGGAACTGTACGGAGAAAGAGGTTTAATACGTCCGTTTACTGTGCGGACGAACCTGAAAGATGGTATCTTTCAGTGTACTATATGAAAGTTAAAAATACACGACAGAATACAAGAAAATAATATGTACCATGGAAACTCAAAAAAAAAAACTTACTTTTTAATATAACTTTCTTGATTCTTTTATATTGGTCGGCCTTCCGCAACTTCAGATCTGACCATCGTTTTCTGAGCTGTTCCTTCGTTCTGCACACCCCGAATTTTTTGTGGAGACTTTTGACCACTTTGCCCATAATTCTGGACTTGACCAGATTAGGCCTTTTATACGGACCATGCTTGGCATCATAATCCTCCTTCTTTAAAATGGCGACCATCTCCACCATTTCCTCGAATGACATGTTGGATGCCTTATATCTCCTGGGTCTTGATTTGGGCTCCTCTGTAATTTCATCCTCTGTAGAGGTAATCTCAGCCACCTGTGTCTCCGCCATGTTTTGTTCAGCACTACGAGTGAGAAGGGGCGGGGAAAGTACAATATCGAACGTCAGGGGCGGGGAAAGCGTGCGGAGTTTCACGCATGCGCTGTGTATATCAAGTGAAGATCCATGTCTGGGAAATACGTTCATTTGTCGGGAGAGGGAGTTAGCAACGAACGTCGTGACCAAGGTACCTAACAATTTTACTTTTTGAGGTTCATCAGACGAGGAGATTTGTGTGCTCAAAATATGTAGACAATGCACAGTTGAGGAATGTTGCCTGAAATATATATTTTTTTTGGTTTCTCGCTTTTACAGATATCATGAATACTTTTAAAAACCCAGACTTCATGGGGGAGTTCATCGACAAATGGCAAGAGCTCCCTATATTATGGCAAACAAAAAGTGGCGGTAATAAAAATAAAGACGCCAGGAAAGCAGCACTGGAGAGCCTGCTTGCATTTGTGCAAACAAAGATACCCACAACAACTCTCCAAGATGTCAAAAACAAAATTGCGACCATCAGAGGGACATACAGGACCCAGAGGACTATGGTCCTGAGGTCCCAGGAGGTCAGGTGCACCAGCAGATAAGGTTTATAAATCCAGTCTGTGGTACTACAGTAAGCTTGCTTTTCTGGATGACCAGCTGGAAGTGCGGGAATCTCTCTCCACCCTTCCCCCCAGAGGTCAATCCAGCCTTCCTTGTACCCAACCCTCCAGCCTTCCCTGCAGCCAGTCCTCCAGCCTTCCTGTCAACCCTGCTCTGGCTTCCTCTGAGGATCAAGATCAGGGCCTTGAGGAGGCAGATTTGGAGATATGGAGCCAGGTAAAGTATTGATATCTACCGTATATTTATATCGTACAAAATTGTAGAATTTAAATAGATGTTAGTATTGTTAAAGGTATGTACACTTCTACCAATAAAGTTTGTGAAGAGCAAGATACAGTAGTGGCCTAATTTTATGTGCACAAGACAACAAAACCAGGATGCGGAATCTATGAAAATGACATAACTTTTGGCATTGATTTCAACAATGTCTAGAGGTGAACAATGTCTGTGAATGATGATGTGGCAAAATAAATAATGTCCCTTTCTTTTTTTACAGCCAGAGCAGAGCCAGGAAGAGGGTGATGTTGGGGATCAGGAGGAGGCAGGGCCCAGTGGCACCCAGGAGGAGGCAGGGCCCAGTGGCACCCAGGAGGAGGCTGGGCCCAGTGGCACCCAGGAGGAGGCTTGGCCCAGCACAAGAGCCCAGATGCCTCCCCTGGTAGTTAAACCACGAGGGCCAAGGAGAGGTAGGCAGGTGGAGGAGGAAACCAGGGCCTTCCTCAGAGAGGCAACAGCGGCCCTCAGAGAGGCCTGCTATTGAAAGTCATCAATAAGGGCGTGCTGGGTGAACTCACTAGGTACACGGACATAACGGAGGTTGTCCCTACTCCTCCACCTCCTCCTCCTCCTCCTACTACTCCTCCTGCCACAACCTCTCCTCCTGATCCCCAGCCTCCAAGGAAGAAACCAACCAAGGCTGCAGAGAAGGCTGGAGAGAAAGCTACAAGGAAGAGGAGAAAATAATGCCTGCTGTAGTACCACAGACTGGGGACATATAGGACTTATCTGCTGTGGCTCCTGACCTCTGGGAGCTCAAGACAAGATTGGGCTCATTTTTTGGGGGGATCTAATCTCTATTTTGGTTTGGACATCTTGTATGGTTGTTGTGGGGTCAAAGGGATGCACAAATGCAAGCAGGCTCTCCAGTGCTGCCTTCCACTTTAATTTGTTAATGTTCTGAAATAAAAAAAATTTTAGTGCCCTTAAAATACTTGACTATGTGATTTGTATTTCAAAAGAGAGCTTGCTAGGGAGCAGGCAGGGACATCTCAAATTATATTATTGTTATTATCAGGGGACACAAACCTCCCTGAGGCCAAATGAGACACATTTGGAAGGTTGTTGTGGTAACTTTACACAAGAATAATTTAAGCCAAAATAATAAAAAAAAGGCCACAAAAAAAATAGTAATATTTTATTATTATTAGTATTATTTAGGAGGGAGGTGCGGCTTAGAAATAATATTTTATAATCATTATAGCAATTTGGAATTACTTTAGAAACAAGTTTGGCATAACTCTCAATGTCATTATCAAAAGAGGGTAATTTTAAAGCATTATCAAAAGAAGAACGGAATGCGCAGCATTAAAACGATGCTATTAATTCCACCGTGACGAATGTGCCATCTCCATTTCCAACATTAGCTTTACCAAAACGAGCGCTCCCGTCTCATAGTTGCTTCTGAGCATGCGCGTTTTTTTTCACGTCGTGAAAGCATACACACTATCGTTTTTCACGTCGTTAAAAAAAAAGACATGAAAAACGATGTGAAAAAAGAGAGCATGTCCGGAATTTTTAATGGCCGTTTTTCACGTCGTTAAAAATGCTCTGGAGCATACACACGATCATTTTTCAGGGCCATTTTTTAAAATGGCATTTTTAACGGCATGAAAAACAATCGTGTGTATGGGGCATAAGGCTGCATTCACACCTGAGCATATAGTTTTCAGGCATTTTTTAGGGTGTTTTTAAGGGCTTTTTTTGGGCATTTTTCTGACGTTTTTGCAGAGTTTTTGCATTGTTTTTTGTACAGGCATTTTGAGGTCCAAAGGTCACCAATGTAAAAAGCAGTAAAATGCCTATAATCTGCCTAAAAAAAAGCTCATGTACTTTTTTGAACTATAGGTGACAGAAGACTCAGATTTGCATAGCAGGAGAATGTGACCATATCTCTATGGAGACGGTTCACATATCTCTGGGGTGGCTGCGGAGCGCACTGCAAAGAAGCGTCGTGCGTCTTTGGCTCCATTTCAGGGCTGAATTCAGGCACAGATTTGGCCCTGAAACGGAGAACAAAGGCGTTGCTGTGCAATCCGAAGTCGGTTCCAGTGTGAACCAAGGCTTAATGTTGGTAATATTTTCAGGTAATATGTGCAATGGCATTACAGGCCATAGAGTTTACAGTTTTGTTTTGTTTTTTATATTTTAAAGTTGCACTTTTGTTTGTCAAAAAGCAATATTTTTGCTTGTTTATGCTACTTGGCTTTATTTATAAAGACGTTATACAAAGTATTGAGACGCCTGCCTTTACACACTAATGAACTTTAATGGCATCTCAGTCTTAAGCCTCGTACACACGACTGAGTTTCTCGTCAAAAAACGACAATAAACTTGCTGGCAGAGCTTTCTTGCCAAGTAAATCGGTCGTGTGTACGCGGCTATCAGGTTTCTCGTCAAGAAAACCGACAAGAATCTCGACGAGAAAAATAGAGAACCTGCTCTCTATTTTCTCGTCAGGATTCTCCATTTTCTCGTCGAGATTCTCGTCAGCATGTTTCTCGACAAGAAAAGTGTGTGTGTGTACACTTACCTGTCGCCGTGGAAACCCGCGCATGCTCGAAATGACTTTGGCGCATGCGCGGTAGCTTCCTAGGCATAGGTAGGGTGTAGCAAGATGGCGGCGACGATGACATAGAATGTGACGAGCGCACGCTCGTCGAAGTCGATTACGTCACCGCGTTCGCTCCATTCAAAGAACCGCGGGTTCTTTGAATGGATCGTGTGTACACTCGGCCGGGACAAGTTTCTTGTCCAAGAATCTCGTCAAGAAAAACGACAAGTTTTTTCCTGACGAGATTCTCGGCCGTGTGTACGAGGCTTAAGTCCATAGAGTTCAATATTGAGTTGGCCCACCCTTTGCAGCTATAACAGCTTCAACTCTTCTAGGAAGGCTGTCCACAAGTATTGGGCAACCCCTCCAAATCATTTGGTGGAGGGTGGGCCAACTCAATATTGAACCCTATAGACTAAGACTGGGATGCCATTAAAGTTCATGTGTGTGTAAAGGCAGGTGTCCCAATACTTTTGGTAATATAGTGTATCTCACAACGGCTAAATCTGTGTCTGTAGTGCATGTTCAAATCTTAATACCATAAATAATAACATGTTATTACATTTTTACTAGTATACAATGAGTTTGGAAATTCTAGAGAAATCCTTCAATAATAATTCATTACAATTTAACTAGACCCATTCAATTTTAGTCGACTAAAATGTACTGGACATTTTAGTCCACTAAAACATGACTAAAACTAAAACAATTCAGATGACTAACGTACGACTGAAACTAAAATGGCATTTTAGTCAAAAGACTATGACTAAAAATTTTTTTTTATTTGGACATCAAAATTAACACTCTCTGTAATAGTTTAAATTAGGGTTGCACCGATACCACTTTTTTAAGACCGAGTACAAGTACCGATACTTTTTTCAAGTACTCGCCAATACCGATTACCAATACTTTTTTTTAATGTCATGTGACAGTGGCACATGTGTCAGTAGATTACTTTTTTTATTTTTGTTTTATTTATTTTTTACAATTTTATTTTTTAATCAGCCCTGTTGGGGGGGGGGGGGGGGGCTTTGGTGAGAGATCAGTGGTCTTCCCCTTTGAGACATGGAAAGGGACTGAGGACACAGATTCCACAGTCCCTTTCTCTGCAGTCTCAGCTGCACTGAAGATGAATGGACAGGAGACAGAGGCTCCTGTCCATTCATAAACTGAATCATTGTAAACACAGATTACAATGCTCAGTTATGAATGGACAGTTAGTGATCACTGACTCTGTGCATTCAGAAAAGAAAGGAGCTGGTAAATGACAGATTTACCGGATCCTTCCTCTGCTCTCCATCCTGAAAGATACAGGACAAGGGGGGACCGGAGGAGGACCGGGAGAACCGGAGAGGATGCAGGGGGACCCAGAGGATGACACTGAGTGGGACCAGGAGGATGACTAAGTCATTTTCAGGCAACGAACTGCATGCCAAAAAAGCACCGCTCTAACAGTGAAACTACAGGTAGAATAATAGAAAACGACACAGCTACTCCTGGCTTGGGATCTCCTCCTTACATCCAGCAACAATACTTCAAGCATAAGAACAAAAATGTCGGCAACTCTGGAAATCTTCTGTAAACTTTATTGCAACATGACTATAAGAAGAAGTGACGGCTAATTTTCAGGCAACAATCACAGCACTGAAAACTGAAAAATGTCCTGCTAATGAAGGAGTAAATACAGACTGGTATTCCAGTGCTTAATGTAATGTGTAAACTCTAACATAACTACATTAACCGCATAGGTGTGCGCAGCCTTTGGCATTAGGGTGTGCACCCCAAAGCTCAAACACACTCTACCAATCACTCACAATGTTCATTCAGAAAGGGAAGGGGCCGGTAAATGGCATATTTACTGGCCCCTTTCCCCACTCATCCTAAAACATCTACAGCAACAACCGGTGGGAGAGGAGGGAAGCCGGCAGTGCTGTGGGGGGAAAGAGGGGGAGCCAGGTCAGTAGGGGGAATCTGTTCTGCACAGGGTGATTAGGGTGTGCCTGGGCACACCTGGCACACCCTGTGCGCACGCCTATGATTAACCGCATCAATGCGTCTATGTGGCGGGTCGCCTTTCCACCGTTACGGATATGGTCTGTGTGGGGGAGAAGTAGTTTGGCCACTTGGGCTCCCCTATGCTGACGGATACGATATCCCTGCTGGGTTAGAGATGCTCCAAGTAGTGGATTTAAGCCGTAGAACAGGAGGGGTTAACTGCTTGTATTGGGCCAGTGTATAAGAATGGTGCGTCGTGTCGTGTGGCCACACCCTCAGATGATGTCGTGGATGATGAAATGCGTCAGTGTGGGGCCATACGACGACCAATAGTGACATCAGCGCGCCGTTCGGGGACACCGCTACTGCTATCATCAGAAAGCTGAGCAGAGTGTTGTAGGAGACACTGACAGGCTCATCCCCATATGGTTCATTGCTGATTGCATTAACAATATGCTTGTGTGAAATGTATTTTGTGTAAGTCCTAAAAGGTGGGAAGTTTCGGAATACAATAAACCTTTTTTAATGGAATTACGCTATGGAGTTTTCTGTATTATTTTTGAATGAGCCCACTAGCGTGTGATCCATCCTCCAGGCTGCAATAAGATGAAATCCATCCAGAGAGAGTATCTGTAAGAGAAACCCGGAGAACAAGTACGCAGCGGTGCGCAGACGTGCACTTTCCAAAAAATGCACAAGAAAGGACATGTTTTGACGCACGCACACGTGCTCGCGTTGGCGCCGGTCTGCCTATTTAAACCTGCCAGTGACATGCACACTTTGCTGAGTGGTCTTTCAGCTAGTGCCTGATTTACCTGATTTGTACCAGTTTCCTGTAAACCTGACCCGGCTTGCCTGAACCTTCCTCTTGACCTCCGCCTGCCTACTTGTGACCCCGGCTTGTGCTTGACTCTGCCTCTGCCTGATGTTCCTGTGCCTCATTGCCCAACTGTGTACCAAACCTAGCCTGTGTCCTGTCTTTGCCTCTGCCTCACGTCTCGGTACCTGCTCTGTCCGGCTGTTGATGACCCACTGGCTTACATCCCGGCTACGCTTCCAGCTGCTGATCCAGCGACACGGAGCTCCTGTTCTCAGTTCCGGCCCAGCGCTCTCCAGCTACCTGGTTCCTGCCAAGTCCCAGCCAGAGCCATCTGCTACATCGGCCCTCGTGCCACGCTGTGTCCTCCACTCCCTGTCACCACTATCAGGGGTGTTGGACGGGAGGTGCAAGAGAAGCCCCCTCTACAGCTCGATCTCCACCAGGTACGTGACAGTATCCAAGTAAAAAAGTTGGTGTTGATGCCTATTATCCAGTGTTGCCTGGTAAGAGTTTTATTCAAAGAGGGATCTGTCCATCCCCATATCTTTTCACATGTGGAGGTGTTGGTGACAGCTTATCATGTCAGTTCCGTAATTAAAACATTACGCTGGACTTTCTCACTATATGTACTGTGAAATAATACATTTGCAGCGGATATTGGACATTTATATGTGCACATACTTTTTATGACAGCACAGCTGGAATAATTGGAATGTGTTTACTGCTATGCAGTGCTGCCTTTATGTTTGTTTTATATTGTATTAATAACCACATTTAGTTTGCCAAATCACGGTATATCAAAAACAACTGCCATTTTTTTAAACTGAAATGCTGTTTTTACCTTTTTTTCATCTTTTTGTTGCCTCTCAGTGCTGCTGATCTTCTGCAGCCTCATTGCAATCATTTCCTGTCTACATGGTATTTCTTAGGACCAGTTTCCTGATGGTGACAACAGCCCCTATACCATGCCTGTGCAATGTGTGCTATAACAACCACTTGTACTCCCCACGGGAAGCCTGGCTGACAGGGTGAGGATAGGGAAAGAGTTGCAGATTTCAAAATATTGAAATTACATTAACATACTGAAATAGCATTAACATAGTAAAGCTTTCATTAAATTTTAGTGATTGGGTTTATATACAGTTTAGGGCTCACAGGCATATAATTTTAAAGTATAAAAACTTTTTTTTAGTGGGATTGGAACTAGTTTGTCAGTTTTTAGTGCTGTCTGTGGCCCCAGTTAAAGAGATTCGCCCTCTCTATTTGTCCCATTTGCCATTATCAAGTGAAAGTAAAAGAAAATCCCAAATTTAGAGTTTTCCCCAGAAAAGTAATAGGGGGAAATCTTCCAATGGGGACACTAGTTCTGGTGACCTGGGGGTCCCCAACAATTATTTTTTTTTGCAGGGATTTCCGCTCACATCCTGTTTGGTTATGGGACAGGAAGTGAAGGGAGATCACTGCAATGGGACAGAGATGGTGAAAAAAAATCTGACAGGAGTTATAACCCTCCCCTATATGCCTATAATTTTTCTTTAAAGTGTTACTAAACCCACAACAGGTATAATTAATCTGTATATGCAGCATAGCATGTTTGTTGTACTCACTGTGGAACTTAAGGGGTTAAAGGTAAAATGTTTATTTTTTTTAAATAACAAACATGTCATATTTACCTCCACTGTGCAGTTCGTTTTGCACAGTGTGGCCCCGATCGTCCTCTTCTGGGGTCCCTCGGCGGCTCTCGCAGCTCCTCCCCGCATTAGATAACCCCCAAGGAGAAGCACTCTCCCAAGGGGGTTACCTTGTGGGCGCGCTCCCGAGTCCATCATTCAGCGCCCATAGCCGCCGAATGCAGGACTTGGCCCCGCCCCCCCGGCGGCCGCATCATTTGATTTAATTGACAGCAGCGGGAGCCCCTGCATGCCGAAGGTGAGTTTTTGTTGTGCATAAAGAAAGAAAAAGGTTAGAATCTCTGAGGTTTATTGCTGTCTTTGGCCCAGTAGGTGATTTGCCCTCACTCCCTGTCCCAATGACCACACAGGAAGTGTGGGTAAATCTCCTCACAGGGGACACAAACGGCGAGAAAAACTCCCCCTTCTCTCTCCTTCCCAAAACTATAAAAAAAAAAAAAGATTTTTGGCTGACCTCCCACTTGAATATAATCTGCGAACATTCTTCAGGAATTCCTTTCAAAATTTGTCCCTTTTGCTTTTCATTATTAGAACCTAAAAGTTCCATTACTTTGAAATTTACAACAGATTATAAAAACAGTATTGTGTAGCAAAGCCGGACCACCTCATCTACCAACACCACAAGGGGAAAAATTTGGTGCATTGAAGAGATTAAAATTCTTAAAAAAAAAAAAAAAAAAAACTTAAATGAATATGATGCACATGTGTCACAGAACAAACAAACTTGCAAAAGATGCTAATAAATAATGGTAAACCCCTTTTGTATGTCTTGGCCCACGTGCAATCCGTCTGCCTCGATTTATCAGTCATCTGCAACACTGTTGCAGAATTTGTTTCTATTCATCTCCATTGCATCCTGTGACTCCCACAGTAGCCGTCAGCCCATGGCTCACACACTTCTGCTTTTCCCCTCCCTCTTCGCCCTGCGGGATTCCCTCTCCCAGCGCCGAAAAAGCAAGCCCGGGCCAGCCACAAAAAAAAAAAAGAAGCGAAACACAGTGAAAGACGGGGAGCGAGTTGGGATCCAGGCAGGTGGGCAGATGTGCAGAGGGAGGGAGTAAGAAGATGCTTGGATGTCTAAAGCAGGAACCTGTTCATTGCATTGTGCCTTGACTTGTTACTGTATATACTGTGCAAAGTTCACGAACTGTCTTAACTGACACGGTACTGACAGTGCATGCAACACCCGTGACAATAGGAGTATGCAGTCACACTGCGAGCAAAGGAAAAACAAAGATTTTAACCGACTAAGACAGATCATTAAACAAAAGCAGACTTTTTTTTTAAACCGCCCTCTTCTTGGACTCAATGTGGAAATTACATTTCCCCCATACCATTCTTTTCAAAGCTGAACTTGCAAATGGATCCTTGCAGCAGGGCTCCCACAGCACAGAAAAAGGTTAAAGTATACATAAAATCCAGCAATACATTTCTCTTATCTGCTCCCTTTTGGTCTGTTAAATACTGTATACCATTAAAAGGATTTTATTAGATTTAGGCTGGTTTCACACCTCTGATGGATGCAGCTGGCAGCAGGGGGTCTGGTGTGTCCCTGTTCTCCGTTTCAGGGACAAATCGGAGCCAAAGATGCACAGCATTCCTGGCCAAACCGCTCCGCAGCCACAATGGAGATATGTGAACCGGCTTCAAAGAGAGCCGGTCACAATCTCCTGTCATGCGAATTGGATGCGCGGAATCCCACATTCCAATTCGCATAGGTGTGAACCCAGCCTTAGACTGTTATCAGTCAGAATTGTTCCCTATCTTCCTTGGCTGCTAAACACCTCCCCCTGTTTTGGAGAAGAAAGGGAGGTGTTACGTAGTCTTAAGCCCCATACACACTGGCAGATTGTCGAGAGACATTTGCCGGTTAAAAAAATGGCCTCGGGCCCCTACGGTGTAGCAAAAATATAGAAAGTTCCAGTCCTAGCTGTCCCTGTGGCTACTACTTCCAGTACCAACTTTTCAGGCACTGCCAACCCTCCTGGCTGCAGCTGATCTTTTCCACTTCCTGTGCCACCACAATCCTCCAGACTGGCTCTGCACCCATCCCAGACTTCTGCATCTCAGTCCTCTCAGGCATGCCTCCCAGTCCTCACCAGCTCTCCTGGCTGCCTCTGTGGACCTCCTGGAGACTTGCCCGGCAGTGTTCTCCCGCTGTCATCTCTTGCTCCTCCTGTGCCTCCTGGTCACCCGCACCTGATCCCAGGCCCAAGGTCCCCCCTCCAGACTGGTAAGCTCTCATAAAGGCCCCGACACCCTAACACCCCATCTCCATCTTCCACCCAATCAACTCCTCCCCAGCTGGGCTGACCCTGGGTATTTAAGGAAGCCTGCCCCTGTCAATCCAGATTGGGGATTGATCAGGTCTCCTCAGAACACTCCAGGCAGCTCCACCTCCCCTCTCCACCTCTCTATCCAGAAAACACCAGAATATTCTGGAAATAAGTGGGAGGTCCTGGTGATGCTACCTGTGAGTCACCCAGCACGACCCTGAGCCACTCCCAGCCCAGATCAAAACACACACCCTGGCTTGGCTGCCAGCCAAGCCTGGAAATTTACCTACTCTCACAAACATGTACTATTCTTCTAGCACACTAAAGGGTGCTCCACCTATAATGGACTTGGCTTGGGCCACTAAGCTTTTTTAATTAGATTCAGGGACAGGACGTTATTCATGTTGTATTGCCATGATGCCTTCCTAAGTAAAGTTATATTAACCACTCTAGCCTGGTCTGAACTTATTCAAGGGTTACCGCAGCAAGAAGAGGAGTTTAGTTGCTATGAGTAACCAAGTGAAGGAACAAGCTACAAGCAACCAGTCATTAGGTGGGGCACCTGGTAAGGTGTGAGGTAATCTGGTAGTGAGGGGGTGGATAATCTGGCTCCCTCCCTAGTGGTCCGTCACCCATAGCAACTGGGAACAAACTAGCATCACAGACATCTATGGCCTGGTCACATGGTATAGGAAGAACAGTGTTATATGAGAAGTGTACTAGAAAATAATAATATAGTGAGCACCATTAAACCATATAGCTGCTAGCACACAAGGTGACCATACAACCCTTGTAAGCAAATCAAATCAATGCAAGTGAAGTGCTTTGTGTAGCATATAAATACAATAATAATACAATATGTCAAAAAGATATAAAGTGAGTATATAATGAATGAAAGTCCAAATTAAGTTTAAGTGAATGAATTCTTGAAGAAAAAAGTGTCCACCACGTGTAGAAAGCTTCTATAAGTGCTTACATTCTGATCTAGTTTGCACTCACCAAAGATACAATTAAACTTCACTAGGTGAAATGGAAAGGGCCACCGTGCGCCTCCACCAAAATATGCACTCACCAGAGATAAAACAAATAGAGGCTCAATGCAATCTTGGTTATCAGGCACTCCTTCCTGCTTCCTCTTGTTTACCACATGGGGACACCAACACACGATATAGCAAACCGCATGTAAATAAGCCGAACGCACATGATTTACAATGACTTCCAAAATGTTTGAATCTGACATAACTACTCATTATTGGCTCTTTTGGGAGGACTGTTGCATTGAGGCTTCTATTTGTTGAATTTCTGGTGATATTTGGTGGTGGCGCAGTGGCGGTGGCCCTTTCCATATCACTTGGTGGAGCTTATTGATTATCGTTTTGCGGTTTACTTCTGTATCTCTGGTGAGTGCAAACTGGATCAGAGTGTAAGCACTTATAGAAACTTTCTACACATGGTGGACACTTTTTTACTTCATTCACTTAAATGTGATCTGGACTTATATTCATTATATACTCATTTGTTTTTGATTTGTATTATTGTTGTATTTATATGCTACACAAAGCACTGCACTTTTAAAGTTATATGAGAGCATGCATAAGGTTTGCACCATGTGCTCAGCGGGACCCCATTATTTTACTGGGAGTGAGGTAACAGAGGTATGCTGGACTGGTGGAGTGGGAACAGGCTCAGCACATCCCTCAGAATGCAACATACAGGGTACAATGTGTAGTGACATGGGACAAGTCACTTTTCAGAGGAACTCTGCACTTTATTGCTGCACACAGTGAAAGCTCATCTCTAAGTCGGGGAATTGCCTTAATGTTGGGTTCTTCACGTGACCGCAGTCCCTGGCATTAATGAGCATGATCCTCATGGGAGAGTTACCCCATGTGCACAGATGCAGTAGGCCCTACCCAGCAGTTTATGTACACTGTTTTACATATTATTGCCATTTATGTAGAGGAGGGGACAGGAAAGGTCCTCTTTAACTCACATGGAAGAGAAATATATTTCCAATATATTTAGAAAAAAAATATATATATATGTGACGAAGATTTACAATATATGGTAAATATGTCACATATATTTTTTTTCTAAAAAAAATGGAAATATATATTCTCTTCCATGTGGGAGGGGTTCATTGGGAGAGTAGGAAAACCAAAGAAGGAGAGTGTAGCTTGAATATTCCACATCGAGGATAAGCTAAATCCATCAGGCCCTTATGCCGCGTACACGCGATCGGAAATTCCGACAAGAAAAGTCGGATGTGAGCTTTTGGTCGGAAATTCCGACCGTGTGTAGGCTCCATCAGAATTTTTCTGTTGGAATTTCCGCCAAGAAAAAATTTGAGAGCTGGTTCTTACATTTTAAGACAAGAAAAGTTCTTGGAGGAAATTCCGACCGTCTGTATGCAATTTCCGACACGCAAAAAAACATGCATGCTCTGAATCAATTCGACGCATGCTCGGAATCCATGAACTTAATTTTTCTCGGCTCGTTGTAGTGTTGTACGTCACCGCGTTCTTGACGGCCGGAATTTGGTGTGACCGTGTGTATGCAAGACAAGTTTGAGCCAAGATTCCGTCTGAAAAAAATACACGGTTTTCTTGTCGGATTTTCCGATTGTGTGTACGGGGCATAAGAAGGGTTTATAGTCGAATACAACTACCTTATGGGACTATGCATGAAATATGAGTACCAAACCATACCTCCTGTGACAACAGACCATGGGACAAGTTATGGTCAAACTCTGATGTAGTTATTGTACTTTACCACATTTCTGGAAATACAGTAAAGCCCTGTACACACGATCGGATTTCCTATGGTTTTTAAACAGATGGATTTTTCCATCGGAAAACCGACGAAGCTGACTTCCATCAGTCTTGCCTACACACCATCAGTCAAAAAAACGTCCGTTCCAAGCGCGGTGACGTAAAACACTCCGATGAGACGAGAAAAATGAAGTTCAATGCTTCTGAGCATGCGTCGACTTGATTCTGAGCATGCGTGGGTTTTTATCCGATGGAGTTCCCCACAGACGATAGTAATTTGCTATCGGTTTTTTAACCATCGGATAAATTTAAAACATGTTCTATTTTTAAACACTGATGGAAAAAAGACCGATGGGGCCCATACACGATCAGTTTGTCTGATGAAAAAAGTCCATCGGACTGTTTTCATCAGTAAAACCTATCGTGTGTACACGGCTTAAGACTCTGGAAACCACCGACTGTTCGTTCATGCATTAATTATACAGAAAGAAGTCAGTAAATGTTTAAAGCTAATGCTGTTTTTGTGATGTGAAGACCATCAGCATGGGGAGGCCAAACTTGGCTTGGCTGAAGTTGGTCCGCAGTGAAAGGTAAAGCCGTGTACACACGATAGGTTTTACCGATGAAAACATCAAACAAACCGATCGTGTATGGGCCCCATCAGTCTTTTTTCCATCATTGGTTTTCCGATGGAAAAATCCATCGATTTAAAAACCATAGGAAATCCGATCGTGTGTACAGGGCTTAACAGTTTGGGCAGCTGTGATAAGTACTAGACTGGTCAGGTCTACCAGAGAAACCTCCAAAACAGCCAATACCTGGGGAGTGCGATCAATGCAACCAGTTCAGGTCAGGAATGACAGATGGCCTAAGAAAAAGGTCCTCCTGTATGGTGGTGGAAAGAAGGTACCATTGGGTGCCTCAGGTGTTCAGCAGGACTAAGCCTGGAACCACTGCTGACAGAGGGGCCTCTCCCAAGTGTGTATCGTGTAATTCCTGACATGGCCCTAAGCCTAGGTTCACATTGGAGCGATTTGTCATGCGATTTGAGAGATCAAATTGCATGACAAGTCGCAGCCTATTGGAGGCAATGGCACTGTTCCAATCGGTGCGACAGCGATTTTGCAGTGCCGCACCGATTTGCAAAAGTAGTTCCTGCACTACTTTTGCAGATTTCTGGTGCGATTTCAATAGACATCTGTGCATGAAGCCACACAGATGTCTATCAAGTAGCAGCTGAAATCGCGCTGACCTTGCTACTTTGAAATCGTGCTACTTTAAGTGAAGTAGCGCGATTTCAAAGTAGCATCAATGTGAACCAGGGCTAAGGCTGACTTTAGTGGGGAATCTATGAAATGTAGTGAACCGAATGGGGGGGGGGGGTGTTATTAGACCAGCCATCAGTGAAAACTTTTACCATAAGTCTTGGCGAGGGAACTGAATTTACAACACGCAGTCTAGTCAGCTTTTTATGTTGTTGTTGTCTCTGTTGCCCCTTTTCCCCAACTTATTGTCTAGCCAAACCAATTTAACTGAAAAGGAGGAAATCTCTGTAACAGGGCCACAGATAGCAGTAAAATCTCAACAATCTAATCCTTCTCCACTCCATCCAAATTAAAAAAATTGTAGTTGGACAATTAACTGAAAAAAAAGTAGTAATATATGAACACATTAGTAAGAATAAAAAAAAATAATAAAAATAACAGTTAAAGATTTTTAACAGTTTGTAGAAGGTTAGCACAGTCTTGCTAAATATTATTGTTACCAAATGAATGATTTTCTGAATTCAAGGCTGGAAATTCATTTCATTCCTTCCCCGTTACATTATCCCTTCTAAATGCCTCTAAATTTTTATTTTTTTATTGTAACTTAAAGGTATATTCCAGTTAAGAATGAAAATTCAAGGTCGCATGCTAGATTACTTACAGAAAATAAATAGGCCTCCCTCCAGGGCCTTTCTATTAGTTTACAGTAAAAATTGCTAACCTTCTGACACAGACGCTGCTGTACACTGGCTGGCATTCCAGTCATTGGGTTTCCACAGAAACAAGAATGCTAAGATGTCTTCTTAAATTTGGAGCATGAGCCCTGCAGCCCCATGACTGCAACTGATTCCTGTCTGACTTGTCAACTTACAGGGAGATGGGAATCTATATTGATATATAGAAATCTGATCGCCGCGTATCAGCATTGGAAGGTAAGTATTTTGGATTCTAGAATATTAGAAAGGCCCTAAGGGGAGCATATCTATATTTTATGTGTAAGCCTGCACTTATCATTTAAAGTGACTGGCCACTTGTAGAAGAAGCTGAGCTGTAAAAGAAGATTGTGTATTCTTACCCTTCAGCGGCTCATAACTACAAATAGTGCCGCTATGCTGCTCCCAAGTCCCTGCAGGTATTTGACACTTCTCAGTGTGTACATACCTGCTCCTCTCTTTGCACAGTGTAGTTCCTCCCACTGGTTCATTCATGTTGTAGTGATGTACCAACAGCAAGACAAAATAAAATGTACGACAGGAGGAGTAGGTATTCGACACACCTGGAAATACCTCCAGCAGATCAGCAGTCAGGGAGAACCAAATGATGGCATTTGTACACATGGGCTGCTGAAAAGGTAAGTATACCTGTGTCACTTTAAACTGTGAAGTGTATACAAGGGACACAACCTACTTGCTCAGGGCCTCTGTGATCCATCCTGATGTAGGTGTAGTGTATTTGGCCACCCCACTGGTTAGGATCATCTTGTGGCCAGTACTTTGGCCTTCTTGGAACATCATTTCTTGTGCCACGTGAATGTAAAGACCCTGTTGAGAGAAAAATAAATATGTTGCACAGCACAGAATCATTTAGCAAGAAACTGCATCTGTACAGAAGCACATATACAAGGTTTTAAAATTTGGATACAGTAGATTTAAGATCAGGTTTATAAACCCTCATAAAACTGCTCTAGTTTCTTAGATTCCCTGTCAATGTTCAAGATGAAAGCGTGTTTTACAGGTAGCCTTCTCTAATGCCTAGAGAACCTAAACCGGCGCTATCTTATACAGTATAGACATTTTAACACTTGCCTTTAGTGTCTAAAGCCTCGTACACACGGACGGTTTTCTCGGCAAGAAAACTGCTGGGAGAGCTTTTTGTTGAGAAAACCGGTCGTGTGTATGGTTTCTCGTCGGGAAAACTGCCGGGAATCTCAAACCTGCTCTCTATTTTCTCATCGGGATTCTCGTCAGCCTGTTTCCCGACGAGAAAACCATGCGTGTGTATGCTTACCTGTCTCCAGGTAAACCCGCGCATGCTCGAAAAGACTTTGACGCATGCGCGGTAGCATACAAGGGTAGTGTAGGGTGTAGCAAGATGGCGGCAACGGCATCGAATGTGATGAGTGCATGCTCGTCCTAGTTGATGACGTCACCGCGTTCTTGCCATTCAAAAGAACGGCGGTTCTTTTGAATGTGCGTGTGTACACAGGGCTTGGCAAGACAAGCTTGCCAGGAATCCCGTCGCGAAAACCGACGGGTTTTTTTTCCGACGGGATTCTCGCCCGTGTGTACAAGGCTACCCTTCCCTTCTCTTTACTCAACTCCTCTTTTGGTCCATCCTTATGTCCATCCTTATGATGTCCATCCTTATGATGGGTGGCTTAATGGCAACAGAAAAGCACAAGAGAAGCAGACCCGTCCGCTACACTGCAGGAAAGTTTCACAAATTGCATATTATCGCTTCAGGAGGTTTGCCACTTCCTGGGTACTGCCAACAGTTACATTTATTTTTGAATGTGATAGGCCTAACAAGTGTTTTTTCATGCTTACCATAGACGTCTGAAGGTGGTCAGATATTCAAAGACTGCACCTTGACAAATGGACCCTGCGGGGCCACAAAATATTTGTGAATTTCATTATGGTATAATAAAGAGCCTATTTATTAATGACTTCATTGGTGTGCTTGCAACTTCTTGCAAATTTAAAAGTGGCACCATCCATATTTGCTGTTTTGAGCACTGGTGAGATACCCCTGGTGTGCCGATGGTTCTCTATAATTACATAGTGGGACATGCAAACTACAATGTTTCTCAAGGTTTTGTGGCCAAATCCAGGGACTCTTGGATTGCATACCTGGTTTGGCATATGCAGGATGCAGGAAAAATGCTGGTGACGCAGGGTATTTTGGTGGAAACACATTTTTCCAACATTTCCAATTGCTTTCTAACATGAGATCTATTGAAAGATCCTGATTGAGGTTGTTTGATTGTCATCTAATGTCCATTGCTATCTCAAATTCACATTCAGATAGTAATAGCTGCAGTATAGGCCCATTTCCAGCTACTAAAGTCATGTAAATGTTTTCTTCACTTTGTTTTGAGTCTGTCAGGTCCTGCCCTAAGAGCCCATTCATACAGGGGCGGCACGACTTGTCCTGCGACTCTGCCGGGCGATTCTAACACGACTTCAAAGGTGGCTTGCAAAATGACTTTTGTATTGAAGTCAATGGAAGTCGCCCTGAAGTCATCTTGAAGTAGTACAGGAACCTTTTTCTAAGTCGGAGCGACTTGAGTCGGTCCTATTAGAACGGTTTTATTGTACAGAACGGGACGCGACTTGTCAGGCGGCTGAGTCGCCTGACGAGTTGCCCCTGTTTGAATGGGGGTCTTAAGATTTCATATGCCTTTTGTATCATTTCAGTTACCCATTAAATTGTAAGCACAGGCAATAACTTCATCCAACTCAATGAGCTGTACTTTGCTTGTTGTTAAGATGAACTTTTCTCATAAGTAGATGTAAAATATACCACATGGTGTGAGAGAGCTAAGCCATATGAGCAATAATACTAAATGACCTGATTTTCCTTTTTACACTGGATGGGATCCAGAGGATAGTTTACAGCAAATACATGTCACTGTTAACACTGATTAAGTTCCATTTTTACATTATTAAGTTCCATTATGTGATCAAATAAAAAACAGATCACAACACATTCCAAATCATGCTTAGATCCACCATAATTTTCATCTACAAAAGATCATTTTGAACTGGTATAATGAGACAGGAGGGTCCTTAGCATAAATGTTACTACTGAGGAAGGAAGCACAATTTAAATGATTAATGGGTGGCTATACTACCTGTTATAATAAACATAAAAAATTCACAGATGATATCAGATCACTGCCTTAGATGACAAAATATTTACTTCCTGTCCTGTTCATTTATCTGATTATCAACACGTTGGCACCCCCCAATACTGGTAATAAAACATCATATAACTGAGTTGCCCAGCAAACCTGTTGATATTCACTTGTGACATCATCCCAAGGGACAGGCCTTCTTTGAAGGTCAAGTAAGAGGATCCTTGATGATCAGCCCAAATACCGAATGCATCATTGTGTTCCTGTGGGTGGATTACTCTTCTGTAGGGAAGACTGAAATTTATGTTGAAGCAATGCTCACCTCACGGCTATAATCCAGTGCCAATCTCCTTCCAGGTTTAATGACCATCTTGCAATGACATATCTTAGTTCTGGTTTCCTGTTGATGACAACAGTGGGACATGCCTGTTTAATGTGTACTGAAAAGGCCACTTGTAGTTGCTGCCAGACTGGCAGAATGTGACAGCACAAGAGCACAGAGTGTTTTATAATCCAGTAACAAGAAGTGCCTAAACAAGAACCTTGGTGACAGAATCACCAGGCATTATTTTAATGAAAGCTGTGGATTTTAACATATCGAAAATAACTTTTCGATAAAGGCATTAAAACATTAAATCTTGTGTAAAATTACAGTGATTTGGTTTATACTGTATACACTTTAATAAAAAAATAAAAAAAAGAAGCAAATTATGGAAAACATGACTCTATAAAGTGAGGGGTAACAGATGAAGGAAAAAAGGGTATCTAAAAATATGACTGCAAGGCAGCTTAAAGGATAAGTTCATCTTTTAAAAAAAATATATAATATTGGGAACCTGGAAAGCATTGCACCCACTTTCATCAGATCGTGGGTGCTATGCAGGGCTCTTGCAGGCTCTGTGTGTAAGCTGTTTGGCCGTATATCGTACGGCCAAAGCAGTTACACAATAACAGGAAGCATCAATGAACTACCACAGCACTCAACAGCGTCATGGTAGTTAAAGCGGAGTTCCACTCAAAAGTGGAGCCTCTGCTTATTTGCTTCCTCCCCCTCCGGTTCCACATTTGGCACCTTTTGGGGGGGGAGGGAATGGGGACCTGTTTTTGACACTTCCGGGAGATGGCACTGCGGCGCCGTCCCTCGGAAGTTCGGCCCCCCCTCCTCCTTCCTCCGCCACGCCAATTAGAAAGCACACCGCGCTTCACGCATGCGCAATAGGGAACTGGTCGTGAAGCCGAAAGGCTTCACTGTCGGTTTCCCTTAGTGGAGATGGCGGCGGCAGCACCCGACAGTCGATCCATAAATCGGCTAGGGTGCTGACATCGTGGGCTCCCTGGACAGGTAAGTGTCCATATATTAAAAGTCAGCAGGTACAGAATTTGTAGCTGCTGACTTTTTTTTTTTTTATTCCCCAGGCAGAACTCCTCTTTAATTGAGATTAACTACTAGCCGACAGCTGCTAACGCTGCCGAATCTTGAAGTTTTCAATTCACAGAACTCTATAAATGAGTGACTGAAGATTCTGACAGAGAGCAGGGGGAGAAGATCCCCCCGCCACCTGTGACATCGGGGGGAGCCGGGAAGGTGCAGGGGGCCGGTGGACTTGAAACATGTTACATGTTACACCCTGAATATGGGTGTAACATTTAACATGTTAAAAAGGTGAACTTATCCTTTAAGGTAATATGGGCCACCTTCTATCTAAACCAACAGTCTCCAAACTGCGGCCCATGGGATGGATGCGGCCCTTTGCTTGCCTTTATCTAGCCCTTGGGTCCCTACTAAAGTATGACGAACAGTAAACTGGCACTTTGTTTATAACAATTGGCAACCCCTGCAATAAATCACTGTAAAGTACAATGTGCTTTACACAAAATATTATTTATATTAAAGCACTTTGCTCCCCGCACACAGTGCTCCTTATAAGCCTGCCACTCCAGTCATCCGATCACTTTCATACACAGACTTCCTCCAGCCCATCCATCTACTGACATGACACAGATGTCTATGACAGATGTGTTATCTTTTTAGAAGAATGTTGCCATTTTGTCGGTTTATTTACTCTGGCCATGAACTATCAAAACTTGTGAACATTATGTTTATGATTAACGGCTTGATCCTGCTTCCAGTTACTGCTTGCTTCCAATTACAATTTGGCTACACCCTGTGATTGTAATTTTTTTAAGTGTTAGCATTTCTAATCCTGTACTGTTTACTGTACTAGAGATTAAATGAGGTAACTTGCCATAGACAACTCAATCCCTGCAAGAGACGACCTGGGTTTGAATATTGCGTGTGACAGTGCTATTATGTTACTACAAAATGGGGGTAAAAGTAAGATATTGGAAGTCATTACCATTTACAGTACATTACTAATATTAAAGAGCTAAATACACAGATGAAGTACATATAAGGCCCATTTTTACATATAAGGCTCTGTCCGCTGGTCCCCGCTGAGCAGGCAGATGGCTTATGCAGAGCGGGCAAAGACAAAGCTCACTCTGCTCTGTGGGCGGTTGGATGTAAATGGACTGCCTGTCCGTTCACACCCTACTGCCACCCGATCCGATCCGCTAGACAGACGGGGAACGGATCTCTGTCCATCTGTTTTTAGCGAAGCAGATTGGAGGTCGGCAGGTGTAAAGGGACACATGTTGACTTTTAGAAGGCCTTTTGAGGTCCCTCCACCCCCTGAGTGGCAGCCATCTAATTATATACTCACCTTCAACCCTTCTCCAGTTTTTCCCTCCGCAACCTTGCCCAACACCACAAAGCCTTTGCAGAAAAATGTTCTCGCCATGTCCAGTCTCTACTGTGCAAGCACTCCACTCGGCCTATTCAATCTTGTGGCTGAAGCTATACTCATCTGGACCATCTATAAGAATGACTAGCTCATGTGGCAAATACAGGGGATCTGGACATGGGGAGTCGGGGGAAGATTAACAAACAACTTCACTAAAAGAGGAGTTGTTCTTCAAGTGACACTTACAGGATAGAGAGTGTAGTCCCCTGATGCCAAACATATGGCCCAAGGACTACAAGCGGGCTTTTGATACTTGTCGTGTGGCAATTGGACCGCAGTAGTCTGGGTTGAAAGTGGGAGCATTGATTTTTAAAATAACAGCAGTGATATCTACTAGCCTAATGTAATATGTCTCCAGTCTCTGTCTTCTGAAGCATGTTTCTATTCTCCAACCAAACCTGTAGCATGTCTACAGTCTCCAACCAAACATGTAGCATGTCCACAGTCCCCAACAAAACATGTAACATGTCCACAGTCTCCAAGCAAACCTGAAGCATGTCCACACTCTCCAACCAAACTTGTAGCATGTCCACACTCTCCAAGCAAACCTGTAACATGTTCACAGTCTCCAACCAAACCTGTAACATGTCCACAGTCTCCAACCAAACTTGTAGTATGTCCACAGTCTCCAACCAAGCCTGTAACATGTCCACAGTCTCCAACCATACCTGTATTATGTTCACAGTCTCCAACCAAACCTGTAGTATGTCCACACTCTCCAAGCAAACCTGTAACAAGTCCACAGTCTCCAACCAAACCTGTAAAATGTCCACAGTCTCCAACCAAACCTGTAGTATGTCCACAGTCTCCAACCAAACCTGTAGTATGTCCACAGTCTCCAACCAAGCCTGTAACATGTCCACAGTCTCCAACCAAACCTGTAGTATGTCCACAGTCTCCAACCAAGCCTGTAACATGTCCACAGTCTCCAACCAAACCTGTAGTATGTCCACAGTCTCCAACCAAGCCTGTAACATGTCCACAGTCTCCAACCAAACCTGTATTATGTCCACAGTATCCAACGAAACCTGTAGCATGTCCACAGTCTCTAACCAAACCTGTAGTAGCATGTTCACAGTCTCCAAACACACCTGTAACATGTCCCAGTTTCTGATCTCTAGTTTTTCAAGTATGTATACAGTCTCTGACAGTCCTTTCAAGCTTTACATATACTGATAATAGTTGAGGCGCCTTTCCTCATAAGTTGAAAATATCTTTTCTAGTTAGAAGAATAGCCTTTGTGCTAGCCTGGACTTTATCAGGTTCTATAATATACCGTTGGAGCCAGAAAGCCAACACCTCATTTACTTCTGCTTAACATGGTGTCAAGAGAAAATAGGAAAAGCATTCTGCATGTCTCAGCATTGATCAGGCAGGATGTGAACAAGGAGCTCACTGTCCAACACCGCTTGGATTTATAAACCAGGAAAATGGTTAGGGGATAATGAAGAATGCCTCTTACATCTTAATTACCCTACATAACAGTGAGAGGGGGTCCCAGCACCTGTATGGCACATATCTACTGTACATGTCCCCCTGAGTCCCAAAGAGCCCTTGTGCTGCTGTACAGTCCATGCAAATAGTATTTCTGCTACTGGTAACTACCTTGTCTCTGCCTACTGTAATCTCACATGAGCATATAAGAGCCAAAGGAAAGGAAATGTAAACCCACCCCTTGCAAAAGCTCCGCTGAATCTTTGTTTAATTAAATACATTGCTTTTATATCAAAGGTAAACTGAACACAGCATTTAAGAACACTTACTAAGTTTATAACATCCCACCTGTCAAAAATGTCTGGCTCTTCTCAGTGTGTTTATTACGTAACAGTAGCCAAGGTTCTTTAATGTGCGTGTGTGCATCTAATGCACTTTCGGGAACATCTCCTCCTTTGAAGTCAATGTGGAGTTCGCATATCTCTTTTTGATCCATCTGGATTTCCCGGGAATGATTACCTGTACAGATTTTTCTAACTATTTCAAATCATTATGTGGTCCAGGTTTGTAACTTCCGCTACACTGTACTGTATCTCCTTTGAAAAGTGCATTGGTTTATCACAAAAGACACATTTATATTATCAAGGTGTATGTTTTATGTTAATAAAAACATATGCAGTCTCTCAGATTTGAAGGTTCCAGTTGTTTCTCAAATATATCCTTTAAACTCTGTGGGTGATAAGTTGATAACTATCATATTGAACATATTGAAGATTACGAGCACCGGAATCGTTTACCTATACTAAAGGACCAGAACGGTGGCTCTTTTGTAAATTTTAAATTTGAACCGTAATTCATTCAATAATGCATACCTCTTACTGTATATGTAAAAAAATATGTAAAATATTATATATTGCAGTTTAGCAGTTCTTAGATGTGGTGACTGCATTATTTAATTTGTTTTCAGGCTTTCCCGTGATCCTGTGTATAACACACTTTCTATCCTGGGTGACTTTGCTCACTCCACCACTGTATCCATAGAAGAAGCTATAGATGCCATAGTTGACTTTAAACATGCCTGCCTTTGTTCATCTCCAATCCATTACATGGCAGGTGATGGGATTAGAAGTTTAAGAAAGAGAGGATTGTTTTTTGTTGTTGTCTGGTCAGTCAATTTAGGCAGCAAGTTAGTTATTGGCAAGGTCACCAAGTGGAGAAAATGAAATAAATATGCAGCCACCACATTTAAGGAATGATAAGCTGCAATGTATTAATTTTTCTGCTTTGCAGGCTCCAGCGCTGCAACCAGATTAGTACCTTGTTAGGGGGCTCAGTAGGGTGTTTTAGGCAGACAAAAAAAGCTGCAAGACAAGCAATGTTGCTGTACTGTATCATTAGATAAACCATTGTGCTTTGTGAATCCTTTGTCATTAACTACATTTTTATTTGTAAATAAGTTTTGCACATAAAAAGTAAGGAAAACAGAAACTTAAAGCTCACCTCCAGATCCCCAAATAAAACCACTTTTGCCTCCCACTCCCTCTCCCCCAAACTGATCACAAATTTTTACTTTAAAACATACTAAATAAAAAACCCTTGTATGGCAGTTATGAGACAGACCAAGTCTAAGGGCTTGTTCACACTGCCTGCATGCTAAACACTCCAGTTCTAATGCACAGGCAGATTGCAGTGTTTGGCTGCAGGGAGGGGCGGTGTGACGCGTTTCAGCATATTGCACAATTTCCTATTTATTAACTTCATTTGAAGTACACAAAGTAACATGCCGTGTGTGCTTGTGCACTGTGGCAAAATGCAGCATGTCTGCATTTTACAGCAGCTCACTGCACCGCAACTCCAGGCTGCATTGCAGTGTGAACAGGGAACATAGAAAATAATTGTTTTCTATGTGTCCTAGCAATTACTGGCGTTTATTCAGTGCAGAACAACTCCTGTCACTGCACTATGTATGAACGAATCCTGATTTCACTTTTCCTTTGCGCTGCAGGGTAAGAGGTTTGTTCTTGCATTTCAATCATCTCTTCCTGGTAATATGGATACAGTCAGTTATCTGCTGACAATGTCTATCAACTGGTTGCACAAAGAGGCCTTTAACTTTGCCATACACTAGTAGAATTCTGTTTGAAAATTGAAATTTTCTGAATGTTCATTCATTTTTCTAATGGTTAGTGAGCTCACAGACTACTGTTTTTTGACCGTAGTGATGGGAAATTCAAAAGAGCATTTAAGCAGGTTAAACTAGCCAGTTAAGTAAATGCCTTTCCTGGGTCTTTGGCCTTTTGGCAGTTTTTTTCTGCGTCCGGCCCACTAATCCTGTGATATATAAATATTGGCTAGTGATCCAGTAGAAAATAGGTTCCGTAAGAATTTCACCCCCGAGGCCCATAAGGAAATGAGACAGAGAACAATACTCGCGAGAGGCAGAAGGATGTCGCTCATCACTGCCTGGATGTAAAGTCATCAGGACCTGGGGTTTGCCCTGAAGACACCAGCTCTGGAAGAATGCCTCTGTTGGACTCTATGTTACACAATCGCTACCTTTGCAGGTATGCCATGGCAGCGCACAGCCCGTAGTTAGAGTTCAGGAATTAGGAAAGAATTATGCCTTTAAATGTTGGACTCTGTAATTGCCTATGCACTTTAAGTAAAGTGTTCGAAACATTGTACCTGCTTAGTCTGAAGTTACTGAAAAGGGTGCAATTCAAGTAACTGGCACACATATTCCCCCGAGTGGGTCTTTAACACATTGGGGTATGAAAATATTGCTTTGGAGTGGAGTAGTGTCAAGACACAAGTGGTTACCTAGGGTAACAGTTGTTTTACAGCAGCCTGTCGATAGCGTGTACATGTTATAGGTGGAACAGCCTATAGCAGCAGGAGGACAGGTTGTCGGCACTCCTTCCACCAGCGGTCTGTCTCCCAGAGAAACAAAAGCGGATTGATACTGCAGAGGTTCCCAACCTGTACAGAGGTAAGGAGGCTCAAGAATTAAATTAAGTGCACGTGTGGAGCCCGCGCAGGGCCCACTCCGCTACTGGGGAACGGTAGTGGAAAACGCTGGACAGGTGGATGTGGACAAGGCTCAGCATGTCCCTCCTGAATGCAAATTACAGAGAAGGTGTACATTGTCACTGGGAACCAAGAGTTACCGGAGAACAGTTGCAGTGCACAAAGTAAAGGTACCTCATGTGTAGCAAAGTGACCCTGTATAAGGTGCCTAGTGTAGCCCTGAAGAATCCACCCTGCGGTAGGCCTCTCATATGACCCTTGCTTGGTGCCAAACGAGGAAGGAATCATGAAGGATGTGACAAACAACTACCCCCTGCCTACCCTTGCCTCAAGCAGGATGGAATGCGCATGTGCTAGGCACAAAAGAAATCTGTTTAGTATATCTGCATGAGATTTTTAGACCACTTTCACACTGAGGTGCTTTACAGGCTCTATAGCGCTAAAAATAGAGCCTGCAAAGTGCCTGTAAAGCGCCTCTCCTGTCATTCCAGTGTGAAAGCCAGAGGGCTTTCACACTGGAGCGGTGCGCTTGAGAGACGTTAAAAAAAGTCCTGCAAGCAGCATCTTTGAGGCTCTTTAGAAAAGGTGTATACACCGTTTCTAAAGCACCCCTGCCCATTGAAATCAATAAGTAATCAATAAGTACGTAAATAAGTAAGGTAAGAGCGCCAAAAAGTACTGCTAAAACTACGATAAAGCGCTGCTAAAAATGGCAGCGCTTAACCACCGACGTCCCCAACGCCCCAGTGTGAAAGCTCCCTAAGGGCTTTCAAATAAAGCAAGTTGACTCAATGATGGCAAGACCAACTGCTGTAACGAACATTTTATTTTTTATTTTTGTATGAACGTTCGAATGGCATTTTACTGATATAGGGCCAGCTTAAGTTTTAAAAGCCGAGAGGAGAGAAAGCCTAATAAAACCAGTTGGGTAAACCGCAGATACCATTGAAAAGCAGCTGATAATTGTCGGTCCCAACAAGCAAAAAAGGTGGCTGTGGACAGTCTCACAACCATGCTTTCTAGGAAGCAATCATTAGGTTTACAAGTATTTTTTTTATTTATATTTTAAAAAGCTGGATACCTAGGTGTGGGTGGTGATGGGACCTTTGTTTTTGCCTTTAAAGTGTTACTAAACCTAAAAAAAATGTTTACTCTAATGCATTGTTTGCATTAAGGTAAAAAACATTTTCCGTTTCTCTGTGCCCCCCTTCCCCTGTGTGAAGGGGAAGAGAGGAGAAGAGATCATGGCTACATCTATTCTCCCCATTTTTCCTGTTGACACAGCATTCGAGCAGCAGCAGGAGCCATTGTCTCTTACTGCTGTCAATCAGATGCAGTAAAGAGGAAGTGGGGGGTGGGCCTAAGTCCCACTGTGTAAGTCTATGGAACGCAGGCCCATAGACACACAGGTCGGGAGTACGCAGACCACGCTTTCCCCAAAGCCAGCGGCTGGCTATGGTAGTTCTTAACAGAGGAGGAGGAGCCAAGATCGCGTCCGGGGACCTCAGAAGAGGAGGACCTGGGCCACTCTATGCAATACCACTGCACAGAGCAGGTAAGTATAACATGTTTGTTTTTTTAATAAAAAAAAAAATTGGCTTTAGTAACACTTTAAGAAGCTAAAATTCAATTTATTTAAAACCATTTCCTATTTTCTTAAATCCTATACATATCATCATGTATCTGTACGGGAGATAAACGACCGTGCACATATAGTGTTCTGCAAAGTCTGTGGCCTTTATACTGTACATATACAATTCATATCCACACACTCTTCAAACTAATGACCTACATTTATATTTTTAAACAATGAATCATCTTAAATCATTCCCTTCCCTGCTTTATGTTTCATCTCTTCCATCATTATTTTATACTGAACATGTGTGTTATAAATTCGCCTTTTATTTCCAGCACCAGCTACTTGGCAGAGCTGTGGCTTAAGCGCAGTCTGAGGCACTTAAAGGGGTATTTCATTTGAGCAACAAAACATGCATCAGTACCCGGGACATGATCAGTCTGTGGCTTTGCATACTTGGGCTGAAGCATACTTAAAGCAGAACCTCACTCTCTCAATCAACATTGACAACTTTTAGTCCTTATGCTGCTAGCATTAGTAATCAGATAGTAATGTATATCATATTTACTTTTGTAACAAAATCTTGCGAGAAACTATTAAATGTGTAGCGCTTCCCCCAATTAAGAGAGCCGCTGATTTGATTTCGGGCCCTGCACGCAGTACGCCAACCCCCGGCAATCTTACTCGACCCACTCTGGCACAGTCAGTCTAGGGTTAAACCCCTATCACTCTCAGGTGTATTATACTTAATAATCTCTAAACAGTCAGACAACACACTGAGACAAGTATATAAAAGATATATATCAGCTTTACTGGTAATGAAGAATTCAAGGTATAACATGCAATGGATACATGGGCCTGCAGAGCCCTGCATCAATCAATGTACTAGGTGCAGCACAGTAATATGGCGCCGCGCAGTGTCCACCACGCGGTGCTATTATAGCGTGTGCTCGCCTATGGCGTTGTAACACAAACTTTCTAAACTCCCCACCTAAGTCAGGCCTGACATGGAATGGAACTCAAGCCTCGTACACACGACCGATTTTCTCGTCCAAAACCGGCAAGAAAAGTGCCGCGAGAGCTTTTTGATCGAGAAAAACGTTCGTGTGTATGGTTTTACAACGAGAAAATTGCCGTGAATCTCGACGAGAAAATAGAGAACCTGCTCTCTATTTTCTCGTCAGGATTCCAGATTTCCTCGTCGTGTTTCTAATCGGCCTCTTTTGTGACGAGAAAATGGTTCGTGTGTATGCTTTAACGAGTCTTTCAAAAGCGCGCATGCTCAGAAGCAAGTATGAGACGAGAGCGCATCTTCTGGTAAAACAAGCCTTCGTAATGGAGATAGCACATTCGTCACACTCGAAATTATTGCATCGTTTAAATGTTGTGCATTGAAATCTTCTTTAGAATGTTACATTAATCAAAACGAAAGAACTTCTTTTGCTGCTGATATTCACACAGAGTTATGACTATCTTTTTTTAACCTTTTTCATGCTGCTCTTAAGAAGATTTATGTGTATTATATCGTGCAAGTTTTTATGAATATTTTACATTTTTATATTTTTCAAACTGATGTTAATTTTAATTTCGCAATGTTTTGATAGTGATCTCCCATTGAATATTTTAATATATAGTTGTAAAATTTTACACCCTCTTTTTGGGAAATCAGATTATTTTATTTTTTAGGGGGGTTGTTATCTGTCCCTTTTTTTGTCAGTTAAATGTCTCTGCTTACTCCAAAGCTAAATTTTAAATTTTTACAAATACACATAGTCAAGTATGAACTTAAACAAAAATAACATTTATTCATGTTTCAAATAAAATAAAGAGAAGGCAGCGCTGGAGAACCTGCTGCCATTTGTGCATCCCAGGGACCCCAGACCACACATCAACCCTGTGTGGACACTAAAATTGGGAGCTTGAGAAGGCCAACATTTCTGAGCACAATCTGATGCTGGCCTCCCAGAGGTCAGGAACAGCAGCAGGTGAGATATATGTCCCAAGTGTGTGGTACTACAACAGGCTGCCTTCTGTCCGACCACAATGAAGCAAGGCCATCACTTCCTCGTCTTCCTGGCAGCCTTCCCTGCAGCCTTTCCTGAAGCCTTCCCTGCAGCCTTTCTTCTTCGTTTGGCTGGAGGCTGGGCCACTGGAGGGGTACTCCTGTCAGGAGGAGGAGGAGGTGGAGGAGAAGGGGGTGGCGCAGAAGAACAAGGTGGAGGTGGAGGAGAAGGGGGTGGGGCAGAAGAAGAAGGTGGAGGAGAAGGGGGTGGGGCAGAAGAACAAGGTGGAGGAGGAGGTGGAGGAGAAGGGGGTGGGGCAGAAGAAGAAGGTGGAGGTGGAGGAGAAGGGGGTGGGGCTGAAGAAGAAGGTGGAGGTGGAGGAGAAGGGGGTGGGGCAGAAGAAGAAGGTGGAGGTGGAGGAGGTTGAGGTTGGGACAGTTGTGCCACCTTACAAATTGCAGTATTGGGGGTAATTTTTCCCATCACCCCCTTGTTGAGCAAGGTGATGAGCAGGGGCTCGCATAGGAGGTGTTGCTCCATGCTCATCACCTTGAACTTTGCCTCCACTAGGCCGGCAATGGCCTCTTCAGGGGATGTGGGCTCTTTGAGGGTGGCATGGGCCTCTTTAATAAGGGCCATTGCTGCCTCACTGGTGGTCCTGTCCCTCCTGCCTCTTTTGGGAAATCGGATGGGAGGCACCTGTGATCTGGTGCTTCTCCTTTGCCCTGCCACCTCCTGCCTGCCACTGGGCCCTGCCACCTCCTGGCTGCCACTGGGCCCTGCCACCTCCTGCCTTCCACTGGGACCTGCCACCTCCTGGCTGCCACTGGGCCCTTCCTCCTCCTGCCTGACAGTTTCCAGACCCTCCTCCTGGCTGATTTCATCCTGTGTATGAAAAAGGGACATAGTTTAATATGTTGCTTTAATCTTTGCCTCCAAATTTATAATCATGACTGAACCAATTAGAATGTAAATCCTGAAAGCAGTTTCTAAAATTTACAACTATATCAGATTGACTATTTAGCACCCAATTAAGTGCAGACTAATGTCTAGAGATCTTGATTTCACTTGTGGAACTCTAAATAGTTTGTTTGTCATCTTGACATATTTGGCAAACATTAAGTTTATCCCAATACATTTTCATTTAATACTATATCTGGCTCCAGATGGCAAAATCAGGATCATCCAGGATGGCTGCCTCCTCTTGCTCCAGAGAAGGCTCAGGTTGGCTGCAGGGAAGTCTGGGGGGAAGAGTGGAGAGTGATGGCCTTGCCTCAATGTGGTCATCCAGAAAGGACATCCTGCTGTAGTACCACAAATTCGGGACATACACATCATCTGCTGCTGCTCCTGACCTCTGAGAAGCCAGGACCTTAGAGCGTTCAGTCCTGTAGGTGCCTCTCAAGCTCCCAATTTTAGTGTCCACCTGTTTTGCTGTGGCTGTGGGCACCTTGGTATGCACAAATGGGAGCAGGGTCTCCAGCGCTGCTTTTCTCACCCCTCTTTTTTTGTGGATGGGGTTTTTCGTCTCCCACAGAGTGGGCAGCTCCCTTACCCGGTCTATAAATTCCGCAAGGAATTCCTTGTCACTTATAAAGACATTCATTTTGGGTCTGCAAGTAAAATAAATAATATATAACTAATGTGAGGCACACAGTCTAACCTCCTTAACATCGTAGTCAACATATATATTCTACAACATTCTCAAGACCGTATAGGCCAACTATTTGTCCAAGTCACAAAATCACATACCATCGTTCGCACGTCCGTAACTTGAACTCCTCTCTCCGCACACCGAACGTAGTATAGTCACATGTGTGTTTGCTATATATACACCACGCATGCGTCAAACTACGAACACGTCGCTCCGCACACGTCGCCCGCCCATGACGTTCTAACTAACATCTTTTCCCCGCCCCTTCTCTTTCGGCGCGCAGACAGATATGGCGGAGTTACAGCAGGTGTCTGATAATTCCGCAACTAACGAGGAGGAGACAAGCCCGGAGACCGAGGAAACGTCACGATCAAGGAGGAGATTCAAGGCATCTAATATGTCTTTTGCGGAGATGGCGGAGATGGTGGACATCTTGCTCAAGTCTGATTATGACGCAAAGCATGGGCCGTATAGCAAACCAAATAGAAGGAAGGCCAAAATCCTCACTAAAGTCGTGAAGAGTCTGAAGACGAATTTCGGGGTGAAACGCTCAAATGAGCAGCTCAGAAAGAGGTGGTCAGACCTCAAACTGAGGGAGCCAGAGCAGTTAAGGAGCATTAAGAGAATGCTAGCAAAAAGTAAGTAAAATGTATACTTTTCGGCTATTAATGTTTTTCTCAACTTACATGTTGCTCCTTTTTGTGATTTTATCATATTGGACTCCCTTCCATAATTTAATAATTTGAACTTGGTTTGGCACAGTAATCGTTCGTTACGTTACAGACACTTCGTTCGGCCACTATCCGCTGTTTTGGCTTATTTTATAGCCACAAAAGTAATTAGACATCTGCGTGTTTTTTTAACATTTGTGTTCAAAATTTTTAGGCTAGATGATGTGTTTGTAAAGAGAATGAAATGCAAACTTTAGTCAGTGTAAAGGAGAGGACACTCAGCAGCTGGTACCACATCTGTACTTTGGAGCACTATAGTGTGGGCAACCAGACCCGCCTTTTTTGGGTGTCCCACACAGGTGCATTAGTGATTTTTTGTGGTGCCTCCATGTCTAAAAACTGACAGCCAAAGGTGAATACTAAACATATTATTGGTCAGAAATAATGCATTCATCTTTAACTTCCGCCCAAACACACACTTGTACCACACTTCCAAACAATTTAGCCTGTTTTTATTTTTCATAGAGAATCTCAGTGTGATAAATAGACCTTTTGTTTGATTCTCATAGGGGAGAGAAGACTGGGAGGAGGACACTCCAAGGAGCACAGGAACCCCACAGCTTCACAACAACCCCAAACTCCCAAAGACCCACAACCGAAGGATGTTGAGGAAGTTGAGGTGGAGGAAGGAGAAGTGCAGGAAGGAGAGGTGGATGACGTTGTCGAACTGGTCACCACAACAGGTCAGTATCTGACACCACAGCTTCAGGTAAGAGATGTAGGCCTGCAGAGTTATAATACCTTTTGTATTTTGTTTTTAGGGGATGTAAATGTTGTGGTGAAGGATAGTACACGTTTCTCTGCTGACAGTGCCCTCCGAATAATACAGCAAGTGATGGAATGTAGCACGGAACTGGACAGAATAAAACAAATAATTCATGTGATGGATCAAACATTTAAAGACATTCTAGATGTTTTGGGGAGAATCGAATAAGTCAACCAAACCCCCATTTTTTTTTCAGGAATGACTGTTCATCAACCTTTTATACTGTTTTTGACAATGCAACCAGCCAAAAATTGAATATGCACACAGTGTGTCAACATGTGCTATCTGCCATCAGGGGATATCCATGTACGTCTTTTGGGGGTGCAACCCCTTCCTCGTATCTAAAGTAGGTGAACTGAGGAAGGGGTTGCACCCCCAAAACACGTCCATTGATCACCCCTGATGGCAGATAGCACATGTTGACAATAGGGATCAGGAGTCTCAAATCCCTAGTGGAAATTAATACAAAATGTGTGCATATTCAATTTTTGGCTGGGCAAGGGGTGGCAAGACCCCATATTAGGACGGGCACATAGAGACATAGTTTGTGTAAGTGAATGTGTCAGATTGCTCAGAGGTATCCAATGTTGTAATTTTTGGAATGCAACTGTTTTTGTATTTTCCTAAGAAAATAATTGGCGGTTTGTGGCCAGGAAAAAAAAAAAAAAAAAAAGGAAACATGTGTGTGAATGTGCACAGAGTAAAATGTTTGAACAGAAACAACGTGTAGCTTCTTTTTTCAATACGCTCTAACCTGATTTGTGTTTTTTTTAAGGTTACATAGTGAAATGGTTGTTATTTACTAAAGGAAAATACACTTGGCACTACAAATGCACTAAGACAAACTAGGAGACAGGAAACAAACCTAAGTTAAAATTAGAAATCAGATTTTTTTTTTTTTTTTGTCAATAACTGTTTTTATTGAAAGTCACATCAGGTACAATCCAAATACAATAGTTGTACAACCAGCAGGATTAATGCTAACACATCTGAGTATAGGGTCGGAACAGTCCCTGAACGTGTAACCACTGTATTTCTGTTATCTGCTTTGTTATCCAATCCTATCAGGTTATCACAACAGGTACGTGAAACGCCATCGACCAAATTTTGAGCCAATATAGTTGTTATGTACATTAGTGCAAGGGTCCCAGAGGGACTCCCATAAACAGGGGAAGAATAATAAAGAGAAACAGAAGAATGAAAAGGGGAGGGGGAGAAGAGAAAGTAGAAGGGTGAGGGTAGAGGGGGTGGGGTCGTCAAGTTATACCTGGCTCCAAGTCACCGCGTTCCTCCCTTCGGTGCCAGAGCTCCCAAACCATGTTATGCGCGTCCAGACGATCCTGAACTCTTGCGGTCATCCTCTCCATTACTTCTACATCTCTAATCCTGGCATACAGCGCTCCCTCCGGAGGAGGGGAGCTGCGCTTCCAGTTCAGTGCCACTAGGCAGCGAGCTGCCGTAAGGACATGACTAGCTAGCTTCTTATGTGGCCGTGGGGCCTTCAGAGACATCAGACCCAGTATGAAAAATTTAGGGGTCAAGGGGACCTCCGTCTCAAGGAGACGAATTAGTAGTTGGTGTACAGAAGTCCAGAAGTGGGCTATCAGTGGGCACTCCCAGTAAATATGATATAGTGTCCCCTTTGCCCCCATGCATCGCCAGCAGCGGTCTGAGCTGGCCGGGTGGATGGCATGGAGAACATCAGGAGTCATGTACCAGAAGTACAGCATTTTGTAGATATTTTCTTTGTAAAGCGTGCATAGCGATGTCTTGGACGCCTGGGTCCAAATGGCCCGCCATTGGTCCACGGGTATCTCCTCACCCAAAGCCTTCTCCCATTTAATCATATATTTGTGTTTGCCCATTGAATCAAGGGGCCTCTCGTTCAATATTTTGTATATATCTGAAATCAGGCCTCTCTGAGCTGATCCTGCCAGAATAAGGCGTTCAAAAGGGGTAGGTGGGGAGAAATGCAGGGTTGGAGCAAACGTTAGGGCATAGTGGCGGATTTGGAGATACCCGTAGAAAGCCTGCTTAGGGAGGTCATATTGTGACTGCAAGTCTTCAAAAGAGCGCAGCTTACGGGTGCGTGGATCTATCAAATTTCCATAGTGGAAAAGATTTCTCGTCGTCCAGGGGGTGGACATTTGGTGGGTTAAGCTATCTGGTATGTCGGGGTTACAAGCAAAAGAGGTCAGGAGCGAGCTGTCTGAGGACAGTTTGTGTTGTCGTGTCAGTTTACGCCATAGCCTCCTGAGCTGTGCCATCGGGCCTAGCAATCGGGCAGGGTCCACCTCTGCGTTCGCGCTCCACAACAGGTTGTTTGGGTGTATCGGGGCTAACCACAATTTCTCTATCTCTGTCCATTTATTATAAGAGTGGAGTGTGAACCAGGAAGTTATCGCCCTCAGTTGTGCCGCCTGGTAGTATTTAACAAGGCTAGGGAAGGCCAGGCCCCCGTCAGACCTAGCCGCCTGCAGTACGGAACGTGGGATCCTGTGCCTCCCGTAGTTCCATGTGAATTGCTGTAGGTCAGCTTGTAAGTGTTTCAGCTGGCTGTAGGGAACAGGGATAGGTAGGGTCTGGAAGAGGTACAATAGCTTTGGGAGGATCGTCATCTTCACCGAAGCGATCCGTCCAAGCAGGGAGATGTGGTGTTTTTTCCATTGTCGGAGAAGGGTTCTAAGATTGTGGAAAAGAGGAGGAAAGTTCTCCCGGTAAAGGGTAGCATATTGTGGGGTGATATTAATTCCTAGGTATTTTAGGGCAGTGGTTTTCCAACTATAGGGGAAATTGGCTTTCAGGTGTGCTACCTCCTCCCCCTGTGTGTTGATTGGAAGGGCCTCCGACTTAGAGGTATTAATTTTATATCCCGATAGGGCCCCATATCGGTCTAGTTCTGTGTGGAGATTTGGAAGGGAGGTTCTGGGTTGGGTTAATGAGAGGATAATGTCGTCTGCGAACAGGGAGATTTTAAACTCCCTGTCCCATACCTTCATGCCCTTAATGTCCGGGTTATTACGAATTGTGGCTGCTAGGGGTTCCACACACAGTGCAAATAGCAGAGGTGAAAGCGGACACCCCTGTCTGGTGCCATTTCGCACCAGTAGTGGAGCTGAGAGGGCGAAGGGGGTCCTTCTCCCATTTAATCATATATTTGTGTTTGCCCATTGAATCAAGGGGCCTCTCGTTCAATATTTTGTATATATCTGAAATCAGGCCTCTCTGAGCTGATCCTGCCAGAATAAGGCGTTCAAAAGGGGTAGGTGGGGAGAAATGCAGGGTTGGAGCAAACGTTAGGGCATAGTGGCGGATTTGGAGATACCCGTAGAAAGCCTGCTTAGGGAGGTCATATTGTGACTGCAAGTCTTCAAAAGAGCGCAGCTTACGGGTGCGTGGATCTATCAAATTTCCATAGTGGAAAAGATTTCTCGTCGTCCAGGGGGTGGACATTTGGTGGGTTAAGCTATCTGGTATGTCGGGGTTACAAGCAAAAGAGGTCAGGAGCGAGCTGTCTGAGGACAGTTTGTGTTGTCGTGTCAGTTTACGCCATAGCCTCCTGAGCTGTGCCATCGGGCCTAGCAATCGGGCAGGGTCCACCTCTGCGTTCGCGCTCCACAACAGGTTGTTTGGGTGTATCGGGGCTAACCACAATTTCTCTATCTCTGTCCATTTATTATAAGAGTGGAGTGTGAACCAGGAAGTTATCGCCCTCAGTTGTGCCGCCTGGTAGTATTTAACAAGGCTAGGGAAGGCCAGGCCCCCGTCAGACCTAGCCGCCTGCAGTACGGAACGTGGGATCCTGTGCCTCCCGTAGTTCCATGTGAATTGCTGTAGGTCAGCTTGTAAGTGTTTCAGCTGGCTGTAGGGAACAGGGATAGGTAGGGTCTGGAAGAGGTACAATAGCTTTGGGAGGATCGTCATCTTCACCGAAGCGATCCGTCCAAGCAGGGAGATGTGGTGTTTTTTCCATTGTCGGAGAAGGGTTCTAAGATTGTGGAAAAGAGGAGGAAAGTTCTCCCGGTAAAGGGTAGCATATTGTGGGGTGATATTAATTCCTAGGTATTTTAGGGCAGTGGTTTTCCAACTATAGGGGAAATTGGCTTTCAGGTGTGCTACCTCCTCCCCCTGTGTGTTGATTGGAAGGGCCTCCGACTTAGAGGTATTAATTTTATATCCCGATAGGGCCCCATATCGGTCTAGTTCTGTGTGGAGATTTGGAAGGGAGGTTCTGGGTTGGGTTAATGAAAGGATAATGTCGTCTGCGAACAGGGAGATTTTAAACTCCCTGTCCCATACCTTCATGCCCTTAATGTCCGGGTTATTACGAATTGTGGCTGCTAGGGGTTCCACACACAGTGCAAATAGCAGAGGTGAAAGCGGACACCCCTGTCTGGTGCCATTTCGCACCAGTAGTGGAGCTGAGAGGGCGAAGGGGGTCCTGACTTGGGAGAAAGGGTTTGAGTATAGGTGTTGCATGGCTCTATAAAAGGGTCCCCTAAATCCCACGTGGCGGAGTGTGGCGAACAAGAAGGGCCACCCCAGGCGGTCGAACGCCTTTTCCGCGTCTAGACTCAGTAACAGGGCTTGTGTGCGCTCCCTGTTCGCCACCTCCACCAAGTCTATGATCTTCCTGGTGTTGTCTCCTGCCTGGCGGAGGGGGACGAAGCCCACCTGATCCTTATGGATCAGGGAGGGCAAGACCGTGTTCAAGCGTATAGACAAGAGTTTGGTAAATATTTTAAAGTCCGAATTGAGTAGGGAAATTGGCCTATAATTGGCACAGAGGGAGGGGTCTTTCCCGGGCTTGGGGATCACTGTGATAAAGGAACTTTGCATGTCCCTCGGGATCGGGGAGTCAAGTAGAAAAGCATTAAAGAGTCTGCTCATAGAGGGGAGCAGGAGCGGGAGAAATTCCTTGTAGTACTCGTAAGGAAAGCCATCTGGGCCTGGGGCTTTACGATTGGGTAGGGATTTGACTGTCTGTTCTATTTCCTCGTGTGTTATCGGGGCGTTCAGGGAGTCAAGATCTGTGGTTCGGAGTTGCGATATTCCACTATGGTCCAGGTAGTGCTGGATACGTGTGGCCATTTCGGGCGTGGGGGGGTTTGCGGGAATATCAGGATTGTTATACAGGGCCTCGTAGAATACTGCAAAGGATTGTGCCACGTCAGTAGGGTGGGAAACCAGGGCGCCCGAACTGTTTTGATTCTGATGCGGGGTCGACGCCTGGGTGTTGTCACGGAGCTTCCGGGCCAGCAGTGTATGGGCTTTGTTACCCTTGTCGTAGAACTTCTGTTTTAGTTTGATTAGGGCTTTCTCAACTCGACCCAGGGCCAGGTCACCTAACGTTGCCCTAAGGGACGTGATTTTTTTCAGGAGAGTCAGAGTGGGGTTGGATTGAAGTTGTTTTTCAGATTTTTATTTTAATCATTCTCCAGGAATCTTTAGCCATAGCCTGGCATAGGAATTGCCCCCCTACCCGTGAAATATTCCATATATTTGTCCCGAACCTCACGGGCATTTTGGGGGGGCAAGCCAGGACGTGCAGATTCCAGGCCCGGCAGGGGATTAGCAGGTGAAAGTCCAGCCTCAGGCAATACTGAGGCCATATATGAATTTGATTTTCTGCTGAGAAAATTGTGTAGCACACAGCAGCATAAAACGACATCGTTTATTTTGTAGTCCGCCAAGTGGATGGAAGTCATAAAAATGCGGAACCGGCTGGCCATTATGCCGAAGGCATTTTCAACGACTCTTCGGCCCCTGGCCAGCCGGTAATTGAACACCCTCTTCTCTGGGGTCAGGGTCCTGTGAGGAAATGGCCTCATAAGATGCGGTCCGAGTCCAAAGGCTTCATCAGCCAAGAAAACAAAGGGGAGTCCTTCAATATTCCCTGCATCCGGTGGCAATGCAAGGTCGTCACTCTGGAGACGGAGGGCAAACTCCGTCTGGTTGAAGGATCCCCCATCGGACATCCGGCCATTCTTCCCTACATCAACATAGAGGAATTCATACCGTGCTGACACCACCGCCATCAGCACAATGCTATGAAACCCCTTGTAATTGAAGTAGTAGGACCCAGAACGGGGTGGCGGCACGATGCGGACGTGCTTCCCGTCTATGGCACCACCGCAGTTGGGGAAGTCCCACCGCGTGGCAAACTCCGATGCCACAGTCTGCCATTCCTGTGGCGTGGAAGGAAGCTGGGGAGTCAAACAAGATGAAAGAAAATTAGAAATTAAAAATATTACATTACAAGGAGATTATAATAAAAAAACATTAGAGGCCAACATCAATCAAATTCTACGTTTATTTAGGTGTTTTCAATAAGTATAATGGAAGGCTCATGTTTCATATTCATCACCCCCTCTGATGGGGGGAGATGTGTTTGGCCACAGGATAGCAGTGCAGTGGCGGTGCGTCCAGAGTGGGCGCTGGAAAACTGCCCCCTCTTTCCTGTGCCCGTCACTCAGAACAATACATAGGTTCTTGCCTTGCATTAACCTATGTATTGTCAATGCCGCCCACTATTCAGGTGGATGGCCCCCTGTTAAGCGACCAACATATGAATAACTGCGGCATTTATGGGGTGAAAATTGCATATCAGAAACAGGGAGGCAAATAGGCTTGCACATTACAGCCTGAGGGATGTAATTGGCTTCATAAAAGTTAAATAGGGGACGCAGGGGGGGGAGCATTCCTTGGGTAAACACTGACAGGCTGCTCTGCCAATCATGTTCACCAAGTCTGTTTAATGGTAACATGATTGGCTGATGCAACATCAAGGGAAGGAGAAGACATCAAGGACAGAAGAAGGATGGCGCTGACCACAAGAAGGTATGTGCAGGGCTGGGGACAAAATGGCTGCATTGGAGGGGACAAAATGGCTGCATTGGAGGGGACAAAATGGCTGCATTGGAGGGGACAAAATGGCTGCATTGGAGGGGACAAAATGGCTGCATTGGAGGGAACAAAATGGCTGCATTGGAGGGAACAAAATGGCTGCATTGGAGGGGACAAAATGGCTGCATTGGAGGGGACAACTGGGGGCGTTTAATAGGCACCTTTGCAAAAATGGAGGAAGTTTATTTCCTAAATTGGGGTGGGACCCCCAAACATTTGTTACAACAGGCGCCCCTGCTGGAAAGGTTAGTGAAGGGAAATATGCATGGAGGAGAAAAAAGGGGCAATCTAAAGCTTCCAGCATGCATGGGGACAAAGGGGACATTCTCAGCATATTACAATCATGGTAATTAGGGAAGGATGAAAGAAATACAATACATTAGCATACATGGAATACATAAAATGTGATGTTAAAGGAGAAAACTTACCCTAATATAGTCCTCCTGCAGGACTTGTATAATGGCAAAACAGGTGTCTGGGATTATGAGGCCCAGAGCCTGGGGGGAGATGCCTGTCGTGAACTTCAAGTCCTGAAGACTTCTCCCTGTCGCCAGATAACGTAAGGTGGCGATGAGCCTCTGCTCAGCACTGATGGCTTCCTGCATAACGGTGTCCTTCCTGGTAATGTAGGGGGACACCAAAGCCAACAGTTCCTGAAAAACGGGGTCAGACATCCGCAGAAAATTCCTGTAGTCCTCAGGATTATTCTCGACTATCTCCCGCAGCAGAGGCATATGGCAGAATTGGTCCCGCTGGAGCAACTAATTCTTGGTCCATGAACTCCTCCTCACACCATTCATGGACTGGTCTTGGTCCAAAACAAGCAGACCAACACCAAGCGCACGCACAGCACGAACTCGACGACGAGAACGTCCAGGCGACATGGCTAGGAAACGGTCGTCTGATCAGAACGTACAGAACAGAACGCACTTTAGAACAGCAAGGCCTATGAATAACAAACGGAAAATCAGAAACGAACGGGCAAGAACGCACTGTAAAACAGATACGACCTGCCTAGACGCCCTGAAAGTCAAGATACGAACCCACAAGCACAAACTGAACCTCAGAAAACTAACTGAAAAGCACGAAGACTGAAAAGCGCGAATCGTCTCTTCCCAAACTTTTACTTCACACGCGGTAACACGAGATCAGCAAAAGCAGCCCAAGGGGTGGCGCCAAGAAAATCGATCTTCCCCTTTATAGTGCCGTCGTACGTGCTGGACGTGAGCGCGGAGAACAACGAGGAAATTGGGAAATGTCAGTGTGTACGCAAAGAAAGCTTGACGAGAAACTCGTCAAGGTTAACAAGAATCTCGTTGAAAAAAACGACGTGATTTTAACGACGAGAAACTCGGTCGTGTGTACGAGGCTTCAGTCTCTTTCCCCTAAGGGATGAAGGTTTCTTCACCGGCCAGCTTTCGTTGGTGCACTTAAAGAAATAACCATTTGTAATCCATATTGGGTGTTAACTTGAAATAACAGGGCAAAACGGGGGGGGGGGTAGATTCTTCAACTCTGTCCCGCTACCGGACCCCCCAAGAAACACTGGTGAGCAAACAGCGGGCCTAGGCAGTCTACAGGCCTGAACATAACTCAGTCTATTGATATGGGCAGGTGCCCGCTCACCACTCCAGGCGCGATCCCAGCCTGGGACTTCCACCTCCTGTGTGTCGCGCACAGCGTCTGCTCCGATCGAGTCCTCGATCCAACTTACGCCTATCACGACGAAACAGGATCCACCCAGGCTCCGCAGTATGGTGGAAGGCTCTTCGGACTTCAAGCAAGGCCTCAGGCTTCAGGCCTTGCTGCACAGCCGATCCGCATAGGATGACTTGTCACTTGACGCGCCGTGTCCCAAGAGAGCGAGCTCCGCCTCGCCTCTCACTTAAGTAACCCCTCCCATGAGTCTCTGCGGTGGAACCTCCGCCCTGGGGGCCGAATGGGGTTCTGGGTAACATAGTCCTGGGGCCTTAGAAGAGACCCTGCTACAAATGTATGATCAACAATTAAAGCAGGCAACTGGTAACACACTTCCAATACAATTTGCGACAAAAACGTGAATTATAATAAATCAGTTGCGCTAATTGATATTAACCTGTGGAAGTAAGAGGTTTTAGTGGAATATACAGTGCCTAATAGTGTATAATATATATAATCAAAAAGTCAAATTTTCTAAATCATAACGATGAAAATTAAAATTATAAATAAAGTGCTTCAGTGCAAAAGAACAATCTTGTGAAATGTCTTTAAATCTTCTTGTTCAAATATTTCCAAAGAAATTTCATCCTAGTGCTCCCCTATAGGTTATGTGCTCACCTAAATATGTGTGACCTCACAATTAAGTTTGGTCAAACCACGCTTTTTTAGTCTCCCAGGACTAATCAGATAAATGTCCTCTTTCCAATCCATCCATTCGTGTCTCCAAAAGGTGTTGTTTAACCAGTATGTGTAAAAAAGAAGGAGCTCCACATAGTGCTTAAACTGTTACCCCTGAGGAAGGACCATGTGACGTAACGCGTAAGGGATGGGCAAATGGTGTTAACAAGACACTGAGATATCTATTGGAACGGTACAGAGCTGTTGTGGCAGTGCCATGGATTTTAAAAACTACACTGTATACAGTTGGTGCACTGGAGCACCCAGCACATGTGAGTGTAATTTACACATTCTTAATTAAAGGGGCACTAAAGCTTCCCTTTTTTTTGCCCAAAAATAACAAACATGTTATACTTACCTCCACTGTGCAGCTCGTTTTGCACACAGTGGCCCCGATCCTTGTCTTCTGGGGTCCCTCGGCGGCTGTCTTGGCTCCTCCCCGCAAGGACTCCACACCATAATGCGAGTGAGCTCGCATGGTGTGGAGTGATTGCGGGCGCGCTCCCGTGATACAGCGGCGGCCATAGCCGCCGACTGTATCACTCGGCCCCGCCCCCCGGCGCGCCGCGTCATTGGATGTGATTGACAGCAGCGCCAGCCAATGGCTGCGCTGCTTTCAATCCATCCAGTGTAGCCAATCGGCGGCCAGGCTGAAAAATGAAGAGGATGACGGGGACGAGCGTGGGACTTTCGAGGGGCCAGGTAAGTAAAACGGGGGCTCGGGGGGGGGGGGGGGGGGCGGTATTGTCGTATGTTTTTTCACCTTAATGCATAGGATGCATTAAGGTGAAAAAACATGTAACTTTACTACTCCTTTAAGTCACGGTTTTTAAACAGTTTAAGCACTATGTGGAGCTCCTTCTTTTTTACATATACTGGTTAAACAATGCCTTTTGAAGACACAAAAGGATGGATTGGAAGGGGGAAATTTTATCTGATTAGTCCTGGGAGACTAAAAAAGCGTGGTTTGACCAAACTTAATTGTGAGGTCACACATATTGAGATGAGCACATACCCTATGCTATAATAAATATCCCCAAAAAATATATAAAAAAACATTTTTTTTTTCCTCAGTTTAGGCTGTTTTTGGTAAAAAAATCGCAATAATTGATTGGTTTGCGCAAAAGTTATCACGTCTACAAAATAGGGGATAGAATTATGGCATTTTTATTATTATTATTATTATTTTATTATTATTATATTTTTTTACTAGTAATGGCGGCGATCTGCGATTTTTATCGTGACTACGACTTTATGGCGGACACATCGGACACTTTTGACACATTTTTGGGACCATTGTAATTTTTACAGCAATCAGTGCTATAAAAATGCACTGATTACTGTGAAAATGACACTGGCAGTGAAGGGGTTAACCACTAGGTGGCGCTGAAGGGGTTAAGTGTGCCCTAGGGAGTGCTTCTAACTGTAGGGGGGATAGGCTGTGCGTGACACGACAGTGATCACCGCTTCCGATTACAGGAAGACTGGGGAAATGCTTGTTTACATAAGCATTACCCCCTTATTCCTCACGTGACACGATCGCGGGTATGCCCACGGACATCGAGTCCGCGGGACCCGCGGTCGGAGTCACGGAGCTTTACCGCTAATTTCTCTGTGCTATTCGGCCGCTAGCGGGGCAGTTTTACCCCCGCTAGCGGCCGAAAAAGGGTTAAAAACCACCGCAAAGCGCCTCTGCAGAGGCGCCTTGCCGGCGGTATAGCCGTGATGCCCCATTGCTTTCAATGAGCAGGAGTATACACACTGCTCCTTCACCACTCCAAAGATGCGGTTAGCAGGACTTTTTTTCTGTCCTGCTAGCGCACCGCTCCAGTGTGAAAGCCCTCGGGCTTTCACACTGGAGAAACAGCAGCCGCTGTTTCAGGGCGGTTTGCAGGCGCTATTTTTAGCGCAATAGCGCCTGCAAACCGTCCAAGTTTGAAAGGTGTCTAAATGTACATATTATAACTATGTACTAACATTTATCGGTAAAGTTGATCCAGGAAAAATCCGATTGCCTCTCTGGGGATCAGGAAGGAATTTTTTCCCATGCTGTAGCAATTTGGATCATGCTTTGCTGGGATTTTTTGTCTTCCTCTGGATCAACTGTGGGTGAAGGATTGTGTATATGGGATTGTATTTATTTATTTTTTGGTTGAGCTAGATGGATTTGTGTCTTTTTTCAACCTGACTAACTATCTAACTATATTTATCTCCCCTCTTCTCTTTACTTCCTGAAAGGTCCTTCTTCAGGTACCCACTTCAGTGCCTGCATTAAATGGAAACTTCCCATTGAATGTCCATTGGTGGGGACCTCTCAGAAGAGGAAGAAATCATCACTGAGGACCGTAGATCTCAAGGAAGGGCATCGTAGTGATGGATCAGCGGTTTTCCCACCTAGAACGGGTGGTGGCAAGGGAATTGGAGGGGGAACTAAGGTGAGTATATCTAGCTTCATAAGGTAAGGGTGAAAAATGCATTATAGGATGGGTTTGAGGGGGTTGGGAGAGAGGGAGGGTCGATGAAGAAATTGTTGGGCTTTAAAGTCCAACTCCAGGATTAGAGTGCCCCCCCCCCTCTCACTGGTCACAGAGTTAAAAAAAAAACTTCCTAAATACCTGTTTTCACTTACCTTAGGCCAAAGTCACATGATCATCCAGCACAGGGCTGTTTTTAATGTTGATTGGACCCTGGGCGAAAAATTTCTTGGGGCCCCCCATGCAATTTTGCTCTCCACCTGCTTTGAGACATACAATAAATATCAGCTAGATTTAAAATCAGTTTACTGTATCAAATCAGGCAGTGATTGCAATTGGTTGCCAGAGGTTACAGCATGCCATTACCACTTACTGACTGGTTGCTAGAGGTTACAGCACACATTACGGCTCACTGATTAGTTGCTAGAGGTTACAGCACATGATTTCTTTGGTTGCTAGAGATTACGTACAGTAATACTGCTCACTGATTGGTTGCTAGAGGTTACAGCACATCATCACTTCACTGCAGAGGGGAATGATATACAATGAATGCCGCCTTTATTTACATATGAATGCTGCCGACCTCAGCAATTTACATATGAATGTTGCCATTTTTTACATATGAATGCTCCAATTATTTACATATGAATGACGGTTATTTACATGTAAACACAGGGTCTGCAGGTGAGTCATCTGTACACAACAATAGGGCAGAGCTGGGCAGCATTAGTAGCAGCACTTCACACCGAGATATCAGGACACAGCAAAGGACTAAAACTTCAAGGGACAAGGGAATTTAAACTGGGATAGTTGGCAAGTATGAGGCAGCTGCTTTGGGCCCCACAACAATGACAGGGCTGCCCCTTTTGCCCTGCCTTAAAGATGGCCCTGATCCAGTGCCAGGTCCTTCTCCTCTCTATTTACTTTCCAAGGATGACTCCTTCTTCTGGATGTCCGAGACACTGCCTGCGTGACATGAGAATTCTGATTGACTGGCCGGGTCCTCTCAAGATCCAGAAGAGGACTGATGTTAGTCTGAAGGAGTGAAGGAGATTTGGCAGTGAGGGCCAACAAGTGGCAACTAGCACTCCCTGAAGGCGGAAACAGCTTCAGAGAAGGATATGGATGGGAGAACTCAGGAGAGTATAACTAGCTGTGCCAGGTAAGCAAGGCATACCAGCTGGCAGGATGGGTTAGAGGGGGGTGGGGAAAAAAGATCTTGTCTAGAGTTGGGCTTGAACGCAAAAAAGAACCTCCTCCTAAACTCAAAATTCCCTTCTCCATGGTCCCACTGTATATAAAACGTAGCCAACCTCTTTTGCTCACTATGGACTATGGGATTTGTAGTGTGCATAGAGCAGTGTACATGATAGCAACTAAGTTTACAAACAGAAAGGAGTGGGAAAAATAGAGGTTTGGGAACTCATGGAGGATGTCACAAGGAGGCAGAAAAACACAGTAAGAAACTTTTTTTTTAATTTTATGAAAAATAGTCTACAGGGCTATTAAGTGGTGGCTGTGAAAGGATTATTTATTGAGAAGTATGTTTATGTATGCATGTGACTTAGGGACCTTAGACTGTAAGCTCCTTGAGAGGAGGGACTGATGTGAATGTACAATATGTAAAGTACTGCATAAATTGGTGCTATGAAAATACCTGCAATAAATAAATAAAATCACGCAGTGTCATTTCTATCTCGCTTGCATATTTATGCTGCACATCATTGTGAGATGTAATGAGCAATGTCCATCATTTTGCGGCATACAGCTGACAGCTTGCCGCTGGACAGAGAAACCTGAAGGATGATGAGACATGACGTTCTATTTTTAAATACCAAACTGAACTAATTTATTAATGACTTTTAGAATAAAACAAAGCTGGATCTTGTAATATTTTCAGAACCCAGGCAGATAGGATTTAAAACAAATATTATTAAGGCAGGGTTCGCACATGTGCGGTCGCGGGTTCGTACCTGGGGTCTGGTGCGTGTCAGTTCACCAGTTCAGGTGCGATTCAGGTCCGAATTTTTGTCTGAATTCGCACCTGAACTCGACCCAAACACGCACTGGACCCTTTTTCATTCCGGACTGCAGCCGCCCCAGACATGTGTGAACCAGCTCCATTGAGAGCCGGTCACACCTGCGTGTCATGCGAATTGAATGTGGGGAAACCCTGCATCCAATTCGCATATGTGTGAACCCGGCCTTAAGAGGTCTAGAGTCAAAAGTCAGCAGCTATGCATGCAAAAAAACCCAGGTGCTTACCAGCCCATGGAGCCCCGCACTGTCTTCCCACAGCCAATTACTCTCACCGCTGCTGGTCTCAGGTGCCGCCATCTTGGATATGGGAGCCAGCTGTGACTTCCTCATGAATCGCAGCCGGCTCCCCATTGTGCATGTGTGAGATCACATGGCATTGGTGAGACTGGTCCTGCAGCCTCCTGGAACGTGTGACATGTCTCAGGAGGGTGTAGTCAGACAGGGAGGGGGCCGGAGGAGAAACATGATTCTCAGCTAGCAAGAACTGAGGAACTAGGAGTGGGTACCTGTCAACAAAGGTACCTGATCTCTGTAAAAAAAATAAAAAAACAGTGGTGGGGAGGAGGATGAGGGGTACTTTTCTTTTTGAGTAAAAGTCTGCGTTAAAATCGTATTTATTAAAATACAATATGTTGACCTGGGAGGGAATTTGATAGAATTGGGAATTTTACTTTATATTGTAATCACACATTATTTAACAAGAGTTAAATGTATGTAGCAAAATATAAATAAATAATAATATGAAAAAAACTAATATATATATATATATATATATATATATATATATATATATATATCTAGCGCACTCACCCCAGACTTTACCTGCTTTTATTTCTTTACTTGGCACCTCTGCGGGAAAAGAATGAGGCACACCGCACCAGCAACCTGTACCCTCCTGGATGAGGCGGTTGAGCGGTGTTAGTTTTTGGGCCTGCCTGCGGCTAGTGTTAGAATCCTCCCGAGCTGATCTCATCTCTGCATTAGCCAGAGACAAGTCCTTAATTCTCCCCAGCAAAGTAACTGTCCACACCAACTGAGAATCCAACCTTTGTATTTATTTCACCACGGATAACAAATAGTCTCTATGAGAACAGACAGGTTGATACGAGACACAGGTCAGATAAGGTGGGAGGAGGTCCAGGCACAAACTCAATTTAGGTTTCTCTTACTGTTCTGCTTTCACAAACAGATTTGGACGTACGGTCTCTGCCACAGACCTGGTGAATATGAAAAGTCACTGCCACTGACTTGGTGAAGTTGGTCACTGCCACTGACCTGGTGAACAGGGCCTTGCCCTATTTGGTCACTGCCACTGACCTGGTGTGCATAGAGTCACTGCCACTATGGAGAAACTTGGCCCTTGTTAAGGAGAAGAACCTCCCTCCGGAGAGTTACCAGAGGCCCCCACTGTCACCACGACTCTGTGCTGGGTCTTCAGAAGGGGTCACCACCCTGGCATCCTCGATCCTGGATACGGGTCCCCTCGCAAAGCGGCACCCTGGGAGCACTCAATCCCCGGCGGAACCCAGCCGAAGGTGCTGAGCTCCGGGCCTCAAAATAGAACCTCACCCCAGACCAAAGGTGTCTGGGATGGAACATGAACTCGGCCTCTGGGCCTAGGTCACCCAGAGGCGACACATGCACCACCCAGGCTGAAGGTGCCTGGGCGTGACCCCCTCTGGAAGATAGCCGCCCCTTTTTATACCCTCTCCCGACAGGCAGAGCAGGTTCCCCGCCCCGCCGTACTGCTGCCGAGAGGGGACAAGAAAAGGCACGACCTTGTATATAGTACCACTGGTTCAACCCTGGCCCACGGCAACAGCGCCACCTGCAGGCCACAGGGAACAGCACACCAATACTGTCTCCCAGGGACAGAAATGGTCCAAGAAACCTAACAATTAGTGTATCTGAGCCTAATTACCACTCAGATACTCCCCTTAAATATAGCACCCCGCTACATATATATATATATATATATATATATATATATATATATATATATATTGTGTGTGTGTATATATAGATATATGTATATATCTATATATACAGGTGATACTCCAAAAATTTGAATATCGTGCAAAAGTTCATTTATTTCACTAATGCAACTTAAAAGGTAAAACTAATATATGAGATAGACTCATTACATGCAAAGCAAGATAGTTCAAGCCGTGATTTGTCATAATTGTGATGATTATGGCTTACAGCTCATGAAAAACCCAAATCCACAATCTCAGAAAATTAGAATATTACATGCAATCAATAAAACAAGGATTGTACATAGAACAATATCGGACCTCTGAAAAGTAGAAGCATGCATATGTACTCAGTACTTGGTTTGGGCCCCTTTTGCAGTAATTACTGGCTTAATGCGGCGTGGCATGGAAGCTATCAGCCTGTGGCACTGCTGAGGTGTTATGGAAGACCAGGATGCTTCAATAGCGGCCTTCAGCTCTTCTGCATTGTTCGGTCTCATGTCTCTCATCTTTCTCTTGGCAATGCCCCATAGATTCTCTATGGGGTTCAGGTCAGGCGAGTTTGCTGGCCAATCAAGCACAGTAACCCCATCATTGAACCAGGTTTTGGTGCTTTTAGCAATGTGGGCAGGTGCCAAGTCCTGCTGGAAAATGAAGTCAGCATCCTCATAGAGCTCGTCTGCGGAAGGAAGCATGAAGTGCTCCAAAATCTCCTGGTAGACGGCTGTGTTGACCCCGGACTTAATGAAGCACAGTGGACCAACACCAGCAGATGACATGGCTCCCCAAATCAACACAGACTGTGGAAACTTCACACTGGACTTCTAGCATCTTGCAGTGTGTGCCTCTCCATTCTTCCTCCATACTCTGGCTCCTTGGTTTCCAAATGAGATGCAACATTTGCTCTCATCAGAAAAGAGGACTTTGTACCACTGAGCACCAGACAAGGTCTGTTTTTCTTTAGCCCAGGTAAGACGCTTCTGACGTTGTTTGTTGTTCAGGAGTGGGGTGACAAGAGGAATACGACATTTGAAGCCCATGTCCAGGATCCGTCTGTGTGTGGTGGCTCTTGATGCACTGACTCCAGCCTCAGTCCACTCCTTGTGAAAGTCCCCAACACTTTTGAATGGCCTTTTCCTGACAATCCTCTCCAGGCTGTGGTCATCCCTGCTGCTTGTGCACCTTTTTCTTCCACACTTTTCCCTTCCACATAACTTTTTATTAATGTGCTTTGATATAGCACTTTGGGAACATCCAACTTCTTTTGTAATTACCTTTTGAGGCTTTCCCTCTTTATGGAGTGTGTCAATGATGGTTTTCTGCACAACTGTCAGCAGTCTTTCCCATGATTGTGATTCCTACTGAACCAGACTGAGAGGCCATTTAAAGGCTCAGAAACCCTTTGCAGGTGTTATGGCTTAATTAGCTGATTAGAGTGGGACACTTTGAGCCTAAAATATTGCACCTTTTCACAATATTCTAATTTTCTGAGATTGTGGATTTGGGGTTTTCATGAGCTGTAAGCCATAATGATCACAATTATGACAAATCACGGCTTGAACTATCTTGCTTTGCATGTAATGAGTCTATCTCATATATTAGTTTCACCTTTCAAGTTGCATTAGTGAAATAAATGAATTTTTGCACGATATTCAAATTTTTCGAGTATCACCTGTATATATACACATACTATATACAGTATGTGTATATGTTTCCTATTTGCACCCCTAATTGCGTATGAGACATAAACTGATTTACACACCCCTTGCAATACACATGCATTATTGAATCACTGGCACAGACAAATATATTTGTTTGTAATAGTAAATTGATTAATTATCTTGCTCTCTATGTGGAAACAAAGGTCTCCCTGCAGTGGTCTAACAGACCCCTGCTATACCATGGCTAGAGCTCTCCAATCAGCAAAGGCTATTCCCTGTGTCGATTGGATTACTTTACCGCTAACTGCAGTAGGTGGTGTGCTGGACCTCTGCAGAGAGGCCTCTGCTTCCACACAGAGAACACCGGCCTTGCTCCACAGCATGCCGGCAGGAGACAGGCTTTTTTTTCTCCAGTTGTAGCTGCTTTCTAATGGTTAAAAAAAGTTTTTCCATGCTTTTTCGTTTGGTGCGCCTGGAAGGTATTTAGCTGATTCAAACAAAAGGTTAAGTTGGGCTTTAATTAATTCACTTAGAAAAAAATACCTACTTTACATACTTTCGTTTGGGCAGAGTAGGGGGTTGGAGGAAATATTCGATTTTGATTAATGTCTGTGTCCCCGTTGGGGATATTCATCTTCACACATTGTTCTGGTGACAAGGACAGTAAGCAATACGATATCTCTCTGATGGTGGTGACATAGACAATAATGATAGCACAGTTATTCAGTATATTGGGGAATGGTATTAATATATTGTGTTTTTTTTTATTTGTGTTCCTGTCCTGCTCGAGTCAGACCCACACTCTCATTTACTGTCACCAGCATTGGAGGTGAGGGGAAATTTTTCCAGTGGGTACACAATCAGCAATATAAACTTTAAAGAGAAGTGCAGAAATATACTGTAAATAAAACAAACTATCATACCCACCTAGGTGGATGCAGCATCTCTTGGATGCAACATCTGTCCCCAGCTGCCTCTAAGACCGATAACTGAGTGATCAAAGACCACTGATCGCTCGGTCTTCAGTGGGCAGAGTCACTGGCTTTCTACTCTGCCCCTCCAGTGCCTACTGGAGTGCCAGGCTGTAAGGGGATGGAAGCGGCTGGCTCAGCCTCTCAGTGGCTCGCTAAGAGGCTGAGCCAGCTGACTATCCAGGCATCTGGGTGGATCCCGACATTAAAGTTGGGATCTCTTCAGAGTCTGGACTGGCTAAATGACATCAGCCGACAGCAGACTTTAGCCTGCTGTCGACTGAATCTGGGTCACCGGAGTGCAGAACTAACTGCACCCCTGTGATCCACTGGAGAAGTGGGGCCAAAAAAGCTTTCACACTTCTATTTAATAGAAGCTCTGACCTCCACCCAATCAAAAGAATTTTGAGTAAGCTTTGCTGCATGAAAACAGACAAGTGTGCATAGGCCCTAAGGTTCCATTCCCACAAAGCTGTGTTGTGGTAACACATGTGCAGCAATCCACTTTATAGAAAAGCCCGGAGCAAGGAATGCAATGAATGGGTGGAGGGCGAACATGACTAGGGAAACAGGGACTTATGTGAAGGATTAGGGGATTGGTGGGGTAAGGCTGAGGAAGAGGGGATAAGATTGGTGGGTTAATTTGGGTGGGAGGGGGCATTGAGTGTATAAAGGAAGACTCCGCCCCCTCCCCGGATAACATGCGGCGCAGAGAAAGTTTGAGATGGCAGACTTAGAGCAGCTCCTGGCCCAATTGCGGGCAGAAACAGCAGCGCGAGGCCCACAGTGGGCCCAGGAACATTTAGGGCCTTTGCTCGGGCGTCCGGTGGAGGAAGAGGTCAATGGGGGGAGAGTGTCAGCGCAAGCTCGGCAGTCAAAACCGCCGGAGCGCTTCTCTCCTGACCTCTCCTCCGGAGCTCGCAGACACATTGGGAATCCCCATTCGCGGGCCCCTTCGGGTCCTCCCGCGAAGCGAGCTGCTGTCGCCGGGTTGGACGCCGAAAGGAATCCCCAGCAGAGTCGGAGCTCCGCGGGCGGCCGTTCCGGGAGTTCCGGAGCGGCCACCAGGCCCGCACGGCGATGGGAGTCAGAAGCAGCGGGCCCCGCCCCTAGAGTGATGTCACCGGGGATGGCGCCTCGGCGGGGGAGATCCAGTGTGGCGGTGGCCGGGCCTTCCACTGCGGCGGCCGGGGACCTTGCGGCGGAGAAGCAGAGGGAGGAGGCAGCGGACGTAGGCGACAGGGCTGGACGGAGCCCCCCCGGCCTGGGCAAGGCGACGAAAAAATCGGTGGGCGGGTCCAGAACACGAAGAAGGAGTCGGTGTGGAGCGGGACCCTCGGCATCCAGGGATCCTTCTCCTGGAGGGCTTGCATCGGGAGCTGAAGGGGAGGAGCAACGGTCGGACGGTGCAGGGTCGGAATCAGAGGTGGAACGTGAGCCTCTCGGAAGGTCAGCATCGTTGGAGGCGGGACGGTCGGCTGGTGGGTCGCTTCCTAGGTAGCCCGGTAAGTTTGTTTTTCCTTTATCTTCACTGGGTCAGTCACAGGTGTTGGGTGCTGGGGGCTGCAGTGGTAGGGGTGATGCTGGGACGTCTGGGTGGGGGTGCTCGGCTGGGGATGGTGATTTGGCAGACCGGGGTCAGAGGTCGGTAGTAGGGATGGATACAAGTATGAGGGGGTTTTTAACAGGGATCAAGGAATTGGTGGACAGGTTTGAAAATTCAACAGGTGGGGTGCCATGCCCGGCAGAGGCATGGGTTTCCCCGGTGGGGGGGGATGGCAGGAGCGGGGTGGCAGGGGCAGCGGTGGTGGTGCCACAGCAGGGGGGGACGGACAGTCCTCCGCTAAGGAAGGAGGGGGTTGATACGCCTGCGGCAGTGGGGGAGACGGGCAGGCAGGACCTGGTAAGGTTGGCTGACGCGGCGATGTGCGAGGTCTATATCTGTTTTGAGGGACCGTTGGGAGCGCATTTAAAGGTGGAGGTACGGGACAAGATTTGGAAAGGTGAGTATGTGGAGATATTTTCACTGCTGCCGTTGGGGAAGTTCAACTTGGACAGAGTCAAGCCGGATGACTCTAAGAAGGAAGATGAGGAGAAGCGTAGGTATCGACTTATCCCTCGGACATTTACAAATTGGCTGCAGGCATTTGGCATTTTGGCAAGTGTGATAGGGGTAAAGAAGCCGGAGTTCTGCTCTGCGCTGTTTTGCTACCAGGATGCTATAGGGGAAGCATACAGAACCTTCGGGGGCACGGCTTGGTTGAGGTACGACGAGCAGTTTCGCCAGAGGATGGCGATGCGGCCGGAGTTGAGATGGGACCACAAAGACATTAGTTTGTGGATGCGATTGATGACTTCGGCGAGGGCCCCGAACCAGTTTTTTCAGGGGGGGGGGGGGCGGTGGATCGTCTTCCCCTGGACAACCGGCCGGTAAGGCAAAAGGGGTTTGTTGGCAGTTTAATTCGGGTACATGCAAGTTTGGAGGAACGTGCCGTTTCAAACATGAGTGTTCCGGATGCGGGGGTTCCCACCCCTCGTCTAGATGCTTTAAGCAAGGGAAGAACCGTTCCGGAGAACTTACGAATAAGAGGGAAGACGCCGGTGATGGTGGAAAGGATGCGGCCGTTTCTAGGTAGGTATCCGGACAGGGCGGCTGTGCGGTTGTTGGAAAGGGGGTTTGCGGAGGGTTTTCGTATTCCATGCTCGTTGAGGGAGGTCCCCCCCGTGCCGCGCAATTTGCGATCGGCGTTGCTACATTGCGACGTAGTTTCGGAGAAACTACGAAAGGAAGTGGCGTTGGGCCGCATGAGCGGCCCTTTTACAGTTCCCCCTTTAAAGGATTTGGTGGTCTCTCCGCTGGGTGTGGTGCCAAAAAAGGAGCCGAATAAATTTCGGCTCATTCACCACCTTTCTTTTCCTAAAGGGGGGTCGGTTAATGACGCCATTGAGCCGGATGCTTGCACGGTGAGTTACACATCATTCGATGCAGCAGTGGTTTGGGTCCGGCATTATGGAAAGGGGGCTCTCATGGCAAAATCGGATGTGGAGGCGGCCTTTTGGCTTCTTCCGGTTCACCCGGATAGTTTTCGATTATTGGGGTGTCACTGGAACGGGGAGTTTTATGTGGACCAGTGCCTGCCTATGGGCTGTTCCATATCGTGTGCATTATTTGAGGAGTTTAGCTCCTTTCTGGAATGGGTGGTCAGGGACGTGGCAGGGGTAAATTCGGTCATACACTACCTGGATGACTTCCTCTGCGTGGGCCCGGCTTCATCCAGGGATTGTGCGATTCTGTTAGCAACGCTGGAGCATATGGCGGATCGTTTTGGAGTCCCATTGGCGCCGGACAAGACGGAGGGGCCAAGAACGGTCATTACGTTTTTGGGGATAACGCTGGATTCGGAAGCTATGGAATGCCGTTTACCGGAAGATAAGCTTGCTGCTCTGAAAGAAGAAATTAAACTGATGTTGGGTTTGCGTAAGGTACAGCTGCGAACGCTGCAATCTGTATTGGGGAAGCTGAATTTCGCCTGTCGCATTTTGCCAATGGGGAGAGCGTTTTGCCGACGGTTGTCGGCAAGTACGACTGGGGTGCAGTCGCCGCGACATTTTGTTAGGCTGGTACGTTCCCACAGGTCTGATCTGCAAGTCTGGCATACATTCTTGGAGTCCTTCAATGGTAGGGCACTATGGATGTCGGGCCCGGTCAGCAACTTTGATATGGATTTGTTCACAGACGCTGCGGGCTCAGCAGGTTTTGGGGCTTTTTTCCAAGGCCGATGGAGTGCGGGTTCGTGGCCACAGAGTTGGGTGGAGGCAGGCTTCATAAAGAATATGTTGCTGCTGGAACTGTTTCCAGTAGTACTGGCGGTGGAACTATGGGGCGAGGCTTTCCGGGATCGGAAGGTGCGTTTCCACATCGACAACATGGGCGTGGTGCAGGTGATTAACAGGGCATCGGCGGCATCGCCGCCGGTGGTTCGCCTGCTACAACAGCTGGTGTTGAGATGCCTACAGTTAAACATCTTCATGTATGCGGTTCACCTTCCGGGAGTGGACAATGTGGTGGCTGACGCTTTATCTCGCTTTCAGTGGGACAGGTTTCGAGAGTTGGCACCGGACGCGGAGCAACGAGGGGTACCTTGTCCAGATTGGCTGTGGAAGATTGCGTTGGATTAGTCGCCGGATGGATCAGCAAGTCGGTGAGTGAGACGACGTGGGCTGCATATCAGAAAGTTTGGTTGGAATGGGCGGATCTGGGTAGAATGACGGGAGTGGATATTGAGGGTCCGGAGGTGAGGTTGCTAGTCTTGTACTTTATCTCCAGGAGCATGGAAGCAGGGGTGTCGGTATCCGCGCTGGATAAAAAGGTTGCTGGATTGGCATTTTTGTTTAAATGGCAGGGTTTGCCTGATTTCACGAAAGACTTCTGGGTTCGACAAGCGCTCAAAGGTTATAGGCGGGTTAGGCCGTTAAAAGACACCAGACGCCCGGTGTCCTTTGGGGTCCTGAAAGGGGTGTTGGCTAAGCTACCGGAGGTTTGCACCTCGGAATACGAAGCTGCTTTGTTCCGAGTGGCATTTTCCTTGGCATTTTTTGGGGCGTTCAGGATTGGCGAGCTGGTTAGCCCGTCTAAGAAAGTGCACGGGGGGATTGGGGCTAATGAAGTGCGTTGCCAGGAGGATAGAGTGTCCTTGTGGTTACGTAGATCAAAAACGGATCAAAAAGGGAGGGGCAAGAGAGTTCAGATCTTTTCATTGCCGGGCTCACCGCTTTGTCCGGTTGGGGCCGTTCGGGGCTTTCTGGCGGTACGCCCAGGGAACGTGGGGTCCTTTCTGATACATGCGGATGGGTGTCCGTTGTCCAGGTTTCAGTTCATATCGGTTTTCCGAAAATGTTTGGGGTGCCTGGGTTTAGAGGCGAAAGAATTTTCGTCACATTCGTTCAGAATTGGGGCGGCTACGGAAGCGGCTCGAAGTGGGTTGGATAGTGAGTCGGTCAAGCGCATTGGGAGATGGGAATCAAGGAGATTTCGATCTTACATTCGCCCTCACTTAGTGGTAGGGGTGTGAGGAGAATAGGAGGAAGGGTATGAGGAGAGAAGGAGTGGGGCTGATTGGAGTTTAAAAAAAAAAAAAAAAAAGGAAATAAAAATAATGAGGTTACGTTGACAGGCTTGGCTGTGGTTATGGTGGATACATGTTTTTCTCTCTTTCAGGTGTGGCGCCGGCGTTGGTCTGGATACTGGGGCACTCTTACGTGTACAGGGGGGGTAAGAGGGCTGAGGCAAGACCGGAAGGTCGGCAATTGGGATTTCCAAGGCAGGAGGCCCGGATTCGCTGGCTGGGAATTCCGGGAATGTTATGGAGTAGGACGGTTCCAGAAGTGCATCGTTATGCGCGACTGGACCGCCCACCTGACGTTTTAATTTTGCACGTAGGTGGGAATGACTTAGGTGTTAGATCTATGCTGGATGTGACGAAGGATATCAAATTTGATATTTTTCGTCTTCGTATGGCATTCCCGGAAATGGTGATAGTGTGGTCCGACATGGTGGCTCGTACTTCATGGCGGACGGCTAGATCCATAGAAGGCATCAATAGGGCGCGGAGGAAAGTTAATCAGGATGTGGCCAGGTTCATGGTTAGGAATGGGGGTTTGGTGATACGCCATTTTGAGCTGGAGTTGGAGACATGGCGGTACCTTCGGGATGATGGGGTACACCTCAGTGATGTGGGTATAGACCTATGGGCGTTAGGGTTACAGGATGGTATACAGAGGGCTCTCAGGGTGTGGAGGGGCACCCAATTGTAAAGGTTTTTACATTTGGGTGCTGTGGCGGGTGTCTGTTCTTTGCAGGGGAAGGATGATACCTCGGAAAGAAGGGTTCAGGACCTGTCGTTGGTATGGGTCCTGACGGTGGGCTTACAGTTAACGGAGGTTTAGCTTGAAGCATTGGGATGGTGCACTGCGGTCATGGTTGTCTCTGAGCCAGCATGTCGGCTTGAGGCCTATTAGCGGATTTTGAGAAGTACCGCAGTGCAATAATAGACACAAAAGTTAATAGAGGTTCCTGCAGAGAGCGACACCAGTAATTTACTGAGGGTCCTTTAGGACAGAGTTTATGGTTACTGTTAAAAAAAGTTATACAGCGTTTAATAAATAAGGCTGCTACGGCCTATATATATTTCTCCAACTCCTGGTGTGGTCTCGTTTACTTAGTCATAAGTAAGATAGTAAATAAGGGGTATATAATAAGGACATCTGTTATACGATAGTCATGTATATTGCAGTATGCTATTACTGCAGGTCATTCATTTTGAATTGGCCCCAATGCAGGAAAAATTGCTCCTGCTCTACTTATTTTCAGCAAAGTGCACAATAAGGCATTTCATGTACTCTGGTGCTCTCTACAGCTGCTAAATGCACCGAGGAGGTTTTTTCCATCCTTTAATGCAACTACATGGTGTGAAGGGGCCCTAAACATTTTGGCTGGAGATGGTCTTTAATAGATGGCAGAGGGTCACCCTTTGAATACCATCACATGATGCAAATATAAGATTACATTTATCTGTTCAGGCCATTTACACACCAAAGGGGTAATGTTTATTTATCTGTAGGCCCATGCACATTTCTGCTGCAGGAGCCTGCTCATAGAAACACTGGTTATTCAGCTTGCATGTATTATCAGCTATGAACTTCAGAGCTCCCCTCTGCATACACACAAACATGCAACCGCTGAGAAGTTGTGGCTGGATGATACCTGTATGGCCGTCTGCCATGTCAAGCCTGACTAAATATATGGCAACTTTGGGCTTTCCCAGGTCTGTACTGTACTGAAGACTAAAGAGGATTAATAACAGGAAGACAAAGATGACAGCTCTACGATGCTCTTTTTAACATTGTGTAAATGAAGGATTAGCCTCCACCAGAGTCAGCTCCTACCCATGGGTCCTATGTACTATGGACCACTCAGTTGTACAATTTCCCTAGGCCGGGCATTGATCCGTGCTATTTTTCTGGAATGTAAGGAATGCAGCTGGAGTTCCCTGCTATTTGACATATGTTTTATTCATTTCAGAATTAACACAGAAATAACCATAGGAAAGCACAAGGTCTGTACAGTCTAGGAAGGACAATGATTTTAAAAGCCTTTACAGATTATCAGTGTAGTGCCCTGCTCCTGTTGACCAGGCGCTATTATCTAAATTAAGTGGGATGTCTGAATTGTAGTTAGTTCAGATTCCATGTTTTGACTAAATTGGCCTATGTCCCAGCTTTGACTGAGTTGGGTGTATTTCCCGTGGTAACCAGCAGGTGTCGCTGCCACCTCTGGTTCGTGTTGGAAGGTACAACAAGCCGAGGCGTATTGGGTGCTTTTTCCCAGAGGCAACCTAGTGGGAGGTTGATACCGCTGGGCATGCTGGGAAAGGGTACTTAAGGGGCAGAGGCCATTTTTGAAGTCTCTCTCACCTCATGGCCACCCTGGCCGGAGGTATGTGACAACTCTTCTGCCTCAGGGCCTGCTGGCCCGAGGCCTTCGTTACTGAAGGTAGGCCCAGAAGCTATCTGGGGCCTACTGGTTCGGGGGTGATCCTGTGCTGTCTGTCCTGCGGGAAGAAGCAGAGCAATTGCAGGAACCAGGGGAGGACTCATCTTGGAGAAAACGCAGCTGAAGGCTGGTATCTCGAGAGGAGCCTGGGGCCTCAATTGGAGGATGCATCTCAGCCAATCTGCCCCACAGTATTGCCGGGTCGGCTTAAAGGACTTTCTTATACTGTGCAGTTGTGCTTGAACTTTGGAAATTCTGAATACAAAGTCTGTGTCAGAGACTTTCATTTTGTCCGTGCATCATCCCGGCTGCTAGGCCGGTGAGAGGGGCCTATCCGGGTGAGCAAGATCCAGCGACAGCAAGTATACCTGTCTCCAGGATCTCAAGTTTCTCAGTGATCTGCACCAGGTACCTGAACTCCCCCTAATCTTCCATCCCTCATTCTGCCAACGTTGTGGTTAATAAAAAAGCATTGGAAAAGACTCAGTGACTGGCGACCGTGTTTTATGCAACTTTTAACCCTAGACTTTGAGCCAACACAGAGAACAGTGGGGTAGCGGCAGACCAAAAACTAACCAGCAGCTCCTGCGGGGGTAGTGCTACATCAGTTTACAGTTAACCATGAATTATGGCCCCAGAATTATTACTTTCACGCTGATGTTCACAGGGATACCTCACATGTATGGCACAATTTTTTTTTTTTTAAATACACATGTGGGCATTATATGAGCATTTGCTTTGGGGTGTGTACGGGAATGAAGAGGGTACTTTTATTTATTTTTTAAATTTATTTTCATTTAACTTTATTGCTATGAGGAGGCTAACAAGTCCCCTATGTGATAGCATGGACAGGAGGCAGGTCCTCTTTATGGACACATAAGTGGTCCATTAGAACCCCAAAGTCTCCCCTGCCCTCCACTGCAGCTAAGCTAATCAAGCACACATCATGCTTGATTAGCTGCTTCCCTGACTACAGTGATCAGGAAATGACAGCTCTGGACTTAGAAGTGACAAAATACACCTCACTTTCAGGTTCACTAGTTGCAGGGGACATCGGGGATCAGATATTGCCTGTGTTTATCCTGCTCTAAATTTTACAGTAGTTTAATGCAGTTTAGGCTCCCCGGAGGAACTGGAGAGCCCAGGAACCAAGTTGGATGGGGAGGGCAGCACCTTTGAAGTCCCGTAAAAGAGATCACTGATGCCAGACACAGCCAGGTAACAGAGACAAGCACTGGCAGCCCCTGTCTCATGACAAGTGTACTTAAAATGGAAAGTACAGTGTATTTTTTGTAAGTGCATTGATTGGTATTATTGCAGTGTTTTACCTAAAAGTATTGTATATGTTTTTTCATATGTGTTTGCTCTTCCAGAATTGTGATGCTTTAATAAATATAGAAATGTTATAGATTATTCATGGAGGGAACCCTCAGTGGGAATGCATTGTTTTCAGCGAGTCAGTTGACTTATAGACTCCCATTGTAAGAAGAAGTCAAGTACAGGCATTGCATAGCACTGCAAAGCTGCAGCTGTGTATTTAAAATGCAAATATGGCAGCCACCATGTACTAATATAATTAATAGATATTTGTTTTTTAAAACATTGAAGTATATCTATGGTCAAAATGTAACATCATACAGTATATTAATTTCTTCATTGTATTTTAATTATTTCTAGCCAACTCCTAATAATCTGAATGGTCTTGATGTTTGTAAATTTACTTTGTTAAGATCCTTACACATTTACTTCCATTAATTCTATAACATGTATTCACTATGCCCTGTGAAAATAGGCAACTCAGCAGAAAATCTAACCACGTCATTTCCGCTTTCTTTAAACCATCAGTAATTGCTGATTTGGACGAATTGGTGTTTGGACACAACAATGGCTACCGAATACAGTCCGTTACAGGAAGATTTTGCTGTTTTCACGGCACAGCGGCTAATGAGGACAAAGTTGTCGCCGTCTCGGAGGCAGCCATTTTCTTGGTTAGTTTCAGAGCGGAGTAACAATCTCCACTCATAATATCGCGCACCGGACTCTATTCGGTTGCTGGTGTTGTGTCCAAACACCAATTTGTGAAAATAAACAGCAATTCTTCAAAATCTGCAATTCACGATGGTTTAAAGAAAACGGAATTGATGCAGGTTGCCCATTTTGCAAGGTTCGACATTTTGTCAGAACATGGGCACTGATGTGTCACACATTTCACAAAGCCCGCCTTCTGAACTATAGAGGTGCTGAGAGGAGGAGTTTCATGAAGCAGGAAGTACTTGCAGGCAGCAAGGTATCATGGGGTATGTAGGCCTTAGAGATTGAAAGTAAACTGTGTGTCGGGGAGGGGCACTTACTGGAACCAATCCTTTGTATGGCTCTCTCTGCAGCAGCTGAAAGCCAAAGGGAGGGAGAGGAGAGGAAGCCAGCTTTCAGCTGCTGCAGAGAGAGCCATACAGGGGACCGATTTCAGTAATTTCCCCCCCGCCGCACTGATCACCCTCCCTGCCCACATCCGATTCACCCTGCTGTCTGGGCCCCCCCTGCTGGTCTGGGCCTCGTACAGGAGGACTGGTGGTACCCCCTTATATATGGCCTTGCATTAGTGAATTGGGCTGCCTCTCAAAATGAATAGTACCACAACACAATATACTAAGCTTTGGATATTACCGTTATCGCTCACTGAAATGCACTATTTTCTCCAATCCAACATGACCATGACTCCCATAATTTCCCTACATAGTGTTTAGAAGAGCTAAATTGTGAAAGCTGGAGCTGTTGACTACAGTAACCATTCATATCATTTCCTTACCTCTTGATAGGCTGTTATAAAAACAACTTAATTTTTTCTCCTAATTTCAGAAATCAATGTTGAACATACCAGCTTAGTTGCTAGAGTTCATACAGTTTCCAGGGGCCAGGCTGTGTGCATTGATCTGCTGATGACACATTGTAAGCAGACATGCTGTCACCACTGCACATGTTCATGACTCAAGCCTAATCTATTTAATGAATACACCTTCATTAAAGGGGTTTTTATGCAATGCATAGATATGGGCAGATACTGTTTAATCCTCCTCTTGGTTCATATATTTAGAGTGCTAAAGCATTCAGGATTGTCTGTTATTGCTCAACTGAAATGAGTCTCTTCCCCAACCTAGACTGGTGTTGAGTATGGGTCCAGCATATTACAGGTCATGGTCCTTCAAACGGGAAGGTTTCCCAAAGCTTTCCAAGAGTCTAAATACAAGTTCTTTAGAAAAAATAGCTCACCCTCCCTAGCTCCCTAACATACAACCCCTACCTGGGTACCAAACTTTAACCAAGCCATACCCTACTGTCTCTAATGTAGGAGTACAGTTCCATTCAAGTTTATAGGCAGTTACTCCCTCAATTGGAGTATGACTTGCAGTCAATGACAGCTGCTGAGTTTTATATAACTATCTGCTCCCTGTTTAGACTTGCAATCACATCTTCTAGGTGAGGGATATCTTCTGGCATCAACCTCTTTTGTAGGTTTGAGATGTTACAGGTATTTGACTGAAAGACGAAAGCAGCACAGGAAGTCAATGCTGGAAGAATGCAAACGTGAGAAACATGCTGTGCTAATGTGTTTAAGAACACTGAATGTTTTTTTTTCTATCTTAGCTCCAAAACCTACTCCTATATACATACACTATATTGTCAAAAGTAGTGGGATGTCTGCCTTTACATGCAGATGAACTTTAGTCTTAATTCTTTCTAAAAGCGGCGATACACAGTCGCATTTTACCCTTTCTTCGACCGCTAGCGGGGGTTAAAAGCGACCCCCCCCACGTTAAAATGTAGAAACACCCCACTGTGCCCCCTGCATCTTTAAATATCTATTTGTCACTACTGTGTACCCCCTCTCCACAACTGCACCTCTGGACCCCTTTACATTACACAGCACCCCACAGCTCTGGACCCCTTTACATTACACAGCACCCTGCATCACTGGCCCCCTTTACATTACACAGCACCCTGCATCACTGGACCCCTTTACATTACACAGCACCCTGCATCACTGGACCCCTTTACATTACACAGCACCCTGCACCCCTTTACATTACACAGCACCCTGCATCACTGGACCCCTTTACATTACACAGCACCCTGCATCACTGGACCCCTTTACATTACACAGCACCCTGCATCACTGGACCCCTTTACATTACACAGCACCCTGCACCCCTTTACATTACACAGCACCCTGCATCACTGGACTCCTTTACATTACACAGCACCCTGCATCTCTGGACCCCTTTACATTACACAGCACCCTGCACCCCTTTACATTACACAGCACCGTGCATCACTGGACCCCTTTACATTACACAGCACCCTGCACCTCTGGACCCCTTTACATTACACAGCACCCTGCATCACTGAACCCCTTTACATTACACAGCATCCTGCATCACTGGACCCCTTTACATTACACAGCACCCTGCACCCCTTTATATTACACAGCACCCTGCACCCCTTTACATTACACAGCAGCACCCTGCACCTCTGGACACTACACACACTACACTCTGACCACTACACTACACACTTACAACTGACCACTACACTGCAAACTGACCACACTGACCATATGTATGACGTGTCCTATGATGTCATGTCTCTGCAGTCACGCACACACACACACACGAGTTGTAGGACATCTCCTCCTCCCTCCATACCGCACAAACAGCCCAGCTCTCCTTCCTTCTCACCTTCAGCAGGTCCAGCGGGTGTGTGCAGCAGTCCGCCCCGCAGGAGGCCAGGCCCCCGCGGTACTACCACCACCGACTCGAGACACCCTCAGCTCCGCCATCTCTTCCCGACTCTTTCATCTTCTCTCCCCGGGCGCACTGCACAGTCGAAGGGCCAGGGGCGGAGCCGGCCCATGCCCGGGAGAACGAGAAGAGACGGGGCCAATCGGGTTGCATCGTGAGGCCCCGCCCAGCAAGCGCTGCCAAACCACGAGACACAGCCGCCTTAAAGCGGCAACGGGGAGGTGTGGTGGGCCCGGGGGGAGCAGGAGGGAGTACGTGTGCTGCGGTGCAGATCTGTGCGGGGCTGGAAGTGGGTGTAAGGGCGGCGGAGGGTGTAGAACACTGCCAATTTGGCCAACACCTTCTCGATTCCAGGGGGGGCAAACGACCCCCCTTGCCCTATAGAGCGGACGCCCATGGTGTCTTCAAGAAAGGAAGGAGGAGAGAGGTGGAGCTGTCTGGGGTATTCTAGGGAGCCCTGACCAACTTTGTGGGAACAGTTTGAGGATGGCCCCTTCCTGTGCCAACATGACTGCACACCAGTGCACAAAGCAAGATTTATAAAGACATGGATGAGTGAGTTTGGAGTGTAGGAAATTGACTGGCCTGCACAGAGTCCTGGCCTTAACCTGTTAGAACACCTATGGGATGAATTAGAGTGGAGACTGCGAGCCAGGCCTTCTTGTCCACTCAGTGCCTGACCTCACAAATGCGGTTCTGGAAGAATGATCAAACATTCCCATAGACACACTCCTAAACCTTGTGGACAGCCTTCCCTGAAGAGTTGAAGCTGTTATAGCTGCAAAGGGTGGGCCAACTCAATTTTGAACCCTACGGAGTACGGACTAAGACTGGGATGCCATTAAAGTTTATGTGCGTGCAAAGGCAGGCATCCCAATACTTTTGGTAATATAGTGTATATTGTACATTCACATCAGTCCCTGCACTCAAGGAACTTACAATCTAAGGTTCCTAACTCACATTTATACATACAAGTACTAGGGCAAGTACTGGGGCCAATTTAGACAGGAGCCAATCGACCTACCAACATGTCTTTGGAGTGTAGGAGGAAATCCACACAGGCACAGGGAAAACACACCAATTCAGTGCGATAATTGAGATTCAAACCAACCAATTTTTTCTGAAAAGATGAAAATCAACCTCTTAAAATAAACACTGCTCTTTATGATAACACCCACTTTTTTCCCACCAATCACTGTAGCACAATTTTTGATTTTGCACTTATTTTAGCCCAATGGAAACTGTTAATACCTCTGTACCTCTGTTAGTACTAGACACATTACAAGTGATTACACACTGCATTGTATTGGGAATGTGTGAATGGACCCTTAAAGCTGCAATCAAGTTCAGTGTCCCCCCCCCCTCCCCCATATCTTGTACTGTAAGGGTCAATTTCCATTTTTGTTTAGGTAACTAAAACTAGCAGAAACACCTTATTCCAAACTTCCTCAGGTTTGTTTCCTCCTTGCTGTATGACCAGTGCCCAAAATCGCTTCTCTTTGCTGTCCCTTCTATTGTAGTCTCTCCAACACCATCATGTGCAATGGAGAACTAGTGGTCCTGCATTGTATATGACACAATGAGAGCCTTTCCAAATACCAGAAGCATCAAATAGCAGAGAAGAGTTCTGGTCTCCAGGGAGCAAAGAATGCTTATTCCAATCTCACTGGACAAAATGAGCAATTAATACTGCAGGGGATTTTTTTTACAGATTCCTCAATTTTAACTTTAATCAATAAAGACTTTAGAAGAAGATAGTCATGTAATTTACAATCTGTTGTAGCCCCCCCAATATTTGGGGGCGCTATGTGTAAATTTAGGGGTGGTCTGAGCCAGTAGTTGGGCTCAGACCAATCGATTGTTCTAAATTGCTTCTGCTCTGTGTGTGATACTGTCTGGTAGTAGTGTTCCCTGGTGCCTGTAGGTGGCACTGTCACCACCGGCTCAGGCTGAACCACAAGGGGGGTATCACAACACCTTGGGTGTCCTCTCTCGGCAGCCGTGCAGTGGGCGTGGTCAACTCGCTGTGCATGCTGGGAAAGGGAACATAAGGGGCAGGCGCCATTGGGGTTCGTTCGTTCCAGGGGACCCTTGGTCCTGTATATGCGCCTCGTGGCCCGTATGGCATGATGTGCGCGTGTGTGTTTGGGCCTCGGGCACCTTCAGCCAGAGGCTGCGTCGCTGCTTGATAGGCCCAGCTCTGCTGGCTGAGGCCTACACCTCAGAGAGGGATCCCAGACTGCCTACACATAGGGAGCCCACCTTTAGGAAAGGAGACCAGGGGAGGATCAGTCCCAGAGGAGACTAGCGACGATACTGCTGTCTCAGAAAAGAGGCCTGGAAACTCGCCTAAAGAGAAATCCACCATCTTTATTACAAGCCCTGCAATACGCCAATCTGGTACAAAGGTTTCTCTCTTTATTGCTTGGCAGGGAGGTTCGGAACTATTGAGAATCCTGTGGCAGAGGATTTCCGGATCGCACCCTTTAAAGTTTAACTATTATCCGTGTTCCATCCCGGCTGCTAGGACCGCTCACAAATGGACTATCCGGGTGAGCAATACCCACTCAGGCTTGAATGGCGACGAAAGAGTTACACTGTGTCTTAAGTGTTTCGTGCCTGAACCTCTCCCCCTACTTCTCTCATTTTCCTACTCCCTATTCAAGTTTATTGCAAAGATAAAGAATAAAACCTTGCTGCTTAGGTTTTACTCCTGTGTGGACATTGGCCTTATTCTGAGGAACTTCTACCTAGACAACGGAGAGAAGGGATCCACTTGAGAGAGGTAACTGCTGCAAGACCCAAACAATAACGCTGCTCGCCCCTCTATACAAAGGGGGATACCGGGCAAGTAGCAGGTGTTCCCAACTGCGAATGGAGGACGGCAGAAAAAGGGGTTTGTGTGCTACACGTGGGGGCTCGTGTCCGGGATTTGTGGCTACCTCTTGCACGAATGGATTATTTTGTATGTGATTGGAAAGTCGGCCATTGAGGGAGTTGGACTATGTTACTGTACTTTGAACGAGAACTGTGGATTTTTTTCCTAACTGCGTAGTTCGTGGGTGTGTCCAGAAAAAGAAAAAAGACAGCGAGCTATGTGCAGGAAGAGGAAAAAGGGGAGGAGTTCCCGCCATTTGTGTGTTGCACGTGGATGCAGTTGGCGCTAGGGGACAGAGAGAGTTTGGATTGAGCGGGAGGAGCGATATGTCTGTACTTCCATGGGCCTCAGCCTTGCCGGAGTCCCGGATGTTCTTAGTGCCTACTTCCATGGACATTGCTCTACTTGCAGCCCCACTCGTGGATGTGGGGATCCAGCTCAGGCCTCTGGGCCGTTTCGCACTATACACATGTCGGGATGCGGAGGCCCTGGGCATGCGTTGCTCCAAGTGTGATGGACTGGCTGTGCAGTTACGCCCGTTCGGAAGATGTTTGACTTGCGGGGAGTTCCTTTTTGAGGTGGACCAGCCCACCGAATCGCCCCGAGCATACCGCCTTAACTGGGTCACAGGCGCCGTTACTCCGGAGGAGGAAGTTGCCTACCCTCCTACAGCCAGGCCCACAAGCATTGCTTCTCCTTTTGCAGATGTATCCAGGAGGGATGCCCCTGAGACTGCAGAGCTATCGGTGGACACCACAGCGGATGCTGCCTCGGCCACTACTGAAGTTTATATCCCACCAACAAAACGGAAGGTGGGATATGTCAAGGCCTCCCGCGGCCGCGGTCGAAGCCTGTCCCAGCGCCTGCCGGAACCGGACCTCGAAGGCGGGAGGATGCCTGAGAAGTCCACGTCAGGAGACGGTAAGGAGGCTGGGAAAAATATGTCAAGCTCTACCCGTGATTACCTACCTGCTGAGAAGTATGATACCTCAGACCTGGACTCATCATCCGAGGGGTTTGTGTGCTACACTGTCTAAAAAAAAAGCCAGGAATTATATAAATTCCAGAGCCTTCTGTCATCAGAATCTAGCCTTCAGTCACTAAAACAAGTCCCAGTGCACGAGTAAGACTCTCAAGGCCGCTTTTACCTGACGCTGAACGTCTAACATATTTGGCTACTCAGGAATGCTCACATTGTTCTGAGAAGAGAAATGATTCCGAAAGCAATGCATTCCTCTCCCAATATTCCCTCCAGTCCAATGTAATAGTAAGCGGAATTCAAGCGGCTGAGCTTAAAGCGCTCTTCCTTGAATACCTGCAGAATCTTTTGTGAAGAAGGAGTTCAATTGGCCTGAGGATATGTGAAATGCAGCTTAGGAGCAAGATGAGACTGATGTGGACAATTACTGCTTACTAACACATTTTCCTACTGGCTGAAGCTCTTGCAAAATCTCTAAACTCAAATAGTGAACATGTTACCTAATTTATGATTATCTGTCCTGTTCCCCATGTGAATAGGATGAATCAAAATATTTTTTTATTTCGGCCTTACTATTCTTGTGTTCTGGCGGAGCACTTACTGGCAAATTGCAGATCTTCTTTTTGGCTTCAGCTTACATGTTCAAATCATTACAAGAATGATGACATCATAACACCTGGAAGTGCTAATCCTCCAAAAATCCCTATCAGCTGACACAGAGAACCATGCAAGACCTTGGGAGTTCAGTTCCAGACATCTTATCACTCTTTCACAAATGAATGTATCCCTTTTATAACTAGGCAGCTGACTCACGTAAATGGGGCAATTGAGCAAATGTCACAGACTGGTCATGTAAATGGAGAACTATTGCCAGCAATATAGAAAGCTTGGAAAATGGCCTTCTGTTACCACAGTCACCATTTTTTTTTTTCTGAATGGATGTTCATGCAACCAACATATCACATTTTTGTCACTGCCAAACCTTCCTTATAATATCTGTCTACTTAGTGTTGGTAAAGTGTATGTAAAGCCAAACAGTTTTAACAATTTGGATAGAGTATTGAAGGGTTAGAACCCCTGTGAGATTTTGGTTGCTGTTCCTAATAGGCAGATTCACCGTCTTTATTTTACTTTGTCACCTAGACAGGAAGTGATATGAAATAAAAAAAATTCCAGCTGTCATCAGGACAAGAGGCAAGGCTAAGTCTTTTAATGAATACACAAAAAGGAGAGCAATTCACTTTGTAGAGATTTCCTCTTGCTTTCTATTGTGTCTCTATAAAAGAAAGTAAGGGAAATCTAGCCAATGGTACATGGTGTACAGCAGGGATATGCAATTAGCGGACCTCCAGCTGTTGCCAAACTACAAGTCCCATGAGGCATAGCGAGACTCTGACAGCAGCAAGCATGACACCCAGAGGCAGAGGCATGATGGGACTTGTAGTTTTGCAACAGCTGGAGGTCCGCTAATTGCATATCTCTGGTGTACAGGATGCCAGGAATGTGTCCTGGAATGTGTCCCCATTATTTGGGCTGTGGTTCCCTTAAAGCGGTTGTAAACCCCACTTTGTTATTTTTACCTACCGGTAAGCCTATAATAAGGCTTCCCAGATAGGAAGGGTAATTTGCCACAAATTTGGGGAAGTGTTGAATTGTAAGTCTGTTAATTTGCTGCACATTTTTACTGGCAAGTTGTACACTTGCAGAGCACTTGAAACACAAGTTCTAGTTGACACTTTTCCAGTTCGAAGCAAATTTGCGTGTCAAGTCTCTAGCAATAGTAAAGTTGCAGTGGTGAGTCTACAGCAAGAGCTCTGCAAGTCTACAGCATGAAAATTCAGCCACAGTGACCCCTGTGGTGGGATAACTATTGCACAACATAACTGAACCAGAACTTGCAGCAGACGTGCAGAATGTTTGCAAAGAAAGTTGATCTGGAGTCATGCAAGACAGACTTGCTGCAATTGTGCAACAAACTTGTGAAGCCTGGCAATGTCTAGCAATAGCATAGCAAGTCATTTTCAATCTCGCAGCACAATTGCATGCTATCTTTGTTAATTTAGGTAAAATAAAATATCCTAACTGAAATTCATAATTTTTCCTGGTCAGATCATGCAACGATCATCATAGAGATGAATCATTTACCTGCCAATACCTGACTCTGGAGAAATAACACCTATATTCTTTGCAGGAGAATCATCTGTCTGTGTTAAGAGAAAGATTTAAAGAATTCTTTACAATTAACCACTTAAGCCCCGGACCATTTGGTAGCTAAAGGGCCAGAGGTGAATTCAGAATTTTGCACTGCGCTGTTTTAACTGTAAATTGTGCGGACATGCAATGTTGTACCCAAACGAAATTTGCGTCCTTTTCTTCCCACAAATAGAGCTTTCTTTTAATGGTATTTGATTGCCTCTGCGATTTTTATTTTTTGCGATATAAACGGAAAAAGACCGAAAATTGTGAAAAAAAATGATATTTTCTACTTTTTGTTATAAGAAAAATAGAATAAACTCAATTTTAGTCATACATTTAGGCCAAAATGTATTCAGCCACATGTCTTTAGTAAAAAAAATGTCAATAAGCGTATATTTATTGGTTTGCGCAAAAGTTATAGCGTTTACAAACTATGGTACATTTTCTGGAATTTACACAGCTTTAAATTTATGACTGCCTATCTCATTTCTTGAGGTGCTAAAATGGCAGGGCAGTACAAAACCCCCCCAAATGACCCCATTTTAGAAAGTAGACACCCCAAGGAAATTGCTGAGAGGCATGTTGAGCCCATTGAATATTTTTTTTTTTGTCCCAAGTGATTAAATAATGACAAAAAAAAAATAAAATACAAAAAGTTGTCACTAAATGATATATTGCTCACACATGCCATGGTTATATGTGGAATTGCACCCCAAAATACATTCTGCTGCTTCTCCTGAGTACGGGGATACCACATGTGTGGGACTTTTTAGGAGCCTAGCCACGTACGGGACCCCGGAAACCAAGCACCGCCTTCAGGATTTCTAAGGGCGCAAATTTTTGATTTCACTCCTCACTACCTATCACAGTTTTGAAGGCCATAAAATGCCAAAATAGCACAAAACCCCCTAAATGACCCCATTTTAGAAAGTAGACACCCCAAGGAAATTGCTGAGAGGCCTGTTGAGCCCATTGAATATTTTTTTTTTTTGTCCCAAGTGATTGAATAATGACAAAAAAAAAAAAAGTTGTCACTAAATGATATATTGCTCACACATGCCATGGTTATATGTGGATTTGCACCCCAAAAGAAATTTTGCTGCTTCTCCTGAGTACGGGGATACCACATGTGTGGGACTTTTTAGGAGCCTAGCCGCGTACGGGACCCCGAAAACCAATCACCGCCTTCAGGATTTCTAGGCACAAATTTTTGATTTGACTCCTCACTACCTATCACAGTTTCGAAGGCCATAAAATGCCAAAATAGCACAAAACCCCCCCAAATGACCCCATTTTGGAAAGTAGACACCCCAAGCTGTTTGCTGAGAGGCATGGTGAGTATTTTACAGCTCTCATTTGTTTTTGAAAATGAAGAAAGAACATTTTTTTTTTCAATTTTCAAAACTTTGTGACAAAAAGCGAGATCTGCAAAATACTCACAATACCTCTCAGCAAATAGCTTGGGGTGTCTACTTTCCAAAATTGGGTCATTTGGGGGGGTTTTGTGCCATCTGGGCATTCCATGGCCTCCGAAACTGTGATAGGCAGTGAGAAGTGAAATCAAAAATTTACACCCTTAGAAAGCCTGAAGGCGGTGATTGGTTTTTGGGGTCCCGTACGCGGCTAGGCTCCCAAAAAGTCTCACACATGTGGTATCCCCGTACTCAGGAGAAGCAACAGAATGTATTTTGGGGTGTAATTCCACATATAACCATGACATGTTTGAGCAATATATCATTTAGTGACAACTTTGTGCAAAAAAAAAAAAAAAAAATCTTTTTTCCGCAACTTGTGTCAACATATAAAATATTCCATGGACTCGACATGCCTCTCAGTATATAGCTTGGGGTGTCTACTTTCCAAAATGGGGTCATTTGGGGGGGGGGTTTTGAACTGTTCTGGCATTTTATACACAACATTAGGAAGCTTACATCCACTCTTCTAACCACTTGAAGACAAAGCCCTTTTTGACACTTTTTGTTTACATGAAAACATATTTTTTTTTGCAAGAAAATTATGTTGAACCCCCAAACATTATATATATTTTTAAAGCAAAGGCCCTACAGAATAAAATGGTGGGTGTTGCATTTTTTTTTCTACACAGTATTTGCGCAGCGATTTTTCAAATGCATTTTTTGGGGAAAAAATACACTTTTTTTAATTTTAATGCACTAAAACACACTATATTGCCCAAATGTTTGATGAAATAAAAAAGATGATCTTAGGCCGAGTACATAGATACCAAACACGACATGCTTTAAAATTTCGCACAAACGCGCATTGGCGACAAACTACATACATTTTTAAAAGCCTTTAAAAGCCTTTACAGGTTACCCCGTTAGATTTACAGAGGAGGTCTACTGCTAAAATTACTGCCCTCGATCTGACCTTTGCGGTGATACCTCACATGCATGGTGCAATTGCTGTTTACATATGACGCCAGACCGACGCTTGCGTTCGCCATTGGGCAAGAGCAGGGCAGGACAGGGGTGCTTTTTTTTTTTTTTTTTTATTATTAATTTTGATTTTTTATTTTATTTTTAAATTGTTCCTTCCATATTTTTTTTTTATCATTTTTATTGTTATCTCAGGGAATGTAAATATCCCCTATGATAGCAATAGGTAGTGACAGGTACTCTTTTTTAAAAAAAACTGGGGTCTAGACCCTAGATCTTTCCTCTGCCCTCAAAGCATCTGACCACACCAAGATCGGTGTGATAAAATGCTTTCCCAATTTCCCAATGGCGCTTTTTATATCCGGGGGGGGGGGGGACATTCCTTCCCACTGCTTGTAAAAGCAGTCCAGAGGCTAATTAGCCACTAGGATTGCTTTTACATGAAAGCCGGCCGCTGGCTGAAAAGAATGATACCAAGATGATACCTAAACCCGCAGGCATCATTCTGGTATAACCAATCAAACTCCAGCAACATACCAGTACGTTGCTGGTCCTTGTTGGACATGTATTGTAATCTTTTTTTTTCATGCAGCCAGGTGGCTGAACGAAAAAAGAGATTGATCGGTGGGTATGCCCACCATTAGAATACCGCCCTTCATCCACCCACTTCTAATGATGAGCATACATGCACCATTTATATATGCCAAAGCATGGGGGCATCCTCCTGCAAAAAAGTTATGCCGCACACACATGGTCGGACTTTTCCACGGGCAAGCCTCCGTCGGAATTTCGATCGTATGTACCGGCATTAAGAGCAAAATCACTCCTCCGCCCCTGCTGCCCTCATGCTTCGGCATATTTGCTTTATTTTTTTTAATTGTGGTGGTGAAATCACCTCCTACAGCACTGGAGTCGCAGGGATCAGGCCTGTCTCTGCGAACGCTGCAGTTATGTGTGTTGTGTTTTGTAAGTGACAGTGATCGATCGATACTGCACTTGGGTGGCCTGGGCTGGACGGAGGGGCAAAACGCAGGTGCTAGCAGGTATCTGGGCTGATCCCGCTAACACTGCGTTTTTGGGAACCCTAAACTGCTGGGGACGCTAGTATAGATCTGATCAGATCAGATATTGATCTGTTCAGATACTATACCACTAAGGGAGGTGTATGCTTCCTGCGTGGGTGTTAGCGTTACTGGCACTAACCTGACGCTGCCTGGGGTGTGACGCAGACCCTCTCTGACGCTAAAACCTAATTAATATCACCCGCCGGGCGATCAGGGGGTTAAACCTTTATTGGGTTATATACGGCGGGTGCCCTGACACTATAAAAAGCAAACGAACTAACCAGTGTCACCCGTAACACTTATATGATGATCACTGGTGAAAGGGTTAACTAGGGGCAATTAGGGGGTTAAAACCTTTATTAGATAATATATGGGGGTACCTGACGCTATAAAAACCTGCGGCGAACCTAAAAAAATATACTGGCTACCGATCTGCATCACCGACGCTAAGACAGCGATCAGAAAAATGATCGCTTAGCGACAGTGGTGATAGGGGGTGAAAGGGTTACCTGGGGGGCGATCAAGGGGGTTAAACCTTTATTAGATAATTTATGGGGGTACCTGACGCTATAAAAACCTGCGGCGAACCTAAAAAAAATTACTGGCTACCGATCTGCATCACCGACGCTAAGACAGCGATCAGAAAAATGATTGCTTAGCGACAGTGGTGATAGGGGGTGAAAGGGTTACCTGGGGGGCGATCAAGGGGGTTAAACCTTTATTAGATAATTTATGGGGGTACCTGACGCTATAAAAACCTGCGGCGAACCTAAAAAAAAAATACTGGCTACTGATCTGCATCACCGACGCTAAGACAGCGATCAGAAAAATTATCGCTTAGCGACAGTGGTGATAGGGGGTGAAAGGGTTACCTGGGGGGCGATCAAGGGGGTTAAACCTTTATTAGATAATTTATGGGGGTACCTGACGCTATAAAAACCTGCGGCGAACCTAAAAAAAATGACTGGCTACCGATCTGCATCACCGACGCTAAGACAGCGATCAGAAAAATTATCGCTTAGCGACAGTGGTGATAGGGGGTGAAAGGGTTACCTGGGGGGCGATCAAGGGGGTTAAACCTTTATTAGATAATTTATGGGGGTACCTGACGCTATAAAAACCTGCGGCGAACCTAAAAAAAATACTGGCTACCGATCTGCATCACCGACGCTAAGACATCGATCAGAAAAATGATCGCTTAGCGACAGTGGTGATAGGGGGTGAAAGGGTTACCTGGGGGGCGATCAAGGGGGTTAAACCTTTATTAGATAATTTATGGGGATACCTGACGCTATAAAAACCTGTGGCGTACCTAAAAAAAATTACTGGCTACCGATCTGCATCACCGACGCTAAGACATCGATCAGAAAAATGATCGCTTAGCGACGGCGGTGCTAGGGGGTGAAAGGGTTATCTGGGGGGTGATCAAGGGGTTAAACCTTTATTAGGGGGGGGTTAGGGGGCTACACTGGACCTAAAACTAAATGTAGTGACACTTTTACAGTCACAAATGTCACTGATTGCAGTGATCAGTAAATAAATGGTCACTGCAATCAGTGACACTGTGACTGGGGGGCTGGGGGGTGATCTGGGGGGGCCTGGGGGGGCGATTTATGTGCCTATGTGTGCTGGTGTTAGTGTAGTGTTTGTGCACTAACCTTGATGTCTTCTCTTGTACGGCGCTCGGTATATATGAGCCCCGCACTGGAGATGACATCACTTCCTCCTGCTTCCTCTGTCTGTGTAAACATTCGACAGACAGAGGGGGCATTTCCATTCGCCGGGAGCGATCGCGGGGGGTGGCTGGAATCGAACGGCCGTCCCCTCATGTCGGATCGCTCCCCAACGAATTCCGACTGCTCACTGTACAGAAGGGGGGTCCGATCGGACCCCCCAACTGTACAAAGGCAATCACGTACACTGTACGTGATTGTGCCTGTCGGTGCCATTGTGCCGACGTATATATACAGTGAGCGGTCGTTAAGTGGTTAATAAACAATCTTATACCTCCACTACCAATCTTTGGTGCACACATAAAGCATATTAGTGGGATACTTAAAGGGATATTTATACAATTAGCTTCCAAGGGAAAAAAAATACGAAAATTATGGGTACTCAATAACCTACTGGACACAATATCCAAACTTGAGAAAAACTACAAAACCGCCTAATAACGCACCCCTGCTTCAACATTTAAACACTACAAGAATTGAACTGAGGGCAATTCTAAATTCCAATCATGAAAAATACCTAAAAAAACTCAAACTGAACCACTACTCCCAAGGCAATAAAGCAGGGAAACTATTAGCATCACAATTGCGCCAAAGACAAAATAGACACAAAATACAAAAATTGATCCACCCTAAGTCTGGAAAGATATTTTACAACCCACAAGAAATAGCGGATACTTTTGCAGAATATTACGAGCTCCTTTATAACTTAAAATATGACAGACACTCACCAACCCCCTCCATCTGATACAACACAGTTTTTAAATAAGATTTGTCTACCTTTCCTGGACCACAACACATTAAAAAACTCAACAAACCAATCTCTTTTGAAGAGACACGCAAAGCTATTCACTCTCTACCCCTTAACAAGACCCCAGGAGCAGATGGTTTATCGAGTGAATACTACAAAGCCTTTATCAGGATACTAGCTCCCTATCTTAAGGCCCATATACATGATCTGACTTTTCGACAACAAATGTCTCACGGACCTGTTTTATCAGACAATCCGACCGTCTGTATGCTCCATTGGACAATTGTTGTTGGTTTTTCAACGGACAAATGTTTGCTGTGCATGCTCTCAAACTTTTCGATAACAAATGTCCGATGGAGGATAATCCGATTGTGTGTACACAAGTCCACAAGTCCATCGGACTAAAGTCCAACGTACAAACACGGAATGAAGATGTAGCGCTAAGTGAAGAAATGAAGCCCAATGATTTGGGCCTCCAATCAAACCAAAGTGATAAATAATATCAATATAATGAGTCCATACAGTGTCCATAGAAATTTTTTCGTGTTGTGAAGAAAGAACATGTAGCACTGAAGGGTCATCACATAACTCTTGTAGAAAAAGAGAGGTAGAATACTCTTACCGGAACATTAGACCTGTGGTTTAGGCAGGTCAAATAGGCATACAAAATCCCAGTGGCACTCCTCATCAGTTAGTCTGGAAACTGGATCAGATGGGTCCCCAATGTAGACTGTCCGGTAGGCTCCCCGACTTGACAGCAGACTCTGGGCTTCACACCAATCCAGGTGGTCCTCCGATGGAACTGGAACCGCCACTCAGCAAGGAGACTCTTTACCACGGTGAATATTAGTAACCAGTGGCCAAAGGAAGCTATTACTTGACCAACCATCGTGATGCCCCTGTTGAAGAACATTTGTTCGAAACGCATAGGGCTTGGTACACTACCTCATTCACTGCCCCTTTTTAAACGTTTTTATTGTTTGTGATCACTTTTATGTTGGTTGAATAAACCCTCATTGACCTGCACCATTGGAGCATTCCTTCCCTTCTTTTCTCCTCACATGGGTGGTTGGTCAAGTAATAGCTTCCTTTGGCCACTGGTTACTAATATTCACCGTGGTAAAGAGTCTCCTTGCTGAGTGGCGGTTCCAGTTCCATCGGAGGACCACCTGGATTGGTGTGAAACCCAGAGTCTGCTGTCAAGTCGGGGAGCCTACCGGACAGTCTACATTGGGGACCCATCTGATCCAGTTTCCAGACTAACTGATGAGGAGTGCCACTGGGATTTCGTATGCCTATTTGACCTGCCTAAACCACAGGTCTAATGTTCCGGTAAGAGTATTCTACCTCTCTTTTTCTACAAGAGTTATGTGATGACCCTTCAGTGCTACATGTTCTTTCTTCACAACACGAAAAAAATTTCTATGGACACTGTATGGACTCATTATATTGATATTATTTATCACTTTGGTTTGATTGGAGGCCCAAATCATTGGGCTACATTTCTTCACTTAGCGCTACATCTTCATTCCATGTTTATTAATTTTAGTCACATTTTATGTAGCAGCTTTATTTTTATTCACTATTTTAGATTAACGCAGTATTTTCTTTCTTTATATCAACGTAAAAAACACGCATGCTCAGAACCAATGCTAAACATCAGCCAACAATAGCAGAAGTTGCCCAAAGGGTGGCGGTAAAGAGCTGAAAAAACACGTGATTTGGTGAAAGTTGGCTGAATATGTTCTGCCGTGTGTATGCAGAACAAGTTCACGGCCAACGCCCATACGGACAAAAATGAACGGAAAAGTCAGATGGAAGTCCGATCATGTGTATGAGGCTTAACAGATATCTTTAATCAAGTAACCAAAAATAACGACTTCCCTAAAGAAATGCTAGAGGCAATCATTATCACGATCCCTAAAACTGGTAAAGATACTGCTTCGCCCAAAAATTGTCCTTGGGTTAGGGGCGCAATTTACTTGTCTTGCCTTGGGTGCTGACAACCCACACTATGAATTTTTTTTTTTACTGTTAGGGGTCCCCACAACTTGGGAAATGTTATCAAGGGGTCACGGCACTAGGAAGGATGAGAACCACTGTTCTAAATTTTTAAAACAAATGAATGCTAACTAAATAACCTAATATGGCAGAGCAAAAAAACGAGAATTTGATTAGCAATCCTAACTACAGCTAACTACAGCTAAAAAAAAAAAGAGGCATGAATCTACTAGATGTACACCAATATTTTATAGCTGCACTTTTAGACCAGATGAAATATTGGTTCATCCCAAATACCGACAAACTGTGGTTAAACATAGAAAAATAAGTTACTAAAGGTCATGATTTATTTGCTCTATTGCCGCGTACACACGACCGTTTTTAATGTCATTGAAAAAACCGTTGTTTTTCTCGACGTGATTCTTCTCAAGCCTGCCTTGCCTACACACGATCGTGAAAAAAAATGCTTGAGCAAAGCGCGGTGACGTACAACACGTACGACGGCACTATAAAGGGGAAGTTCCATTCGGATGGCGCCACCCTTCATGTTAGTAAAGTTTGTTGAGCGACGATTCGCGCTTTTCAGCCTCATGCTTTTCAGTCCGTTACAGCCTGACGAATGTGCTATCTCCATTACGAACGCTAGTTTTACCAGAACAAGCGCTCTCGTCTCATACTTGATTCTGAGAATGCGCATTTTTTTCACGTCGTTAAAGCCCACAAACGGCCGTTTTTCATGACGAGAAAAACGACAATGTAAAAAACTTGAAAAATTAGAGCATGTTCCAATTTTTTCATGCCCGTTTTTCACGTCATGAAAAATGCTCTGAAGCCCACACACGATCATTTTTAATGACCATTTTAAAAAAATTGCATTTTTCTCGTCATTAAAAACGGTCGTGTGTACACGGCATATCAGTTACATATAATTTACTGCCTAAAGTATCAATACCTTCCTACTTAACCATTAAAGAGACACGCTGACGGTGTGGATATATGTGTTAAACAAAACACAACACACAAAGGAATTAGTACAAATATATGTTCCTTTAAGAGTGATTAACAAGGTTGGACGACTTAAAAATTTAGATCCTGAAGACAAACCTGATCCTGAAGTCCCTGTAGAAATCTGGAATTTATTTTCCTCTAACAAAGGACATATTACTAAAGGTATATCTTTTTTTTTATAATTTCTTATTTTAATTTCCCATTTACATAAAGAGTACTATCATGCTCAAATGGGAAAAAGATCTTTCTCAAACCTTCTCATGGAAGTCCTGGCATACAGCCATCAAAATAAACCAATCTGCAACATCTTATGTGGAACACTGGGAGAATTCGCAAAAAATACTTACCGTTAGTATATGACACCTTATAAACTCTCTGAAAATCTTCCCTTCCTCCTTCTCCCCTATCTGTTGGGGATGTAGTGATCAAATAAGTACACTATATCACACACTTTGGGATTGCAAAAACCTTTTCAGGTTCTGGAGGGCTGTATCATCCTTTACTGCATGTTTTACGGGTTATCTAATCCCTCTCAACCCTGCCACAGCTCTACTAGGATTAAACCATGATATATACCCGTTAGGCTACAGAATTATTGTGGCCAATATTTTAATAGCAGCAAGGCTTACCATAGCCAAACTGTAGAAACCCAATACTTCTTCTAATCCTTCTGATGTGGTATTAAGATTAAACATACAGGCCCACTATGAACTAATGTTGGCACACAAGAACTTCACCATCACAAAATTTAAAAGGATTTGGCAAGCCTGGTTGGTATATCCCAAAGCTTCAAACTATCTGAAGAACTTTAATAACCATTCAGACTCCTCTCTTTACATGTTGAATTACAAAGTGGCTTCCATATTCCAATTTTCTGCCCCCCCCCTCTTAAGATTAGAAACAACCCTATTGACAGTATGGTCCCAATGGGGTCGATAGGGTATACTGCTCCTACCATTGTGTTGTAACTCATTAACAGCATTTAATTGCAGATTTGATTGCTAACACCTTTGTTTTTAAATATAGTTTATATGTGTGTAGCGGGACCCCCAAAATTGGGGTCGCTATGTTGTAAATTTAGGGGCAGTCTGAGCAATAGCATGGCTCAGATTCTACAATTCTGTTTAATATGGACTCTGCTCTGCCATGTTGTTGTCTGGTGTATAGTTCCCCTGGGCCTGTGGTGACGCTGTTGCCCAGGTCTCGGGTTGAACCACTGGTGACATTGTGGTGTGATTGGGTGTCTTCTCTCGGCTACTGTGCGGTGGGCGGAGTTCAGCCTGCTGTGCAGGCTGGGAGAGGGTACAAAAAGGCCAGACGCCATGTTCTAGGAGGAGTGGAGGAGAGTGGGGAGAGGAGGAGTGTGCCCCATTGGGGTGGTGTGCCAGGGGGATTCCCAGGAGGACTCCTGGTGGTGAAGTCGCACCCATTGGCCCTGCTGGCCTGGGGTGCGTTAATTGGCCGAGGAGTCTCGGGCACCTTTAGCCCAAGGCTACAGAGTTCCAGGTAGGCCCAGTACCTTCAACTGGGTCTACAACCAACACACTGGAGTCCCAGGGAACCCGTGTGACGGTGGCCCGCTCTGAAGGAGAGGAAACCGGGGGAGGACCTGTCCGATGGATCGGTGGAGAAATTCACGGTGAAGGAGAGGCCTGGTTACCTATCAGAGGGAAGGATTCGTGAGTTGCAGTATAGCTCCTGTAGTGTGTCCCATTGGCACCTATGGTCTCTATTAATCTATGGGAGTTTCAAAGTTCTAACTCAGTAACTAAAGGATTCTGTGGCAGAGGATCTCTGAGGCCTCGTACACACGACCGAGTTTCTCGGCAAGAACCAGCAAAAAACTTGCTGGCAGAGATGTCTTGCCGAGAAATTTGTTCGTGTGTATGGTTTCTCGTCAAGAAAACCGACAAGTAATCTCGACGAGAAAATAGAGAACCTGCTCTCTATTTTCTCGTCGAGATTCTCGTCAGCCTGTTTCTCGACGAGAAAAGTGAGTGTGTGTACACTTACCTGTCCTCCGGGAAGCCCGCGCATGTTCGAAATGAATTAGACGCATGCGCAGTAGCTTCCTAGGCATAGGTAGGGTATACCAAGATGGCGGCGACGGCATCGAATGTGACGAGCGCATGCTCGTCGTAGTCGATGACGTCACCGCGTACGCTCCATTCAAAGAACCGCGGGTTCTTTGAATCGAGCGTGTGTACACTCGGCCGGGACAAGTTTCTTGTCCAAGGATCTCGTCGAAAAAAACAACGTGTTTTTTTCGACGAGAAACTCGGCCGTGTGTACGAGGCTTCAGACTTGTCCGTGAAGGAGACTAACTTAAAGAAACTGTTCGTGCTTCACTCCGGCTGCTAGAACTGTGAGAGGGATCTATCCGGGTGAGCAATTCACACTCAGGCTTGAGTGAAGAATAGGGTAACTGGGTGCCGCTTGCCTGAACCTGTCTCCCTACCTGCTTTTGTTACTATCTTCAACCTATTCCCAAATCTGTTTCAAGCAAGATAAAAATAAACTTGTCTGTTTGGAGTTTAAATACTGTCTGGACATTGGCCTTCTTTCGGGGAAAAGAACAGACTTTTCCCTATATTCTGGGGATGAGAACCAATGGACGGGAGGTAACTTGCTGCAGGACCCAAAACTGTAAGAACACCGCTCAACCTCTTATACCAGGAGGATACGGGCATGTGGCACGGTGTGCCTTTATCTCTGCAAAGTGAAGGTAGGCAGGAGAAAAGGGTCCGTGTGCTACATGTGTGTTTTTTTTATTCTCTGAATCTAACTGTATTGCCGCG